>JAJEJO010001402.1:318489-429036 GCA_020662805.1 Glaucomys volans
TATAACTTCCTCCACTTCAGTCCCCAGGGCTCCTCTTTCCTTCCCCTTCTCTCTCCCTCCTCTGCTGATCTTCCTTCTATTTATTTATTGTTTTTAATTGGTTTATAGAAATGTATAAAGGTGAAATTCTCTGTAATGTGTCACCTTTTGTTCACGGCATAACTTGGTCAATTTCAGTCCACAGTTCCTCCCTATCCCTCTCCGCCACTGATCTCCCTCCTATTCCCCGTCCTTGACGTTGCAAAAACTCCTTACCTCTACCTACAGAAAGCCCTTTGACTAACAAACTGCTAACAATGTGATGTATGAGTTTTGGCAAGAAAAATGTTCCTCACTGGAGCTTTAACGATTACAGAAAGGAAGGGGTGAATATTACTGCCCTTGTCTGAAGCCCACAATCAAGTGCTGGTGCCTATATCCCCTTGAACTTCAAGGGATCTACCCCAGCTGTTCTCTACCATTTCGCTTCCCAGAAGCAAAAGGGCATTTTTTTGTTTTGTTTTGACTTTGAGCCTCACACCTGGTACAAGGAGGCCCTTCCCAGGCCTGGAGGGCCAGGATCAAACAGCACCCCACGTTGGCTCGCATTGTTTAGAGCTGGCTCCGAAGCTCTGGGCTCCCAAACTTGAAAAGTACACTCCAGCAACTCTGCTCAAATTGCCCTTAAAAATTATTTCCCAAGTTTAGTGACTTCTCAGATGAAGACATTGACGTGTGCTCTTGGCCCAACTAAGGTCCACCTGCAAAGCGTCCTCTAGACGTTGCTCTCACCAGCAGAGAGGACAGGTGCAGGGGCCGCTCACCCTGTCCCCTGGGCACCATGGACAGGCTCTACTGCTCTCTGGAAGGTGCTGCTGAGGAGTAAAGGCAAAGTGTATGGGCAGTAAAATAAAAGGGCTGCATGCTACTGATTGGTCAGCACTCATCAGCCCAGCGGACACCAACGAGGACACCCGCCATCATTCTCTTGGCCAAGGAAGAGATTTTACACCCGAGGAACTTCTAGCCGTCCTTAACTCCCCACTGGTTCTCGCGGTGGACAACAGAATTACCCACACTCATAACATACTACAAAACATAACGCCCTCCAGGAAGAGATGGAATCTGTGGTACTCAGGGAAGGGGCACGGAGCAGCTCTGAGGAGGGTCGGAATGCAAACACCAGCATTGCATGGTAGGAGTCTCTCCACAATGAAGGCCTCACCTACCCCTTCCAAGTCCATTTCCAGGCAGCAAATGAGGATGCAAAGGAGTCGCTTCCTAACATCAGAGTGAAGGCATCAGCTCTGTGATGTTGAACAGCCTTTCTGCCTTCAAAAGAAGAGATATCGCCGGGTGTGGTGGCACACGCCTGTAATCCAAGCGACTTGGGAGGCTGAGTCAGGAGGATCGCAAGTTCAAAGCCAACCTCAGCAACTTAGCGAGGCCCTAAGCAACTCAGTGAGACCCTGTCTCTAAATAAAATATAAAATAGGGCTGGGGATGTGACTCAGTGGCCGAGAGCCCCTGAGTTCAATCCCTGGTTCCAAAAAAAAAGAGAAGAGATGTTGGTGGAGCCCACCCCCTGGGCCAGGCTGACTATGCAGACACAGGAGGAACTAGACGGGATCCAGCATGTCAGCTACTGCAGCTGGAAATGGTCTAGCAGTCTGCCTGGCTGAGCAGGGTAACCTATATGCACCAGGGCTGGGACTCCAGCGCTCTCCTGGTATCACATAGAGGACAGAATCAGAGGGTCATGAAGATGGGAACTGTGGTGGATTCATCACACACAGCTGCACACCTCCTTGCACTTCTCCATCCCCCAGCAGAGCTCAGAGGACATTCCCAGGAATGGCTTTAAGAATCACAGCAGAGAGCGAAACTCCAGAACTGCCTCATCCTGGATGCGGATGTGATGTGACAGCGGAGGATCTCCATGGAGATGGGGTCCCTGGCTTCAAGGGGGATGGCACAGTAGCGGAAGCTGACTCAGCACTTAGATGTCAGCAGCCAGGTAACACATTTGAAGTGACGGGGAGTGGGAGGGACGTGGTGAAGCAGAATCTTTGGGTCTGCATGATCTTTGATCCAATGTGACCAATTGATCCAATGTGACTAATTGATCCAATGTGACTAATTGAACCCAGTGTCTCTGGGAATGGGGTAGGTGGGTACCCAAATAAAAGCTTCCTTGATCTGCAGAAGAAGAAAAACATCCACTCTATTAGCTGGAAGTCTGACTTGAGTCACCACAACAGAGAATCTTGTCACCACAACGGAAACCTTTTCTTCAGTTCCTAGGCCCAAACTGAAATCAGGGACTCTTGATTAAAGAAACCAGGTCCTCTTAAGGAAGGATCCCTCAACCCTGTCACAGGATACTCCTCCATGCCTCCCTCCAAAGGATAGGGTACCCTAATAAATGGCGACCATGCATGGGAAAGGAGAACACCCAGGATTCTGGGGTCTACAAGACACAATCTCAGAACTGATGCTAGTTCCTGAGGATCCAAGACATATTTGTGACCCCTGAGTCAGAGTGCAAAGAGGGGTTATAATAGCCAACTAGCAAATGCAGTTTCAGCTCAAGTCCAAATCACAGAGGGTCCAGAGACCATCTCCACACATGGATCTTTTCTCTACTTTCTACATACAGAACATACACACTTGACAATGGCGGCCACACTGGTTCTCTGATCACAGGGTGACAGCGACTTATTGTAGGAAGGCCTGAGCCAGCCCCTGAACATCCTCTCTCTGCTAAGACAGAAAATCCAAAGCTACACTGCATTCCTAGAGGCAGTTGCAGAAACCAATACCACCACTGGAGACCGGAAGGAAGAAGGGATAATGATAATTATCACCTTTCCCATTGAACAGATGTTTGACCCGTCAGGAGGTGGATGGATCTTGGAGAAAGTGGATTATTGGAAACATAAACAGGCGCTGCTCCAGATGTGAAACTTTCCTTGCATTGGAACAATTCCTTGCATCCCGTGTGCAGCGTGTGATGTGGCAGATACATGGTTTTCTCCCCACCGACTCCCAGGGACCACCAGAAGCAATTGCTGTAACTGCAGAACCAACAGAAGACCTTCAAGTTTTGTCTCAAGGTAGAGACCTTGATGGTCTTGTTGTCCCACAAAAATCATGCTCATGGAGGGGACTGACCACGTTATGCACAAGAAAGCAAATTCTGTAGATCCTTCAGGAAGAAGACAAATGGCAGCTGGAGAATGAGAATTAGGGTGTCGAGCTCTCCTCTCCCAAGTGGCAGACAAATCCACGCTCCTTTCACCTCTTGTCACTGAAAAAGAGATTAGACTATGTGATGGGTCTTTTTCTATTTTTATTTCAAGGGAATATATCACATGAAATGTGCTATTCTGACTCATTTATGCATCAGGCTTCCAGTTTTGAGTGGCGACCAGAGGCTGAGCGACTGCTTGCCCTCCAGGGCAAGCTGCTTTGTCACCGGGGCCTCATGACCCAGAATGTCCATGATGCATGGTTTCTGCAGAATCCAGTGACACTTTGTGAACCTCTGACAAGCTGCAATAGGGGAGTCACAGTGCACAGCTCTAAGGTTTAAGAGCAAAGTGCTGCTCTCCTTCAGATAGACACTCTCCTTTTAAGAGTGGCTCCTGTTACAGTGGTCCCCAATAAGGACACACACCCAACAATGGCACATCATGCAGGTATGTGGCCTGAGCTTCCCGGCATGAATGGGTGCAGTCTGATGCCGGGACTCACGAGGTTGCAGATGCACAGATCCGAGAGGTACATTTCCAGCAGTTAATAGTATAACAAAACCAACCGGAGCAGCTTCAGAAGGCAGGGCCACAGGCGGGATCAGGGACCTCAGACTCCCTGGACACCTGCGCCTCTCCCCGCCTCTCCTCCCTCCGTCCACTTCTACAGCCTTGTGGGAAGTTCTCTGGGTGCCTTGGTTGAGGAGAGGAAATGGCTCTGCCCTGGACAATAGGTGATTCCATACAATGTGGGAACAGGAGATGGACTGCTGCTCCTGGTAGCCCAATCAGGGGTGCCCCTCAGAGACAGGGCAACTTCACCCGGCACATCCACTGTCTGCTTGGGAGGGAGAATAAGTGCAGTGGTACAAGATTTTCGTGGAGTGGCTAATGTGTAGCCATTGCCAGGGATCCGGAGAGAATGAGATGGGGCGGTGAGTGGCCAGGGCGGGTGTGGGGAGGTCTCTGAGACTCTCCACAGGGTGTGGAGACGCATGCTCCACCTGATTGCTTGCTGTGGGCATCCACTGCTACACAGGCTCTTGATCAGAGAGGCGTGAGCAGCGTGTCACCTGGAGACCTGGCAGAAGCCAGGGGTGTGGTGCTGGAGATGGGGCCTCCACAGGTACTCTCTGGCCTGGGCTTCTCTCCACAAGGGAGTCCAGCTACCACTGCTGCTCAGCCCTCCACAGTAGAGACCAACCCTGGGCCTGCCCTGGGGCACCTTTCCCTGGGAAGACCCAGGGCTGCCTGGGAGTTATTGATTACCCTGCCCCTTCCACAAAAAGGAGCCATGAATCTGACCGCCATGCACTGGGGGCCTTTCTGGACGTAGATGCCTCTGCCAGTCCAGAGCTCCTTGCTCACCATTCCACACAGTGTGGCTTCTGACCAAAGAACTCATTTCACAGAAAAATTAATGAAAGTATGAGCTCATGCCCCAATGACAGTCACTTGGCTTACAAAGTCACTGTGGACAAAGGGGGACAGAACCCAGTGACCCAGAGGAACAACCCCAGAGGCTCAGTATGTCAGTTGGTGAGAACATTCTGGAAAATTAGGATTCTGTCTCATAAGAAGCAATGCACACTTCGAATCAGCCACTGATAAACTGTGGCTTTCTTCCATCGTACCCAGAAGACGCGAGCCCAAGAACAAGTGGGTAAAATGGAAGTTAACTCTCTTTGCTTATCATAGCTAACGATCCACTTGCAGAATATCTGGTTTCCATCATTCCATGTTGAAGCTGTGTCAGTCTAGAAGTGTTGGTTCTCGAGGAAGGAAAGCTTCCGCAAATACGATGGTTCCATTATGAACACCCCCATCCTTTTAGGTCCTCTTGCCTCGGAATCAACAGACAGGAAGGGTCCCTCACTGACTGGGATGGTGAATGCTGACTCCAAGTAACAGGGTCACTGCCACACAAGGAGAAAGGTGGATGTTTCCAGAACACAGGGTTCCCATGGATTCTCTGAGATTCTCATAGTACTTCCCTGTTCAACAGTGACGGTTAATGGAAAACCACAGCCACTTAAATCCAGACAAGAAAAGAATGCAGGGTCCAGAGGGAGCCGAGCTACAGGATCCAGACTCTGTAGGAACCAAGATGGGAACATCCTCACAGGCAGAGAACCCCAGAGTTAGGTCCAGACTGAGGAAAAGAGCAAGATGGAATGGGCAGGGAAAGAAGGAGGATTTGTGGATATATTTTCATATTGGAATAGAGCACAGATCACACACAGACTGCCCACATCCCTGGGCCCTTCCCAGCTCCGCGGACAATGATCTTTCATTATCGTGACATATTTGTCAAACTAAGAGGCCAGGCTAACAGAGCACCAGACTCGTGTGGGTTTCAGCAGTTTCTATGAATCTTTCTTTCCATTCCAGGATCCAACCCAGAATATGATTCCTAGATCTGGTTGTCACATCCCCTTTGTCCCTCTGTCTGTGACCATTTCTCATTATGTTGACACTTTTGAGGAGTACTGGTCAAATATTTTGATGAGTGTCCCTCAGTGTAAGTTTGTATGATATTTCTCACATGACTAGACACAGGATGCTGTCCCTGGGATCAAGGTATTTTGCAAAGTACACCATTGAGATAGAGTGCCTCCTGGGACGTCGCATCAGGGGGTAAATGGTAGCCCGCCACATTGTTAGCAACATTGCCCTCCATCTCTTGGTCAAGGTTGTGTTTGCCACTCTCACTGCTGCAAAGTTGCTCTTTTTTTCCTTTCCATACTCTATTTATCAGAAGTGAATTAGTAAGTCCAGTTGGAATGCAGGGTCCAGAGGGAACCGAGCTGTCTCTTGACAGGAGGAAGCAGCTGCACCTGTCTTAGGAATTCATCTGTAAGAAAGTTGCCTCTTCTCTGCATTTATTCATGTATTCAGTCGTTTATTTTTATCCACATAGGTCTGTTTATACTTTGGGTTGTAATTCAAAGTGTTTATTTCATAGTCCCAATTGATCCATTCTGGCCATAGTGAACCCTCCCAGCTGGGACCCTGAGTTCCTCTCACGTGCTCCACCCTTTCAGTTATTGAGCATTTGTTCACTTTCTGGCCCTACAAAATGCTCCAGATTCTTCTCATATTTTCCCTACCGTGGCCCTAGAATCATCTATGTCACCAAAGAGCTCTGATCATTTCACTGGAGGGTGGTATTTAGAAACCAAGAGTGAGCACTGGGTGTGCTGATTGTGACTGGGGTGTCATCACTTCAAGGTTTTCTCAAACTATCTGTACAGGCTCACCAGGTACAAATACACATCTGTCATTGTTCCCGTGTCCATAAATAAATGTTAACGGGAGGTCCTGATGTAATCCAGTACTCTAACCCAGAGCCACGGGGTTCCAGTGACCCTTCCTTCTTGTTTGTCTGCACTATAAACATCAACAAAACCTACCAAACTGTGCCACATCCATGACTGAATATATCACAATGAATCCATACACAAATTCAAATAATAATAGAAGGGATATCAATAGAGTAGACCAAGCAGATGGGGGGATGAAGGAAGGGGAAGGGAAGGTGCTGGGGAATGGGATTGGTCAATCTATGTTACATGCATGCACAAATACAGCATAATGAATCTCACTATTATGTATCATTATAATGCACCAATAAAAAATTAAAAATGGGCTGGGCAGCCTTAAAGAATAAAATTACGGCATTTGCAGGTAAATGGATAGAACTAGAGAATATCATGCTAAGTGAAATAAGTCAATCCCAAAAGACCAAAGGCCAAATGCTTTCACTGATAAGTGGATACTGATCCATAGTGGGGGATAAGTAGGGAAAAATGAAGGAAGTTTGGATTGATTATGCAGAGAGGAGTGAGGGGAGAGGTGGGGTGATGGGGATGGGAAGGGCGTAGATTGAGACAGACATTATTACCCTATAAACATGTATGAAAAAAAATTTTATTAAAAAAAATGGGCTAGGCTCATGCCTGTAACCCCAGCAGCTCAGGAGGCTGAGGCAGGAGGATCACAAGTTCAAAGCCAGCCTCAGCAATTTAGTGAGGCCCTAGGTAACTTAGCAAAACTCTGTCTTAAAATAAAAAATAAAAAGAGCTGCGGATGTGGTTCAGTGATTAATCGCCCCTGAGTTCAATCCCTGGTACCTAAACAATAAAAAAATAAATAAATACATACATACATACATACGTACATACTGATTTTTTTAAAGGAAATGAATCATTCAGCATGTATTGACAACACACACGATTATAATTTATATTGAATTTAAAACGTCTCTAAGAACGTCTCCTAAAGATTCCATCAAAACATTGTCCTGCAAGTCATGCTAAATTATGAGATGAAAATATGCAGCCTTGAAAGCAAAAGGTTTCCTCCTGCCGCCATCGGGCGTGTTTCCAGCCTTTGTGTTATTTCCTGGCGGATTCAGGAGATATCACTAGAGATTGAACGCAGGAAAAATTCCATCGGGTGAATGTGGATTCATCCTTAACGCGGGTCTGGCATGTGCGACATGATGACTGATTTTGCTTTCCCTTACTTTTTCCCTTGTCGTCTTATGTAAGGACTGTGGCTGGTAGTTACCTACCAGTTCATCACTTTGGTTGCAGAGTGTTCCAGAGGGACAGCAGTGACTCTGGAGAGTAACATACATGACCTTCATGTGAACGCCAAGACTGCCTCCCCGAGGCGAGGATAGTGGGCGGATGATGGGCCTTCTGGTGCGCAAGGCGCGCGCTGCAGCTGGTGGACAGAAGCGAGGCGAAGTCGCAAGTCGTGCAGGGCCGAGCCCAGCGCCTCCAGCAGGCTCCTGCTTCTGCTGCTCGCACCCGCCCATCGTGCCTTTTCAATCCTCGGACCCCTTCGCAGCCCATTGCCTGTATGAAATGTCCTCTGTTAAAGCAGCTTCCCGGGGCTGGGGATGTGGCTCAGTGGGTAGAGTGCTCGCCTTGAGTGCACAAGGCCCTGGGTTCAATCCCCAGCACCAAAAAAAAAAAAAAAAAAAAGGCAGCTACCTCTGGTGATATTTCTGAAGTCCTATCCTGTGCGGTTTCCAAGTCTCCGCCCCTCGCAGAGGACACTCTGTGCCCAGGCACACCACTCCTATCACTCCTGGGTGTGACAGCAGCTAAGGAGACGGATTGATGAAGCTCGCTGCTGGGAGGGGACAGAAAGTGAGTGCTAGGGTAGAAAGTGGATCGAATCCTCAGAGAGGTGCTGTCTGATGGAAGGAAAAAATGTTTCTGGTAAGGGACAAGCCATTGCAGGGTTCAGGGACAGCGGTGACGTTTTATGGCAACCAAAGTCTGTCTCTTCTTCTTTCCCTGCCGATTGGAAGTAGATGGGGTGCACGAGTAAACGCGGGTGCACCCCGGAGGATCAAGCTGCGCTTCCGGAAGCACTCTGAAAGGGAGGCGGCGGTCTGAGCCCCCTTGCCCGCGGCTGGAATGCGGGCGCTGGCGCCCCCTGCTGGCCAGCCCCCTGGTGCCACAGGCTCACGTTTGTAACCCCCATCTGCACGTTGAAGACATAACTCCCACTCCCTGCGGCTGTAACTGTATTTGGAAATAGAGCCTCTAAAGAGGTAATTAAGTTAATGCGAGGTCACTAGGATGGGCCTTAATCCAAAATAACTAATGTCCTTATAAGAAGAAGGATGAGGATGCGGACGCACACAGAGGGACGACCACACCCCCGAAGAAACCGGCTCTGCCCACACCTTGATCTCAGAGTCCTGTCCTCCAGAACCATAAGAAAACTCGATTCCGCTGCTTAAGCCACCCAGTCTGTGGTACTTTGTGACAGCGGCCCTAGCAAACTAATATTCCGCGCCCTTGATTGCTAGACCACAGCCCCTTTTGGTATGACCCCCACTCCAAAAATGTGTCTTTTTTCCTCGATCCGGCTGTGGACCAAATCCTCACTAGGTCTCCTGCTCTGAGGGAATTGGGTGGGACAAAGAACCAATTGCAAGGACTTGCTTCAGGTTGTCTCAAGTCCAGGGTGGACTGGCTCTTTCGAAACCTGGGGCAGTGTGGCTAAAAGGAAAGAGCATTAGCTTTGGGATGAGCAGATCTGTTCTCAGTCCTGATCAAAACACTCCCTCTTCCTTCTCCATAAAGCCAGGATACTAACATTCACCCCTTCTTGTAGCCTGAGTGGGTGCCTCCCAATTTCTTTGCTAGAGCCCTAAATCTCAGGCGGCTGCATTTGGAGTGGCTAAGGAAGTAATGGGGGTTCAATGAGGTCGCAGTGGGGGACTCTGGTCTGATGAGCAGTTCCTTCAAGAAAAAAACACCTGCGATGTTCCCTCCCACACACTCCTAAGATAGGCATATGAACGTGAAGACAGGCACCACATCCCCAAGCCCAGAAGAGAGCCCTCGCTGGATATCCAACTCATCTTGGACTTCTGGCTCCAGAACTGAGGCAATACATGGCTGTTGCTGAAGTCGCTTGGTCTGTGGCATGTGGTTATGGGGGCTCAAGCTGACTAATGTAGCCAGAGAGGCCTTGGGGGTCCCAACAAGAGATCAGCTAAACCAGCTCCCTGTGTTCAATAAATACTGGCAGTGATTATTTGAAAATCTAGGACCAGGAGATAGAAATGAAAGGTGACCTTCTTCCCTAGGAGTTGGGATGTCCTCCCCTTTTAGGTACAACTGGAGCAACAGGCCAGGGGGTCGTCACTGAGGCTACTCAAGTATGGAAAGGTGGTTGGATCAGGTGGGTTTTAAGCTCCCTTTCAACCTCAAGAGTTTCTGAAAGTATGTGCTTGGCTTGTGCAGTCCTTCCAAGCCGTCATGCTGTTCATTTTCTCCAGATAAGATACCGTCAGACCTAGGAAGAGATGATCAATGCCATTTTTAAAAAAAAAAAATCACAAAAGGTGGCCTTACTGGATGATCCCCAATGTCTTCTCCATGCTTGTAGTAATTGCTGCATGATTTTTCAAAGACCACCTCCCTGGAAATATGACAAAATCAGAGAGACAGAGAGAGAGAGTGCCAACAAAACATGGGGAGGCTCCCCTACTACCTCCAACACAATGAAGCAGCCCTTCTAAATCCCGTCCTTTCTGCTTACCTGGTCAAGGGCTTCCCACAGAGTCACTGCCCACGCGTCAAGGGTGGATTTGATTCATTGAGGAGTCTAAGACACGGGGCTGGGTCGTAGCCCCCTGACAAGTTCCTCACGCAGAGAGACCCTGCAGGTCCTGCCCTACTGGATCTCAGGACCTCCACCTAGTGGGACATCCCACTGAATGCTCTGGGACCCCCCTCCTAGGGTACAGGAATCGTCACTGGGGGCCCAGCTTACGTTCCCTTCCCTGCCCAGTTCCCTGTCCTTGAGAAAAACCACAGACCAAACACTAGAGAGAGCAGGACTTCCTCAGCAAGTGCGTCTCTCCCATCTGCAAACCATGTGGAAGTAATGATTCCTCTGTGCACGTTTGAGAACCTCTGAATTTTGTCAAGGACAGACACTTACCAGTGTGAGGGTGGCTGCTGTCATTTGTAGATAATGCACAGACCCACCTCCAGGACTGAGAACTCCAGAGGGCCCTGAACCTGGAGGTTGTGGTGGGAGCGCCCTCTGGTGGACAAAGAGAATGCTGCCTCTTGGCTGCTTTGAAAAACTACCAAAAACTTAGTTTTAAAAAAATAAATACAACTAAATTTAAAAATTCTCTAAATTCATTGGATATCTTTAATAAGGTCAAATATACTCTCTTCCAATACTGATTGGTAAATTTATGTAATTATACTGAAGTACGTTGTGGCTAGGAATGAAGGATTTAAGGACAGCCAGCCTGGCTTGACTCCCAGCAAAACCACTTTCCAACTATATTGACTTAAGCAAATTATTCCAACTCTCCGCACTCCAGTTTCCTAACCTCATACTGTATTTTTATTAAATTGGCAAATGCATGCACGATGCATAGAACAATGCACGTTACTCTTTATTTTAAAAGATGCTCGCCGGGCGTGGTGGCGCACGCCTGTAATCCAAGCGACTTGGGAGGCTGAGTCAGAAGGATCACAATTTCAAAGCCAGCCTCAGCAAGGAGGACCTAAGCAACTCAGTGAGACCCTTAGCGAGGGTCCTAAGCGAGGTCCAAAGACCTTAGCGAGGACCTAAGCAACTCAGTGAGACCCTGTCTCTAAATAAAATACAAAATAAGGGCTGGGGATGTGGCTCAGTGGCCGAGTGTCCCTGAGTTCAATCCCCGGTTCCAAAAAAAAAAAAAAAAAAGATGCTGAGAAGTTGCATGTCCAATTCAGTCATCTTCTCTAGAAGCCTTCTTTGCTTAACTGCAGAGCTTTCCTTGATCAGTCCCAAAGATGCAGATTGATATGTGAAACTGACACAATCTTTGTATGGGCCTGTCAGCTGCATCCTCTGCCCCCTCTTGCAAGTTCAGCAGTGGCTCTGAGCTGGGATTCGTCTACCCAGGCCATACTACTGATCCCACGTATTAACCTCACTCCTTGCTCCTATAAACCAGGCCCTTAACTTGCTCCATCTGCTCTAGTACCAGTGAGGGGATCCACATCCTGTCCTCCTGCCTGTGGAAACTTCCTTTTATTCCTGGTCAGCTCTCCATTTTCTCTGATATGGGTCCTCTTTGTTGGTCCCAGTCATCATTCATGCCTGGAATTCTGTGCCTAATACCCCTCCCTTATCCAGACCATAGGTAGAGTTCTTCAGAATTCTGAAGGCATAGTTTCCTGGCCCTGGTGCTGACCAGACTCTCCATGAAATGGCTCCGAGTACTCAAAGCTTTTGTTTGTTTTATGACTGGATGAAAGAAATTAGTTTTTCCCACTGTCACAGAATAGGAAATTTTTCAAAGAAACATAAAATGTTTTAATTGCCAAAGGCCTGTCCCCATCATTCAAATACTGGAAAGGAAACTGAGCCACTGAACTCAAGACTCACAGTTAGCATAGAGCAGAACTAGAATGCGAAATGAGAACTCCTAAGCTCTGACCAGCCCCGTACCAAAGGGAGAACCTTTCTAAAGCCCCACATGGCTGCCTGCTTCAGAGAAACTATGCAATCCCATCTTAAGTAACTACACAAGCACATTTTTAATCCAAAATATTCAAACCCCCAAATGTGATCTCATAAATTTGAGCATTCATATTGATTAATTCAAATTTGCATCATTATGGAAAATGGAAATATTAACATGCTCTCCAGATTGAAAGAAAATTTAAAACAAGAATAAATTCCAAGTGAAAGCACACTGGTCACCTATTTTAATCAAGGGACATGAAATTTGAAGAATTTCCCTGCAGCTCACTGATGCTCTGATTAGTTTTTTTTAAATATTTGTGTATTGTGTTTATATTTCATCTCTTTCTGACATGCAAAGAAAGATGAAGTATGAGAATATGAGCATCAATTCTGGATAATGTGAGCATCAGTGGAAGAGGCGACACCTGTCAAAAAAATCTGGATCAAGAAAGCAAAGGGTCTGTTACGCTGACAAAATGACATGAATATGTAAATAACTTAGCAAACTCAGGATAACTGAAACCTGTTTAGGAAAAGATCTAGAAAGGCTAAACACCAACCTGTTTAGCATTGCAGAATCCTCACACCCCAAAGCTCAGGAATTGGCAGCACCCAGATTCCTTTCTATTTACCCACAGAGTTACTCTCTCCATTGTTCTTCATTCACTCTGTGTCATCTAGATTTCCATCTGGTACCATTTTCTTTCTACTTGGAAGATTTCCTTTAATGTTTCTTGTCGTGTGGGACTGCTGTAATACATTCTTCCAGCATTCAGTGTCTGAGAAAGTTTTTATTTGTATCTTCAGTTTTGAAAGTTATTACACTTGGTAAAAATTCCATGTGATAATGTTTTCTTTCAGTATTTTTCTCCACTGTCCTCTGACTTGCATTGTTTCTGGGAAACATCTGCTGTCATTCCTATATTTGTCCTTGGCTCATGTTTCTTTGTCTGCTCTTTTGAAAAAAAATGGGTAGACTTTACTTTTTAAAGTAGTTTTTAGTTTACAGAAAAAAAATGAGCAGAAAGTAGTCCACTTCCATATACCTCCTCTGTCCTCCTCCCCCATTTCCCTTATTTCTGTGATATACGTGCTACAAGTGACAAATCACTATTGATATATTATTATTAACTGAAGTCCATAGTTTATTTTAGGGTTCATTCTTTGTGTTGATGGTTCCATGCTTTTGATAAGTGTATGATGTCATATATCCAACAATGCAGCATCATGAAGAATAATTTCACCATCCAAAAAAAATCCTTTATGTCCCACTTATTTATCCCTCTCTCTCTCTCTGCCAAACACTGATCTTTTTACTGTCTCTGGAGTTTTGCATTCTCTAGCTACTTTTCATTTATTGCGGTATACATACAATAAAATTTACCACCTTAACCCTTTCTAGTGTACAGCTCAATGGCAGTAAGTACATTCACTATGTTGTTCAAGCATGTCCACTATTTATTTCCAGAACCTTTTCATCATCCCAAACAAAAACTCCGTACATAAAGCTACAACCAGTCAATCCTGTGTTTATTTTCCTGGTGAAAGGAAACCCTAAGTCAGAGAACAGAGGAAGCCCATGTTTTCTTATAATTAGTGTCAAGAGACTATTATTTTGGGGAGACCTCTTCAATACGTCAAGTGTTAAACCCTCCTCCACTCTTTACATGTAAAACAAATCAAATATTCCCTAATTGCATGTGTTTATAGTCTTGTTATAGTTCTAGGCTCAGACAGTTTTATGGGCAAGTCCTTTTAAACTTTCAAATAGACAACTCTTTTCCTATGTAAACTATTCTGCAGCACAGAAACAAATGGAAACAACCCCAATTAATTTAACAAGCTGCCGTAGCCTTCAATGTCAAAACCTGGTAAAACTAGTATACACATGAAACAAACCTGAGACCTATCTCAAATATAAATATTGAGCTAAAGTTCTAAATAAAAGTCTAAAAAGAGTTTATATCAGCTTTATGTTAGAACATAACATCCAGGCAGGTATATAATTTGTCACTTCTGTCAATGAAAGAAGAAAAACATGTGGTCACCTCAATAAGATTTGTTATAATTTTGTATCTTTTAAAGATTATTACTAAAACAAAAATTTAAAAATACTTTTACAACATGATAAAGAATATCTAACACAGCAACTAGAGCTTTCTCTACTAGGTATTTCTTAAAATATGTTCCAAATAATTTACTTCCATGAGATTTTATTAATGATTATATGGAAAAAACTGTTAAAATCAAATAGATATGAGAAATTGACCAGATTAAACAGGTTTTCATGTGCTAGTGGGTGTTCTAATGCTCCAAGTGTCCATGTCTTTTGAACCTAGAGGATATTGTTCCAACAGCAGCTCATCTGACCGCCATTTTACAGAACTGCACATGCTGTTGGTGGTCCCCCAACAACACAGAGAACAAGATACAAATGCTGCTGGCTTCACTAGAAGATTGTCCTAAAATTTCATATCAAATGGTTCTCAGCTAACACAGTGATACAGCTTGACATAACAAGTAAACAGGAAACCATGAGGAGATGAGGTCATGAGGAGAACTGAGTGGTTCAGCCAACAGATGCGAGCCAGTGGCACACACTCCATCCAGCAGCAGAGCTCTCTTCTCAAGGACACTGGGAACATCCAAGATGGACCATCGTTAGACCACAGAACAAGTTCCAATAAGTTTGAATTTACCTGTGTCGCAGCAAATGCATTCTCTAACTAATGAAAATAAGTTGGAAAAAAATGACAAGAAGATCTCTAGATAATCTCTAAGACCCAGAAGCTAAGTGACATCCTTCTCAGTAACCAGGGTACAGAGGACAGGAAAGCAGTGACCAGGCTGAAGCTGAGAACACCAGTGTCCTCACTGGAAAAGAAGAAACAAGCCAATCCCACTGAAACTAGAAACTAGAAAGGAAGAGCAAACGCAAGGCAAACACAACAAAGGAAATTATAAACGTCAGAGTGAAGAGTCTAAATGAAAAAAGAGTAAAACAGCTAAATAAAAAAATTTTTAAAAAAAACCAGGACTAAAAGTTGGTTCTTTGTGAAGATCAGTGAAACTGACAAAGTTTTAATTATTGTGATGGGGCAAATAAAATGACTCATTGGGAGTGAGAGGAGAACCTCACTACAAATTCTATTGTTATTAAAACGCTATTAAGGGCTGGGGCCATCGCTCAGTGGTGGAGCGCCTGCCTGGCATGTGTGAGGCACTGGGTTTGAGCCTCAGCACCACATAAAAACAAATAAATAAAATAAAAGCATTGTGTCCATCTATAACTAAAAAAAAAAAATTAACTATTAATGAAATATTATTAGCAATTTTATGGCAATGAATTCAGCAACTCAAACAAAAATGGACAAATTCCACCAAAGACACAAACGATCAAAGAATAAATTATCAAGAACAAATAGATAACCTGAATAGCCCTGTGCCTGTGAAAGACTTTGAATTCATAGTTTAAAAACCTTCCCACAAAGAGAACTCCAGACCTGGATGCCTTCAGGGGTGGATCCAACCCATCATTTAAGGAAGAAACAAACCAATTCTGCATGTTCTTTCAGAAAATTGACACGGAGGGAACACTTCCCAAATTATTACACGAAGTCAACGTTACACTGATCCTAAACCAAAGACAGTGGGAGTGACCTCAGATCAACATTCCTCACAAATACTGCAGGAAAAAATTCTAAACCTAAGTTTAGCAAATGCAACTAAACGATGTCACAGAAGAATACATCATGACCACGCGTTTTAATCAGCTTTTTTGCTGCTGTGACTAGAAGTCCCAACCAGAACAACCACAGAGGAGGAAAGGCTTATTTAGGGCTCACAGTTTCAGAGGTCTCAATCCATAGACAGCAGGCTCCCTTACTCAGGGCTGGAGGTGAGGCAGGACATCTTGGAGGAAAAGTGTGGCAGAGGGAAGCAGCTCTTGTGATGATCAGAAAGCAGAAAGAGAGAGACTCCATGCTCCAGATACAAATATATACCGCATAGCCATGCACCAATGCCCTCTCCTCCAGCCCCACCCCACCTGCCTCCAGTTACCACTCAGTCAATCCCATCAGGGATTAATCCACTGATTAGGCTAAGACTCTCACAACCCAATCCTTTCTCCTCTGAACCTTCTTGCATAGTCTCACACATGGACTTTTGGGGGACACCTCACACCCACACCATAACACCATGGGTGGCTCGTTTCAGCAATACAAAGTGCGTGAGCATTTGAAAATCAAGTTATGTAACCACCATGTTAACAAATTTTGAAAATAGAAAACACGATCATCTCAACACACAAAGGAAAAGCATTTGAGGGCTGGGGTTGTGCTCAGTGGTAGAGCGCTGGCTGGCATGAGCCAGGCACCAGGTTTGATTCTCAGCATCACGTATAAGGAAATAAAATGAAGGTTCGCTGACAACTAAAAAGAAATTGTTTTTAATAAAAAAGAAAAAGCATTTGACAAAATCCAACTTCTAGTCCCAATTAAATGTCTCAGAAAACAATAAATAGAAGGAAACTTCCATTCTAAAGCACATCTGTAAAATACTTGAAGCTCATATCTTATTTAAGGGTAAAAGACGGAATGCTTTCCCCATAAGATCAGGAACACAGGATTTCTGTTCTCAGTTCACTTTCATTCAAAATTGTACGAGAGGTTCTAGTCAGCATAACAAGGCATGTGAAATAAATAAAGCTCCCCTAATTAGAAAGAAAAAATAAAATTGTTTTTGTTTTCAGACAACCTGATTGGCTACACAGGAAATCCAACGTGATCTTCAAAAAACCTCTAGAACAAATAAGTGAGACTAACAACCTTTCAAGATCAGAATAAAAATAACAGTTTCAACCTAAATGCTAACAACAAACAACTGGAAATTAAAATTTACAAAACAAGTTGGGCATGGTGACACATGCCTGTAATCCCAGCTGCTCAGGAGGCTGAGGCCAGAGGATCACAAGCTACTCGGTGAGGCCCTAAGCAACATAGCGAGACCCTGTCTCAAAACAAAATATAAAAAGGGCTGGGGTGTAGCTCAGCGGTTAAGTATTCCTAGGTTCAATCTCCAGTACCAAAAAAAAAAAAAAAAATTACAAAACAATTCCATTAGAATAGCATCAAAATGTGAAATATGGATAAATCTGACAAATATGTGAAGGATCAGTACGTGGAAGAGCTGCCTGCGTGCGCTGCTCCTCAGGAAGTGAAGCAGAACTCCCGGCTCCTTCCCAAGAGGTGGAGAAGAGAGACTTTGCATAAACACCCGAAAACAGTCTCAGGGGATCACGATTGGCAGGTGATCACGATCAGAAAGCAGTCAAAATGACAGTGCTCACCCCTGGTCATGCGAGGACATGGAATGTGTTGAGGACAGCGTGCCACCTCTGTGGTTGGCCTCCCATGACCAGAAACCAGTCTAATCATGAAGAAAACATCCAACAGTTCCTAACTGAGGGCACAAAGCACCAGGATCCTCCAAACCCTCCAGGTCATCCAACCCAGGGGAAGTGGGAGAAGCTGCCGCAGCCCAGAGGTGCTGGGGGAGACTGGATAGCTCATTATAACTTAGTGTGGACAGGATCCTAAATCAGAAAAGGGGCATTGGTTAAAACTAAGGAGTGTGGAAAAGTATGGGCTTTAGTTAAACTCACGTACCGTGTTGGTTCATTAATTGTGACAAAGGAGCCAGGGTTAGACAGGGTGTCGAAGAACTGAGAAACGGCGTGGGGCAGGCGGGAAATCTCTGCGTTTTCTTAGCCAATGTCCCATCACTTTAGAACTATTCTAAATTTTTAAAGACATTTTTGAAAACTACCTGCCAAGAGAAAATTTTTCATTCCTTGCAAAATGGAGAGACAGACGTTCTACATTTGTGATCAGAACTCTCAACCCTGTTATAACATCAAGTTGTGTTTGCCTCAGTGGTGCACAAATGGTTAATGTCACCTGTCCCCACCATCAAAGCACTTGACCGATTTATCCCAGCATTCTAACACAGGGTTCCACAGGCCACACCTTCCAGGTGCCCTAAGTGACAGTGCCTGGCCTCACTCCCCTGCCCATCAGGCATCATAGGACGGCCAGGGTGGGCGTGGGAGCAGAGTCAGGGGAAGAGAGAGCAAGGTGAAGCTGGTCAGCAGTTTGACCAGTCACCGGTGACTTCACAGGACATGTTGGGGCTGGGGGGACCCTGACTGCAGGACATCAATATGAAGCACTAAAACGGGCTGCAAGGGAAAAAGGAGGACATAACTTTCATTGTGTCTGTTTGGCCATCCTGTCACCCCTATCAGAAAGTAGGTCACCTCCAACAGGAAGACCTTCTTATTTGACAGGCCATCTCAGACCATCCGCCAGCAGTCAGCTTCTTTAATGACGTGCCAAAATCTGCATACGCCACTTCACGTCTTTCGTAACTCTCTAGGCTGGGGGTCGTTTCGGACCCCACACCGGAAGCCGGCGCACGTCCACGTAGGGTTGGCTGGTAGGGTTGGCTGGGTGCTGGCAGCTCGCAGGCGCTCCAGCCTTGGGCGCCGCCTGCTCCTCTCCAGGGTCCTGGCACTCGACCGTGCACAGCGCGTACACTGCTGCCACCTAACGGACAGCTTGCGCACTGCCGGGGCCAACTCAAGGCTCCTTCCAGATGGGCAGACGAGCACTTTGTCAGCCAAGAGGATCCCCAGGTCTAAGTGCTGTTATCCAAGAGGGGAAAGACAAGACAACCAAAGGCAACCCGACAAAGGACAGTTTTTCTAAGAACAAACCTGAGGGACAAAATGCTTGTTCTGGAATGGGGGACAGGTTCCTGGCAGGTGGTGGCCGCATGGAGGGTTAGGGTTAGGGTTAGGTTTAGGGTGCGGGGTATAGAAAAGACGGAAAACTCAGTAAGACTTCCAGTAGAGCAGTCCTTGTGACCATTATAACACTTCAATAAGCGTCCTCACCCCAGGTTTGCAAATGAGTCACTGAAAACAAAGAGGAAGTGGGGGGAGGGCATAAACAGCAGGACCAGAGAAATAGGACATCTGGTCAACTTGGTCCCAGAAGAGTTGACATAAAACCCTAAGTGCAGGGGGGATTCGTACCCTTGGAGAGGAACTGGGCCTGAGAGTCATACGGAATGGGTCTGTGGGTCATTTCACCTTCATTTTTGTTTGAATTCCATTTTTATACTTTAATACCAATTCCTTGTGAAGTCTTCCCATTCCCTGTCCTCCCACCCCCAGCACCCAAGCAGCTGCATCTTCCTTCTGTGTATCTTGGGGTCTAGAATCTATGCAGCACAGGTTGCAATCACCCCATTACCCATGTCCATCACCTCTAGACTGAGACCTCCTCGGATCCATTTTCCACTACACTGGGGTGCCCACAGGCACCTGGGTTAGTCTCCCCGCAAAGGGTCAGAGAGAGATTCCTGGCATAAGTATGCACACCCTACTGTCCTCTCCTCCTTCCCAAGTAAGCCCCAGCGAAGGGAACCCAGGAATGAACACAGAGGACAGTCAGCCTGGAGCTGAGACCATGACCAGGGAAGCTGGAGATGCAGCTGGAGTCAGGGGAGCTGGCGGGAGGACCTGCTCCACCCTGCAGATCCACTTAAGGTGGAAGTGATAAGGTCACTGTCTGGAGGAGGGACACTGGGCTTTGTGTTAGTTTGTAGTTACCCCAGGGCACCAGCTTCAATGGTGTTTTCCAGTCCAGCACCCACCCCTCTTCCAGGTCTAGTACCCCAATTTTCCTTTGAAGAACCACTCTCTACAGGAAGCCACTTGCATGCAAGTGGACCCCAAGATTAATTCTGGCCAATGGGATGTGAGCAAAAATCATATCTGTCTCCAGGCTGGACCTGGAGTTCACCTCCCTCTTCCTCTTCCACAACATGGAGGACACTGCCTCTGAGCTTGGGGTGGGCTGGGGTCACTGTCACCGCTTAGAAAAGACACAGGACAGCCTCCCCACTTGGAACAGGTGGAAAATAAACTGCTGCCTTGGTGGCCACTGAGAGTTGAAAGCGATTTGCCCCCAACACAAGCTTACAATCTGCTAAGGAGGATAAGACCCGAAACTTCAAAAGAAAAGAACAACAATAGCCAACACTCAGGGTGCTGATCATGGACCAGGCACCGAATAATTTATTCAATCCTCACTATGAAGTTACAAAGTGGAAAATACTGATAATCCTTGGAGAAGGAAGCTGGCCCTCATGAGCACACGGCTAGCAAGGGAAGATCTGGATCTGGTATCTAAGCCCAGATTAGTTGGGCTCCAGCTGATAAATGCATATGAGATAAAACGGAAGCCGACTCAGAGGAAGACTGAGAGTTGATAGGAGATTCAAGAAGGAAAGGCCAAGGGCGCACGGGATACAATAACTAACACCTGCTGGGCACTTCCTGGGCCTGGCCCTGGTCCTAGGGCCCCTTCACGTACCTACTCCTCTAAGCCTCACAAGAGCCACATGGAAGGTACTATTATCACTCCTGCCCTATGGAGGAGGAAACCGTGGGGCAGGCAGCTTCATGACTAGTCCACGCACCCAGCCAGGAGGTGGCCACACCAGGACACACAGCCACACAGCCCGCAGCAAGGCCCACGCTCTGACCTCCTAGTCTCTGGCTCTGCTCGCACCTCAGTAAGACTTGGTTATTCCTTGTAATAGACAGAGACTTCCAAGACATTTGGGGGCTGAGTTATACATTTTTGTGCCTTTTTACCTCTGCATGTCTGCCTGGGATGCTCTCCTTCATTCTTCAGGAAGGCTCAGTCTATGACAAGGAAAGACCGAGTCTCACTGAGTCCGCCATCTACGCACACCTGGTGCCAATGTTTCTTGATTCTCTCAGGTGCTGGCCCATCCATGCTGGGTTCCCTCTCCTGGTTTCCTCCCAGGAATCCCTCTGCCACGGCTTCTCCACCACCTGCTTTTCAACCTTCTAATTTCCGGACTCCACCTTCCCTTTGTGCTTGAGCTAGGCAATCCTAGGGTGCATCCAGCTGTGACTTCTCCAAGGCTTCAGGGAGATCCTTGCCCTGCCCCACCCCGGCCCTTCTGATAGCTTTCCTTTCCCTGAGAAAAGTGGAGGAAATATTTATTGGGGTCACAGATTCAGAAGTCTCAGTCCATAGTCTCTCAGCCCCATCGCTGTGGGCAGGTTGTTCAAGGCAGAACTTGGTGAAGTTGCCCACCTCCTAGTAGCCAGTGGATGCCTCGGGAGGGGTGGGTGGGAGGGAAAACAGGGGGCGCTGCTGAGGACAAGATAAATCCCTCCAGGACAGTATGTGCCCCCCACCTACTTCCTCCAACTAGGCCCCACCTCCTAAAAGTCCTCCCTCCTCCCAACAGCACTGGGGACCTTTTCCAGGGGCCTGGAGGAAGGTCCTAGGTCACTGAGTGCATGCCATCTCTCTCCCCACTCTCTTCTGTCTCCCTCCCTTTCTCCCCTACTCCAGCTCAAGACCCCATCAGGTGCTCCGACATGTGCTCTGGCCATGATGTGCCACCATCTGTCACCCTCACCAGAGTCCAAACACATGCAGCCTCCTGATCTTGCTCTTTGAACCTCCCAAGCTGTGAACTATAGGAGCCTCTGTCTCTGTAAGTTAGCTGCTTCGGGTGAGTTGTGGTAGCAATGCAAAGCTGACTAGTACCCAGAGGCCCCACGTGTCAAGGTCTGAGCAAAATATCAACCCTCCACCATCCTGAAGAATGTGGAGGTTGAGATGCAAAGAAACCTCTGCCAGAGAGGAGGGAGGATGAACTCCGTCGTCAGAAAGGAGGGCCGGTTTTGTGTGTTTTTAAAGTGAGGAGATGGGAAGTACTGGTAGTGAAGACGGGCCAAGTTTACAGATAATGAAACACGTGAGGAGCTGAGGAGTGGGGTTTGGTCAAGGGGATGCAGCAGGAGGAGGAAGGATGCCCAGGGGGACCCGGATACCAACTGAGGAAGAAAAGCGTGCTGGGGAGGCTGGCAGCTGGAGGCAGGGGAGAGGTCTGGAGGCTAAGGGGCAGAGCGTGGGTGCGGTGGGCGGTGAGTGGGAAAGCAGGCCAAGGAGTGGAGACAGAGCAGAGCCCGCCTCCCCGCATCCCGGGGGACCCCCCATCCACCCCAGAGATGGGGTTTCTCTCCTTGTTCCCCAAGTGCGTGAGTGCGGTCTGCGCTTGCTCCTCTCGCTCTAAAACGTCTAGGAAAAGAGTAGAGAGATGTCTCCCTCCAGGAGAGGGAGCGCAACGCCACGAATCGGTTGGAGACTGCCTGCCCTTCCCCTTGACCCTGGGGATGGGGGACAGAGGCCTTGGGAAGAGCTGAGGATAAACCCGCCAAGTCCTCGGTGCTGGGAAAACCGAGGGGCGCTCGGAAGCAAGCCCCGCGCCACGCCCACTGCACGCCCTCCTCCCGGAGGACCGCTGGTCCCAAGGGACTGGGGCAGCCAGGCGCCCCCCGCCTTCCAGAGGGTCCGCGCTGGGGTTCTGTCGGGCCCCTTGATGGAACAGCCAGCCTAGGAGAAGCTCTTGAGTGCGCTCAGGGTTTGTAGATTTGGGGAAAGACGAAGCTGAAAGCAGCTGGTGGGCGTGGCCAGAGGACCTCGGGGCTCCGCTCTGCTCGGCCCCCACCCCTTCCTGTTACGCACACGGGGCCCCCAGGACGGGGGCTGGGAGGGACTCTGGCACTGTCAAGAGCACCACATGGGTCGCCTCCGTGTCATCCATTATTTAACCGTGAAACTCTATAAGCCTGTGCAGGCTCCTCACTCTCCCAGGGCGCCCCCCGTCCCTGCAGGTGGGGTCGATCACAGCTTCACCAGACCCCGCTGCTCCAGGCAGCCCCAGCCTCCGCCCTCCTGCGCCCCGTCCTGGTACTAAATCTCCATGGAGTGTGGGTGCGTGTGCCCATCTAGTCTCTCCTAACCAAGCGTCAATGCGCGGACCTGTCCAGGCTCTTGGCCCCTTTCCAAAGCAATAGTTTACTTCCTCTTTCAAAATCCTTATAAAATTAATTAATTATAGCTACACAGTGTGTAAACATTCATGATTTCGCCAAATCAAGTTTCCCCAAATCTTAGCTATAAAATTGAATTATTAGCGTCCCTTTCCACTCATCCTCCCTGGGCGGGTTTTCTCCTGGCTGCCATGCGTGTGCAGCTCTCTCACTTCTTACCCAGACCCTCCCAAGTTCAAGTTCAAGTTGGCTCCCTGAGTTGGCCTCTGGGCTCTTTCCTGCAGAGCTGTCTACCTACCTTCCTTCCCCAGGCCTCACTGCCAACAGGTCTTCTTCTCTGGCACTTTCCACCCCTTTACCCTCACCCTCCTAAGCTGGAGCTTTCCCGAAAGAGATGGTGAATAAAGCGATTGAAAACATGCCCTCGGTTTCCTCACCCAGTACATGATCCATCCCTCTGCTACTTCCTTGGTAGGGAGAGGGCTAGATAGATGGAGATGCATGTCCTGCATCTATTTCTGGATATTTTCCATTATTTCCTATACTCACATAGCGATTGATATCTTAACCATCTACTTATAATGGTTTTCTATCATTCCTTGCTGTCTACAGGTTCAAGATTGCCTTTTCATTCTTCTCTTATTATAAAATTTTCTGGCCATTCTTATACAATCCTTTATGTATATTCTCAGATTATTTTTTTTCTAATTTCCAAATTTTTTTTCCAATTTTTTTTTCTAATTTACAAAAAGAAAATATTTTCCAGCACACACGTTTGTGTGTGTGTGTGTGTGTGTGTGTGTGTGTGTGTGCGTGCTGAGGACAAAGGCCATTTTGTGACAATAAATCCTCCCTTACAAAACAAACTGGCTCCAGACATGGATTCAAAACCTGCTTCTGTCCCCTCGTCCGCTCAACAGCACAGTGGTGCCTCCTCCGTGGGTTCTGCAAAGAGTAGCAGAGTTAAGGGTGAAGCTCTTAGAGCAGAGCCTGGATGTCCCGTTAGCTGTCATCGCCGCGGTGACTTTAACCAGCAGAGCATTCTGTTGGGCAGTCAACACCATCTCTGAGTCAACCCAAGACCTTGACAATGCCCAGTCTTCGTCCCCTCGTCATTTCTACCTTGAGGGGACAGACATTCAGGACTGTCTGCACAGCGCCCCCAGCTCCTGGCAGCCCTCTGCTCTGCCCATGCCCCATTCATGGCTTGCCCTTTACAGAGGTCTCCGAAAGCTGGGATTCAGCTGCCCTTGGGTAGATAACATCATCCGTCTTGCAGAGAGGGTGACTCAGGCCCCTGGAAGTTAAACAGTTTTTGGAAGGACATCCCTGATCAGTACCGCTGTCAGGGCTTAGGCCCACCTCGGTAATGGGGGAAGGAAGAGAGGGGCCTTCTCCCACACCACCTGAACTACAGAAACTCCCCAGAGAATGGAGCTCTCAGCTCCTGGCACCACAACCGCTTCCCAAAGGCTGTGCCACTTACTTTTCCTACATGCTCCAAAACATGTCTCTGGAATAAATCACACTGACAAAATTATGTTGCTGGTCCGACCATTTAGCAAGGCACTAGCACCCGGATGCATCTTTAGAGGCCCACCCGCCACTCCCCTGCAGCCTGCCTCCTGCCACTCCTGCCATCCACCAGGAATCTCTAAGCTGCAGCCTGGGATGCCCTTCCGGGCTGGCTTTGGTACCTGGGTCCCTGCAATCCCCTTCTCAAATGGGCCCAAGCCTGCTTCTAGAGCCTGCCTGAGCGTCCTGCTGGGTCCGTCCTGCACACAGTGGCCCTCCCAGCTGCCCAGGACTCCCCTCGCCAGGGTAGGGCAGAAGAGGCACGGGTGCCTTTGGTGTGGGTGTGCGAGTGTGCTCCTGTGGTCCTGGAGGATGGGCAGTGGCTCTGGGGTCTCCACTTTATCTTGTCACAGGCCTTTACATGTTAGGGTGAGATCTGTCACCTCTCTCTGGACAGATTTGGTTCCACTGGGCCAGAGCCAGCTCCCAGCTCCGTGGCTCCGTGAGGACCCAGGTCTCTCCCTCTGGGCTGACTCGGGGTTTTCTGGATTTCTTCTCAAGGCCTCATTTATGTCTTTGCTTGCTGGTCACTGTCAATGTTGGAACTGGCAGAATTCGTGCTCAGAGCGCCCCAAAGTTTCCAGGCTTGGGTAGACATCCGGTGCCAGCCCACCTGGGTCTTAGGATTCCCACTCTCATTTTCCTTTCATCCTATGAGTGTTGGTTTATAAAATCTTGGTACCAGGTATGTATTTTAGTAAGTCACTCATTTCCTGTTTGGGTAAGTTTGGATAGAAAACAAAAAGGGGGGGAAGGAAAAGAGGAAGAAGGGAAAAAAGAGAAAATGACTCCTACCACATGATGGCCCAGGGAGCAAAGGCACAGTGTCATGCCCGGGATGCCAGCGACGTGTGGCTAACAGGGCCACTGCAGAAGCCAGCTCCTGCCCTGCCTGTACCCGGGGCCCTTGGCTGAGGGTGGAAGGAAGCCCTGGGGCTTTCTATCCTGCTTCCCTGGAGCACACCTCCATTACCCATCTTTAATGCACCCAGGCAGCATGAGGGTTTCCCGTGGTACGCAAGCAGGAGGGAAGCCCAGAGAGCAAGGGGAACCCCACCTGATGCTCAGGTGGTCTCACTGTCTCCCAGTGTCAATCCATGTCTACAGCATGTTCCTGGACGCCTCTGGCCTCTCGCGAATGGGTTCTGCAAACTTGTGGCATTCAGCTTCAGT
Organism: Glaucomys volans; assembly: GCA_020662805.1. Lineage (NCBI taxonomy): Eukaryota > Metazoa > Chordata > Mammalia > Rodentia > Sciuridae > Glaucomys > Glaucomys volans. The sequence continues at coordinate 344,434 of JAJEJO010001402.1, forward strand.
GCACCCCCCAGGCTGTGGCTTTGCTGGGGATCAGACCTTATCCTACGGCCTGGACACAGCAGTCCATGATGTGGACCGAGGGGTCCTGAACTGGTACAGTCCCCAAAACCAAGCCAGGCCGGGGGCTCCTGTGAGGGTCCAGAGGAGAAGCATTTTTGCAGACTAAGCAGCCACCGCCTGAGCATCCCAACGCAGACACACCCCTGAAACAACCACACTTTGCTTTATTAGGTGTTCCATGGTAATATAACACAGAGTTCTTAAGGAATAATAAACACGAGACTTGTCTTTTACCATAATTATTTTGCCATTAAGACAGTGGTTACAAAAAACAAAAAAAAAACAAACAAACAGAAACAAAAGTACTCTTCTGGTTACACACATCATCAGCTTCAGCACTGAAAGGTCCTCCACTCGGGGGTCACGATCACAATCGCAAGGATTAAAAACCATCTATTATTAAGTCCTACACTGTTTAGAGCATCAAGTCACTGCAGTTATTCAGTTCTGAGACACTGTCGATTTATTTTAGCATTTACATATGACATTCATTTAACAGACACACAAAGCAAGCCAACAGGTAAACATGCTCACACAGCCTGCGGAATCTTCAGGTTTGAAACTGTGTTTTTGTTTTTGTTTTTTTAAGAAAACAATCAAAACAACCAAAATTACCAGGACCTGGTACAGGAAAACAGGAAGACAAGTGAATACTGAAGAGCTGCTTGTGTTTCTTAGAATTGAAACAAAAATGTTTTCCAACTTGTTCAAATTTCCTCTAAGTGAAGGTGAGAAAAAAAAAAAAACAAATATATTAAGTCAACCAATTAATTTTTCAAAAGTGCAATTTACCTTTAAAATAACAAATAAACAACAACAACAACAAACCAAAACCCCAACCATAACCCCGAAGGCAAAACGTGTGGAGAGACGAGTGTCATGATGTGACGACCTACGTTTTGATGTTGCACTTGACAAAAGCAGATTTGGTTTCATAGAAGCCTGCAGACCTGACATTGCTTACAAGGACCTGGAAACAGGTTTGGAAAGAAAGGCGACACGAGTCAGCAGGGACAGAAAGCAGCCAGCTAGTGAAGGGGGCCTCTGAGCCAAGGGCAGGGAGGAGTGCGAGACATGAGGCCACTGTGGTCTAAGTGGGCCACATGCTGGATTTGAAAGGTTTTCCCCTGTAACAGCCCCGATGTGACATACAGACCATTACAACATTTTTCTTTCCTCTTTCAAAGTGAAAAGGTTTTTAAGTCACAATTCCAAGAAATTTTCTGAGTTGGTGAATTCTCCCTATATTACATCTTTTGAAATAATTGGACTAGAAAAAAAAAATGGTGTTTTCTCCCAAAGTGAAAAGCCCCAGTATGTTCTGGAAACCCAAAACATACTTCCTAGGAAAAAAAAGAGCTGGCCCTGGGGCCAGACTCCCACTGGCAAGCCCCCCCCCCCACAGCTGGTGGATGGCTTGCAGTTAGTTGGCTCACCTCGGTTACTGAGTTAGATTTACACGTTGGACTTTTAGCCAGTTAGCTTTGAACAGGGGGAAAAAAATCTTCCTACTCTGCAGTCTTTTTTCTCAATGTCTCTGCTCTATGTGGCTCCGTACTGGGCCTGTCATTGACAGCGGGGGTGAGAGCCCACCCACCCCTGAACCTGGCAAGAGTCTCCAAGGCAGACACACCTCCTAACACCTCCTCGTGCTGGCAGGCGGGTAGCACCACTCTTCCAGGGACCAGGATAACATGCTACTATGGTCACAAGGGCAACGCTCAAGTCCTGCTGGACAGGCCTTGGCCTCAGTAAAACCGTCACCCTGGCAATAGGAAAAGACGACAGGGAAGGGGAGGAAAATACCATCTCAGGGACAAGGGCTGGAGGAAACACGAAGAAAGAGCCAGGCATCTGAAGGTACGAGAGAGAGAGAGAGAGAGAGAGAGAGAGAGTGAGAGAGAGCAGGAAAATGGCAAAGAGAATCCTCAAAAGATCTAATCTGCCGCAAAATCTAGGCCAAAAAAGAAAACTTGCCCTTTCTCAGCAGTTGACCCAGAAGACTACAGAATGGCGATGTGGACACTTTGGAGCCTCTCAGGAGGGACAAAGCGAGTCTGCCAACCAGCCTGAGTCAGCATGATGGTTACATAATTGCATCATTAGGATGTCCAGTTCAAACCCCATGTGTTAATATTGAATCCGATTTAGTATTTAAAAAAAAAAAAAAAAAACTCTGGCCCACCCCCAACCCCTCCCCAGCCCCACAAAGAAAAACTGTTTTAAAAAATTTTAAAAAGAAAAGAAAAAAGGCAGCTCCGGGCAATTCACTGTATCTCCCCCCACGAAAAGGAAGATGCTAAAGAGCACAGGAGGGGCGAGGTGGAGGCGCCCTCCCTGGGTTTGCTTTGTAGCATGTCTGAGTGTTGGATGCAGCTCCGTGTGGGGACGGGTGGCTAGGCTTGGGTGTGGTACTCAGGGGTGTACAGGGAGGTGGGTGAGCAAATTCGTGACTCCAGGTGAGACGGAGTGCAGGGCCCAAGGGGAGCCCCATGAACTGGCTGCCCACAGCAACTATCACAGGCTCTTAAAAAAAAAAAAAAAAGGAGGAGGAGGAGGAAGAGGAGGAGGAGGAAGGAAGTCTCAGAATGTCCTCAGGTATCCCATCCCCATCCCCAAGTGGACTGGGGAATGCAGCTCTAGCCCAGGCTGGTGATATTGGCACGGCCACCAGGGGGCGCCACAATGCGCTGGGTGGTGCGGCGGGGGATGTTGTCGTCAATCTGAGCGCCTGGAGGGAAGGAGAGAGAAGACAGGGGTGAGGGTCCCCAGCAGGAAAACAGGCTCCTGCTTTTAACCCAAATAACCATTGGGAAGGAGCACCAGGCACAGCCTTCTCCCTGTTCTCAAAACATGAATTCTAACTCCAAACAGGAGATGGACCAAGGTAGCCCAAGAACCAGGTCCAGGGCAGCAGTGCTGTGGGAGCTCGGCTGGATCATGACTGGGGAGCAAAACTGCAAGTAAGACACGACATTCCTCCCCGCGCCCTGACCTGGATCCTGCTGGGGCAGCTTTCCTGAGGACCCTGCTGTCTCCCCCTGGTATTGTGCTTCCTAACCTACACACACAATGAGAAGCAGGAACACCACCGCCCAGGTGGAGTGTTCCTGATCTGAAATCCAAAATCAGAAAGAAACGCTCCTAAACCTGAACCTTTTCCAAAGTCAACCTGACTTCACAGTGGACAGCTCCACTGCGGTATGTGGGCGTGGCCAGAACACATGCACACTAAAACTGCATGTGAATCTTCCTTCTAATCATGCACAGTACACACAACACGTGAGTGAACTTCGTGCTTAAACTTGGGGTCTATCCCCAAGATATGTCATTATGGATATGCAAAAAAAAAAAAAAAAAACTGAAATTTGAAACACTTCTTCTCATTCCAAGTACTTGGGATGAGGGACCCTTTACCTGCCCTTCTACATGACCGGCCTGGAATGATGAGAGAGCATGGACGTTAATATGCCCATTTTACTTCATGAAAAAACTAAGGTTCCCTCTTTTTAAACTTATTGACAATGGGTAATCCATGTCCAGCACATATGGCAATTTTCTAAAAACCAGGAGATCTGACAAGAAAAAGAAAAAAAAAACCTAAATAATGAGCTATTTCTTTAACACATCACAGAACTCTGGAGGGATGGGAGGCTGTGGTCATGGGTCCAGTGAAAGAGGGGAAGGAAGTGTCAAGGAAGGAAACCCTAAAATCTAGACCTTTCCTCTCACCAAGGGAACATGACATATTATATCCCAGCAAACAGCTAACAGCTCTCATTTGGCTCTGATCTAAGCATTTCACTTGAATGTCAACTCAACTGATCCTCACGATTCCATAAGGGAGCAGCTACCATAGCGCCCATTCCCCAGAAGAGGAGACTGAGGCAGAGCTAGAGCTGAGCTACCGAGTTTGCTCCAGACTCTGGAACCACCCCAGTCCTGAAGTACCAGTGTCCTTCCTGATGAAAATGTCCCTGCCATCTATCAGATCCTGGACCTCCGCTGGGCATGGTAGTACAATGTGGCACGAACTGGTGTCAAGATTGTGAAATCAACTGCCATTCACTATAAAGATGCGTCTCTGGTGACAGGAGTACTTCCCACTGCCAAATGCAGCTGCAACCTCCAGGGAGCCGGCCTGCAGAGGCCCCTGAGCGAGCCGGGAACCTACCGGACAAGCTGAATCCTGACTGGTGCAGGTTCCGCACGGGCGGGGCCTGCTGCTTGGCGGGGGACGTCTTGGCTGAGGAGGCAGGAGTGACCGTCTTGGGCGTCACGGACACCTCGCACACAGGTCCGTCGTACAGGCCGCGAGGAACTCCTCTTAACTCTGCCAGCTGCAAAACACAAGAGCCCCTCTGCTCAGGCCACACCCGCTGACAGCACCTCCCTCCCGGGCCACTCCATGTTGGGAAGGAACAGGGCCTCAGGCCTGGGGCATGTGGGATGGAGGACTCTCCTTAGAGACGGGCACAATGGGGACAAACATGGCAGAGGGTCCCTGCAGCTCCAGGCCAAGCTCCCACAGGTGGGTCACGGGCCACTGTTACTCACTCCACTTACACTTTCTAGATTTCCTCCCAAGGCACTTTGACCTTAGACCCTCTAAGAATTCCCTAAGTCAGGTGGGCACAATGGCACATGCCTGTAATCCCAGTGGCTTGGGAGGCCAAGCAGGAGGATCATGGGTTCAAAGCCAGCCTCAGCAAGGGCAAGGCACTAAGCAACTCAGTGAGACCCTATCTCGAAATAAAAATTACAAAATAGGGCTGGGGATGTGGCTCAGTGGCCAAGTGCCCCTGAGTTCAATACCCAGTTCCAAAAAAAAGAAAAGAATTCCCTAAACTTACTGTGTCATGTTCAAGATCTGCCCCGAGCTGTCTTTCAGTCTCACTTTCCTGCTAATTCTCGCGGGCTCCATCCTTTCCCTGTTTCAGCTGTGCGCTGCTCCCCAGGCCCCAAGACACTGTCCACTTCCAGGCTCCAGACAGCCTCCTTATCCAGTGCCCTCCTCCCTTCTCTGACTTGATAAACTCCTACTTAGTCTTCAAAATCCAACTCCAAATTGCCCTCCCGTGACACCGTCACTCCTCTGGGCTCACCACAGACTCCCCACGGCAGCGCACGCTGCCCCGGCTGGCTCTGAGCAGACCTGACTCCTCCACCCGTGCTTCAAGTTCCAGGAATAAAAAGATCAGGTTCTCCTTATCCCGCATTCCTCCACACTCATCTCAGGACTGTGACTTAGAGTGCTTCATAAATGTTGGTGGAACTGAACTTAATCCACGATTAAAAACAAAAATCCGAAGAGCGAAAGCACTCACCCTGCTCCGTGCCTTGATGCGCTTGTAAACAAAGTCAGGGAAGGGCTTCCGGGGCACGTAGCGCCCAGAGCCCTCCGTGACGTGCAGGGTGCCATCCTCTAGGACAATCTTGCCCTGGCTGATGACCACCAGGGGAGAGCCGCGGCACTCCATGCCCTCAAAGATGTTGTACTCCAGAGCCTGGAAGGAGAGGGCACGGGGAAGTTCAGAGCAGGCCCCGCCACCGGGGCCAAGTCCAGAGTCGGGCACATAAGACTTCCAGCCACCTCCAGCAGGGCAGACCCCCCTCCCACTGACCCACTGAGCCCCGGCTGGCCTGCGGGACCCAGCAATTCTGACAGACGTCTCCCATGACAGTGTGCATGGTGGCTGTCCTCCATCATCAGCTAATGGCATCTCTGATGTGGTAACATCCAGAAGTCGTGTGATTGTGTCCTCACTTTGACCCTGTCTCAGAGCTCTGGTTTCTTCATCTGTCACCCTCCCAAGTCTTAAGTGACAATGACAACGCAAAAGGTGGCATCCCTGTGCAGATCTTCAGAGAACCCTGCCATCTCTGAAATCCCCTTCTGACGGTGTGTGTCCCCCTCCAAGGCCTGGGTCAAGCCCTTCACATTGTTCCACAACTGCCTAACACCGGCGACCTCGTGTGCACCCTACTAGACAGATGTATGTGGACGCGGCCTTGGCAGTGGGGACATCTTCCTGGGTTCCCATCCCAGGTGCCATTTACCAGCTCTGTGACCCTGGACAAGTCCCTGACTCCTTCTGAGTCAGCTTCCTCCTCCGTAAGAGGCTCAAACCCACCTCAAAGGACAGAGGTCAGCATCAAATGAAATGAAAGCAGCAACCCGGGCTTGGCAGAGGGATATTTGGGGACACCCCCTCACCGGGCTGTCTGGCTCTTTACTGTGCTTTGCCTATAAGTGTGTGGGCCCATTGGCATCCAGGGCCTCATGTGACTATGTACTGAGCCTCATCACCTGGGAATGAGCCCCTGGCAGGGCTCTGGGGCCATCTCCCATTTTCAAACAACGCAGGGAACCAATCTCCTATCTCAAAGCACCTTAAAACTGACGTGTCCTAGGGTCAGATCACAGCACTGGACACTCAGAGCCCTTGGGTCTGTGAGGCAGGGGCTCCAACACACTGCGTCCACACGGCTCCCCAACACTCACACTCATGGCTCTGTGGTAGGAGACGCGGGGTGACACAGGAGAACCTCCTGCCTGTACCCTCCCAGAGGACTGAAGTCACATAGCGGGGGAGAGCCAGGTGTGAAGCAGGTGAGGGCAGAAAGGAGGCACTGTGAAAGTCACTTTCCTTACGCAGGGTCACCTGCAGGAAGGGTGGGCAGCACTGAAGCCCGCCGGAAAGGTCTGGTGGAAACGGACAGAGGACAGCCTCTGCCGCTGAGCTGTTCCTCACAGTCCAGATGCAGCGCTCCAAAGGCGAGTCCCCAGCCAGGTGGCCCTCGCCTTCAACCATGGGTCTGTCTGCTCATCCCACCGCCTCTGGGGACTGGACTGTGTGAGGGAGGGGGAGGCACCGTCTCCACCTAACCCTGACCAGTGCTGCACGCATAGCCTGGCAGCCAAGAGCCCTGGGCAGGGCTGAGTTCCCACTCTGGCTCAACCACAGAACCACTGTGTACATGAGACTGGTCACCTGAACTCTGAATGCCTCCATTTATCCATCTTCCCACAGGGGTGATAAAAAGCCCCTTTACCGGGAAGGTGGGTGGGACTATGAAGGCAGATGCAGGTTCACCAGAGGGACCTCGCTCAGCACCAGACGTGGTCTAGGCTGGAGGTGGGCTGGTGGCGGGGACGGAGGGCAAGGTGCCCCACGTGGAGTTGAGCCCACCTCACTGAAGCGCCAGCACTTCTGTCCAAGTGAAGGGATCTGGATCTGGCAAAGGGCCCCAGCCTGTCCTGGAGAGATGCCAGAATCCCATCCCCGTGCTGTGGGGGCACCTGGGTGGGGTCCATGCTTGCTAGATCAACCAGAACCGATCTGCTGTGAGCCCTCAGCTTTCCACCTAGAACTGCAGCCAGAACCTCCTTTTTTTTGGTTAAGAAATCACTTCAAAATTCAAGTGAGGTCCTGAGAAAATACCTGCCGGAGGAGCCCTTCCTTTCCAAAGCTTGCCCCTGGCCACCCTCCCTCCGTTTTACACATAGATGACTTTTTCAGAGGAACTGTGCTATCCGACACCCCTGCTTCACGTCCACTGGCCCCAGAGCATCCAGGACACACAGACCAGCTGGGAAGCCCGAGACATTAAAAGACAGTAGTTCCCAAGCGCTAGAGCCTCAACCGAGAGGCCGGGAACCCAAATCTGCAGATCCTAACCACCATCAATGGCTGCAGGTATTTCTTCTATCTGGGGAGAATTCAAGGTTGATCGATTCGTTTAGGACAGTAAAACCAACTGTCATCTTCCGTCAGGTTTCTGGGCAGCCCCACCCCCACAGAAAAAAACAACAGGTGAAAGTTAAAGCGCCGAGTGGCTCTCAGGACTGGATAGTGACTGCTCTATTCAGGTCCCTGGCACCAAGCACCAGCAAGAGAGGTGTCACACCAAACCGTGACTGTGGAATGGTGCCCAGCTTCTAGAAGCTTCTGATGACCTGATGTCACCTTGGGGAGCTGAAGGTAACATGGTACTCTAAAACGTGGGTGAGAGTAACAGTCTTAATGACTTCACCGAGGAAAAGTGAAATGGCTTTCTTTGTTTGCTCCCTCAACAAATTTCAAGTTATCATACATCCTGGGGAAAGTTCATTCCCAGCCCAGCCAGTTCTTATTATAGCCCCTGGGCCTCTCCCTTCCTCTGCCCCTTCTGTGCCCGTTATCCGTGTGGATCAGGGGCGCACAGCTAACAGGCTTACGCTGTTATGTGTCTTGGCAGAGATGGTTTTCACGCTGTCCGGGTCCCAGATGACCAGGTCAGCATCAGATCCCACAGCTATGCGGCCTTTCCGGGGGTAAAGGTTGAAGACTTTGGCTGCATTGGTGCTGGTCACAGCCACAAACTGGTTCTCGTCCATCTTGCCAGTGACCTGAGGGGCACAGTACACACACAAGCAGATCAGAGAGCTGCAGGGTGGGAGGCTATCCAGCAAGGACAAGGGACACACCATTGGCACACAGTGCTTGGGTGTGCCTTAGGTGCAGATGGAGTCTCGGCTCTGCCTCTGGCTCCACAGTATACAGTAGGAGCCAATCACATTTGCTCAAGCCCTTTCCTTTCCAAGCCTGCTCTCAATCCAGTAGAACAACGGGCACAGGAAATGAGCATGCAGCATGGGGAGTAAAAACAGTACAAATGACCAAAAGCACGCAAAAGAATATTCATTCTAGTCAGTGGCTGAAGAAATTAAAGGTCAAACAATGAGACTCAAAATTCACTTAACAAATCAGCACTACTTTGGGCTATCTGCTCATAACACCCATTTGGACCTGGCAGAAGAAACTGAAGGATGTCACACACCACTGGTTGCATATAAAGCGGGGCAATCTTTCTAGAAGGAATGCTCACAATAATATGTATCACACCCCCTTTTCTCTGGCAATGTCTAGAAATGTCTCCTACAAACATGATTAAGGATGTGTCCAAGGGTGTGTCTACATGGATGCTTATCCCAGTGAAAAACATCAGAAACAACAGAAATGTTCAAAGCATGGGCAGTGAATCTCCGTTCAGCAGCAGATGGAAGAGGCTGCTTTCAAAAACCAAGATGATGCAAGGATGTGGAAACTTCTTTGTGGTAATTAAAACTGTCCAAAAAACAGGCCACAAAATACTGTGCATGATGCTAATGTCATTCACACACTCACACATAACATACATACCCGTGCGCTCAGCACTCCTTACAAATGGAAAGGCATTCACTAGCACCCTCACTGTAGTCGGGTCTGAAACAAGGTGATTTTCATTTACATAATCTAAAAACTCATCCAGAAACAGAATACCTGTTGTTGTTACATTTTAAAACATTAAAATGAAGCAGCCCGAAATCACCGTAGCTCAGTGCCTTTTCAAAGTGGGCTTTCCGGAAGTCTGGAGAGGTATAGAAATGTTAAATCCAGACAGCCTTCAAAGAGTCCCAAGAAGCCAGGGTCCATTTCCAAGAGGAGAAGAAATAGCTGAGAAAGTCACCAAGTGGCTGAGGAAGCTCTTTCCTGACTGGCACAGAAGTGGTATTTAAAGACGACACGTTTGCAGTCTCTACTGTTCCGGAGATGATGATGATGATGAAGATAAGATGTAATATTTAGGGTGAAATGACCTTTTAGGAGTAGTCTCCTATTTGTGTATGAGATTGTCACACAAGTACTAGCTTCTAGAATGTCCTCAACCAGCATTTCAAGGCCATGGCTGCAGATGAGGAGGTAGGGGAAGGTGGAGGCCCACTCAGAGGGAGGCCACTGGTCCTTACCACAGCCTTGTCCCAGATGACAGACATCCGCTCCTCCGTGCCATTGGTGCCCTCGGGGATCAGGGTGAAGTTGTCCTTTCCTACGGCCTTCTGGGCAGTGTTGAAAGTGCAGTGGGCACTGCCAGTGACCTGGAGGTCTCCACTGGAAGGAAACACATGATATGATAACAGTGTGCCCCACACTGGGAATTTGGGGAGGGGAGTGACGTGGCACCCAGAGGATCAGAACACCCAGGGCTCAGTCCAACAGCACAAGGAGTATGGAGGGTCACTAGCTGCTAGCAGCCCACTAGCACTCTCCCCAGCCCCTTCAAGGAGACGGCAGCCTCGCTGCAGAGGAGAGACAACTTGTGGTCAGGAGGTCAACTCCGACAGCCCCAGTGGGGTCCTTCAGACACCCACTTCCTGCCCTCTGGCTGACTGTCACAATGCCCAGCTTTTATTAGGAACCCCCTCCCAGGATGGTGGCAGAATGACAATTTCTTGCTCTCATCTGGCAATCCCAGTTTGGTGCACAAAGCTCTATTTCCAAGTCTGCTCTGGGCATTGTGTGGTCACCTGTCAGGTCGGCCTGGTCTGAGGAGTCTGAGAAGGTAGAGTGTCAACAGGTGGCCAGGACTCACCAGGAGAGCAGGGAGTTGAGAAAGTCTGGAGTGGTTGGATCCGGGCTCAGGGGCGGGGAGGTGACAAAGGCTGCAGCCTTGGCCCAGTTCTTGCTCCAATAGTGGGAGCCGTCAGTGCCCAAGCTGGCGGTGATGGGCTCGCCGTACACCACAGTTCCTGAGGGTCAGAACACACGTGGCTCAGTCAGACAGGAGGAGGAGGAAGGAGGCCACCTTCACTGGGGACACCAGCAGCCCACCACTGCTCTCACCAGCCCTGCGAAGGAGACAGCAGCCCCAGCACAGGTGAGGCAACTCATGCTGGGGGGTCAAGCCCCTCAGATGTCCAAAGCCACCCGTGGGGACATGCTTCCAGGAATTTTCCATGAACCCCCCCTTGTGAAGCCTACTTTTCAGGCTGGACGCTCTCTCCCTTGGTGGTCCCAAACATCCCATAGCTTCCTTCTGCCTCCCACGCATGCTCCCCAACCTTGGGAACAGTCTCCAGCTCATATGGCTTCAAGCATCTGCCCCAAGTGCGCCTGGACCCTTCTTGATGGATGCTCTGGAAGGACACCCTGCTGTTCGGCAAGTGCTCTCTCCGCTCACACTAGTCAGCCCCCTGCCCTGTAGGGTTGTGGTGAAAGGTCAGAGGGAGGAGATCACATAGGATAGGACCAGGCTGAAGCACTGGAGAGCAAACACACCACCTCTGGACATCCCCAGAGGAAGCCAGGACTGGGGTGACCACAGGAGGGGAGCTGCCCAAGATAGTCGCCACACCCATGGCCAACTTTGTTGGAGTGGCCACAGCCATGCTAGTGAGGGCCCAGGGCTTCTGAAGCCTTAGTGAATTTGATACGATGTCCAAGAAAGAATGTGAGCTCCTGCTGCCCAAATCCTGTCCTCTTCTCTGTCAGTTTAGCCAGCCAGGAAGTTGGGAGTCATTTATATACATCAGAGGCCAAACTGTCAGTGCCCTAAGCACAGGAATTTTTAGAATTAAAACAAAAAGCTCCTCACTGAAATATCTACTGCCCTCACTATCCAAAGATCTCCTCTTTGACCTCATGCCAAGAACTCAGGGTCATGCCATCTGCCCCAGAATCCCATCCTCCACTCCACTGAATTCCCAGTTTTGAATGTTTTGACCCCTTTGATGGTGACACATGAAGGAAATTCATCTGTCTGCACTAAATAAATGTTAGATTGATTAAACGGCCCAATAATGTATTAATTAAAGGCACCAGAACTGGAGTTTGAGCTTAGCCAGCCATGTCCACCTCCCCTCGTCTCCTTTTCACCCCCTCCCACATCACCCAGCCTGGATTCCCTTCTCTCCAAACACAGGGCCCTCCAGGCCAAACTCAGCTCAGTCAAGAATGTGCTTCCCTTCCTCTCCACAGCTTTTCAAAGCCTTATCACCAGATAATATTCCACAACACCCTCTTTGCCCGCCACTCAGAGCTGGCTCTCAGGAGCTGCCCCCCTCCTGCCTCAGGAATTCCACAAAGGAGCCCCTGTTCAGGCAGGGAGTGTTGGAGGCCCCAGCTGGCCACTGGCGCTAGGCAATCAGTCACAATCCCAAGCAGGAGGAAGGGCTCCAGGACGCAGGAGGACTGCCCAGAAGGAAGCCCCCAGGAAGAAAAGGGTCACACTCAGGATGTCTTGAATGGACTCCGGCCTTCCTGATTCACTCCAAGACTCCCCCGGAAGCTGGTGCAAGGAATCTGCTAAGCCCACCCCAAAGCACATAATGACAAGGACTTGCTGCAGCCAAGGTCCTTCATCAGATGCCAACGGCTAAACAGGACCCAGGGGCAGCTTCTCACAGAACCTCAGCTCCCAACTTTTGTCTGGTGCACCCAACAGAGCAGGTTAACTCTAACTTGATCTAGTTAAGTTCAAGCTGCCGGGTCAAGTCTTACTCTTCCAATCCAGCCAGGTCTGGAGGTCCCACCTGCTACTGCCAGTCTGGCACAAAGGTGAGGTCTGTGTAAGTCCTAGGAAAACCAAGGATTCACAATCCTAAAGGTTTTCTGCTATATCCCCATGACTGATAAAGTTCATGAGAGAAAGGGTGCTCGGAGAAAAAAACCAACCAACCAACCAACCAACCAATAAAGACCCATACAGTCTGAAGGCCTAGAAGTCCTTGGATCAATGCCCACATTTCCCAGGGTTCCCTATAACTTGCCACGGCTCCTCCTCTCGCTGAATCTGCTCCTCAGTCCTGCCTTTAGAAATTGAATGCCAAGAGGGGCTGGTGCTGGGAGAACTGGGCTTCATCTCTCCCTATGAAGCACCACTTAGACTGGGGTGGGGAGCTGCTCAAGGAGGGTCTCTTCCTCAGCGCCAAGGACACCCACCTCACAAGGGAACAAACTCGGCCTTCAGCCTCTGGAAACCCCAGTAACGGGGTGGGTTGGGGCTTCCAAGGCCCCTGTGGACCAGAACTCCCTGCTTAGGCCAAGGATAAGCAAGGACTCCTGGACCTAAGCCAAGCCAAGATGGCAGCATGTGGGACAGGAGAGGGGGCACTAGGGGAAGAAGGGAACCATTTTGGGCCTCTTTCTGCTTTGCTCTGTTCAAATTTGCTGAGGGATTCAGAGGTTCTTGCTGTCTTTTGATTTTATTTCTGCTCTTCAGTTCCAAGGGCAGGGCAAGGGTTAACAACCAGTCCAAGGCCTCAACCTCCAGGGCAGTGTGGGTCTACATAATAAGGCTCTCCCAGTGGCCTGATCACCAGTGGCCTGGTGCCTCCCCAAGGGCTCCTCTCCCCATTCTATAAACAGCATGCATGAGGAGCCCTGAATGAGCTTCCGGAGCTCAGTCAGGCCACAGACACCCGTGAGCCCGCATGCCAGAAATAATTGCCACTAATAATAATAAACCACAGAATGGCTTAATTGGCCTTTCTGCACTTCTCTAAACACACTGCTGACGCTTTCTTGGCGGCCATCAGAGCTTCATGATTTTCTTCTCCAGGGAAAGTCTACACTGAAGGATGTGACCCCAAGCCAGCCTCTGGCAGGTTCACTAGTAACGCTGGGAAATGCAGAGACTCACAGGGGACTCACGGGGGATGCTCGTTCACAACCAGCCCGGGGCCGGGATGCATTCATGAAGAATAAATGCAAGGTTGGGGTTTAAAAATGTTTGACAGCTCTGGGCTCCGACAGTTAGTCATTCCCCATGAATGAGAAGCAGGAGGACAAATCCAAAGTAGGAACAATGGAAAATCATGCATACGTAGCTTAGAATGCGGCACAAAAGCAGACGGAAAAGAGCCTGGGATGGGAAGATAGAGAGATAGAGAGACAGACAGACAGACAGACAGACACACACACACACACACACACACACACACACACACACAGCAGTCTTGCTCTTTCAGAGAAGCTGGGCCATATCCATCAGCCTTGGAAGTGTGCTATCAGATTTTCGTACTAAGAGTGGATCTAGAGAAATAAAATCTCAAGGCTGTTTTCAGGACTGCTTCTGAGGTTGCTGGAATTGGCTTTTCTAATCTGATTCAACTTAAAAGCACTAAAGATTCTATTTCCAGTAAAGAGAGTCCTTGCAGTCAATGGCACAATGGGGCAAGGGATACATAAAGTAGGACTGCCGATGTTCCCTATCAACACTTCGAAGAGGCAAGGTTCTGGGTGCCACCATAGAAGATTTTTGTCAAATTGAGAAATATCACGAGATTGGCTGGTGCTCTTAATGGTGCTGGAACCAAGTGGGGAAAGAAAAGAATGGATTCATGGGTTCAAATTCCCAGGTCCAGCTCCATGTAAATGACCAAAAATTTTCTGCGTCTGCCCTGAAAGAGACTCTTGTCTCACAGATGTAGAAGTGAGATGACTGAAAATCAAAACCAGGATCTCATCACACAGCTGGTTGAATTATAATGCAAACTGAATTTCCCCCTCACAGGGCATGTGCCGTTCAAAGGGGAGAGTTGACTGGTAAGGACTCGTCGTTGGGAGCTCAGGTGAACCTCCTCGTCCCCGAGGTCTCCAGCTTGCTAGTCCGCCCTGCAGACTTCAGACTTGCTGGCCCCACAACTGCATGAGCCAATTCCTTAAAACTGGCCTTTGTCTGTCTGTCTGTCCCATCCCCCACCCCTTTGGTTCTGCTTCTCTGGATAGCCCTGACTAATACAGACTTTGGTGAGATTTTATTTCTCAACCCAACCCACCTGCCACTCTCAGTTCCAATTCTAGGCTCAAGGCTGCTATGGGGTGCATTACCTGAGGCCTACGGGTTCATTGCAAGCTGAGATGGTCCTCACGGCCCATGACCACACGCTTCTCCTGATGCCTGGGCACCCCTATTGGCCTGCAGGGCATAAGAAGTCTTGTCCTGAATCAGGGTTCCCAGGGTTTAATGTCCCTCAGCAGCTGCAGCTGACTACTTCTGCCTCTGGGTTCTGGAGGTAGGGTGAGGAGGAGGAGGAGGAGGAGGAAGGAGACCCACAAATGACATCACCAGGAACCACCCACGGGCTGCCATCCACCCATGAGATCTGCCATCTGCATCCGTTTTCACATAGTGACAACATGCACTTGGAAGGAGAACATTCTAAGAAAGCAATCCCCACACTGGACCCCTGTGGACAGAAAGATGGCCAGGACTCTGGAACCCCTTCCCCCAGGCCCAATGATCTGGGGTAAGATTCAATTTCTGCATTTTGGTTCCTCTTCCAGTTAATGAGGCTATTAAGTTGACCAGTGCCTCAGTTCTTTTCAAGCACAAAACTGTCCAGGGCATCCTGGTCCTGACTGCACTTTCATTTCCTTATCAGCAAAATGGGTTGAGGACGTCTGTCCTGCTGCGGCCCGACACAGAACGATGGAGGCAGAGGTGTCCAGGAAAGATGGGGTCAGTCGTGTCAGCTCAGGCCAGCATGAGAAAACAGTTCTCACTGATGTTCACCTCAAAGTCTCCCTTTATCTCACATCCTCACCTAACCAAGCATCAAGACACCCAGATGCCGTAAAAGACCACAGGCCTAGGGACACCGAGGTACATGGGCTCACCAAGAGAAGCCCCTGTCACTGTTTGTTATGAGTTATTGACAGCCACCCTTGTAGGGAAATTCTGAGCTCTCTCCCGCAGCCTGGCCCCTCTGCGGCTCTGTGCAGTTCTCCTGCCCTGCCTGGCTCACAACTCCACAGCACTGACCACGTCCCACTAGGACTTGATGCTCATGAGTCCCTCTCCTGCCGGTGGAGGAGCTGAGGCTTGGGACGGGGTCTCCTCCCTGGCACCCAGGCCTGAAGTGCCACATGGGAAAAGGCACTTCAGGAATAAAGACTCTCCCCATTTCACAGATGAAGGAATGGAGTGGCAAAGGCTGGCAGTGCCTTGGACCTGCCCTGGGGGCCAGAAGAACCCACCCGAGTCAGAAAAACAACCCTTTGCCCTATGAGTGGGTGTCTTTGCTCTGTTTGCCTAGCAAGTTCAAGGTTAAACCAGCCCTCTTTTTTTTTTTGGTACCAGGAATTGAACTCAGGGGCCCTCAACCACTGAGCCACACCCCTGGCCCTATATCATACTTTATTTAGAGACAGGGTCTCACTGAGACCTCGCTATTGTTGAAGCTGGCTTTGAACTCGTGATCCTCCTTCCCCAGCCTCCTGAGTCACTGGGATTACAGGTGCATGCCACCGTGCTGGGCTCAGCCCTTCATTCTTTAATCATGGTAAACGTTATTATATACATCTTGACTTATTTTTTCTCATTTAAACACCATCATTGCCCCATGAGATAAGTGACAATTACTATCCTCCCCTTGCAAATGGGAAACTAACATGGAGACCATATGTAAGCAGGCCAGCCTCACACAGCCAGTGGACTGAGGAGTCCAGTTTGATCCAGGGCAGGATACAGATCCCAGGACCTTCCTGGTGGCATGAGAATCCTTGCTTCCACATCACCCAGGCCTCTGCCAGGTGTCAGGCTCCAGTTTCTACCAGGTTCTCGAGGAGTGAAGCCCCAGCACAGGGAGACCACAAGCATTTCCTATGCTAAAATAATCTCAGGTAAACCAGTCAAACGTTAACGTGGACATCTGTGACCTGGAGTTAGACGCCTGGCAATGGAGCCCCAGTTCCACTCTTTAATAGCCTGAGCTTGTTGACTAAGCTGCAAAGAAAACAAAATGTAAAAGTTGCTGCCTGGGCCGCCTCCTGAAGTTGTCAGGAAGTTCCAACCAGGTGGAACTTAATGGCCTGTGTGGCTGGCCAGGGTTCCCAGTCCTGCTCGTTAGCAACCGAGTGCACTGAAATTCCTTCCAGGAGCTCAGAGCTAACACTGAGGCTTTCAAGGACTGAAGGGAAACAGCCGGAACGCAAAAGCCACCCTGGGAACCGCGGCGTGGGTACCGCTGGACTAACACAGGGAGGTTCTAGAATTAGAAAAGACTGAAATAGCTCCCTCTGGTGTTCACCCCCCAAGGCACACCCAAAGCTGAAAGTTACAGGGACAACAGAGGGGCACTGGCCTCCCTGGATGCTCCAGTAACACTCTGGATGCTCATTTGGATGAGAAAACTCAGGGGCAGAGTTTCTAGGAGGGCTTGATCACTGTTGAGGGGCTGGTCCCCCAAGACCACCAGCCCTGACTGGTCTGGTGAGAATCCAGACTGTTCATCCTCCAGTCTGGACAGGTGAGTGTTGGAATGCAGGTACACACTAGAGAACAGGGCCACTGTTCAAGATTAAGTTAAAATATGTGCCTGACTGGTTAAATGTTATCATCTGGGCACCGGCTGATAAAATTTACAAAAATAAACGACCCTCTAGAGTCCCCCTTTACAGATCCCGGGCCAGCATTCCCACGCTCAGTGGTATGTGACGAGCGCTCAGTGTTGAGGCTGAGCCCCACCTACCGTCATGCAAATATGTGTCTGGATGATGAAGACACCGTCCACAAGGTCCCCTTGAGTAGATTATATTACTCCTGAGTAGATTATATCACTTTAGGGGAATGCTTACTTCAGAAAAGCAATTCCTTCCATCTGCCAGGAGAGGGCAGGTTCCCCAAAACGCAGCAGCATAGCAACCATTTAACACACAGCCTCAGAGCCCCAGTGAGCGCCCAAGAACAGGGGCTGGGAATTGCCGGGTCTGGGCAGGAATTGCTAGGTCCATCTGGAAGTCATCTCCTGGGACAGCTGACTGAGTGGTCATTGAGCAATTTGTTCTGGGGCTTGCATGAAGTCACCCACCAGTGAAATAAATCCCACAGCCCTCCTGGATCTGTGTGGATCACATTCCACAGAGAAGCAGAAATGGAGCTGTCGAGGTCAGAGTGCTCCCTTATTGACCAAAACAGACAGAGACAAAGATACAGAAAGAGTAAGAGGAGGAGAGACTGAGAAACAAAGACCAAGTCAAGAGAAAATTAGACATCAGGAGAGAAGGAAGAGAAATGGAGACTCGGAGATGGACAGATACAGAGGCGAGGGGGTGGGAGAGAGAGTGAGAAAAAGTTAGGATGAATTTGGTCTGCTCATTTCAGATCAGACCAAGATCCACCGTCAAAGCCAGCTCCGGGCTCTCAGGCTCCCTGTACGAGGAGCTCCC
This sequence comes from Glaucomys volans, assembly GCA_020662805.1. NCBI lineage: Eukaryota > Metazoa > Chordata > Mammalia > Rodentia > Sciuridae > Glaucomys > Glaucomys volans. The sequence continues at coordinate 362,466 of JAJEJO010001402.1, forward strand.
TCCCTGGCACAGCCGGGTGTGAATAGCCAGCTCCCTAGGCAGCCGCATTCATTATGTATAACACAGTCCATGGAACGGCCCCTGGGGAAGCGCTGGAAGCTGCACTCAATGAATTAGTTTCCAGAGCCTCCTCAATGGACTCCCTAGTGTGAACAGAGAACCAGCCTTGCCCAGAACGCATCCATAGTTTATCAACAGGGGTAACTCCAGAACAGGGGTAGCACCAGAACTCCATAACAGGGGTAGCACCAGAAACTGGACGTGATCTTATCATGTCCCCTGCCCAGCATGAGGCCTTCTGACTCGCCCCTTGAAGGGGAGACACATTTGCAAAGCAACGCTCCCCAGAAGGGTTCTGCAGCCAACAAGAACTGCCACAACCCATGTATGGGCCTAGTTTATTTAGAGTGCATCAAATTAAATCCAACCTTTCTATAGGGCGGGGGGCGCCCACCAGCCGTGGCTTTAAATAGATAAGAACAAGGCCGAAGCAGAGGGACAAAGGCAGGAAACTGGAGCTCCCTGCCCCGCTGGGCTGTAATTAGGCTAATGCTGGAACGTGATGAAAGTGGCCCAGTTGGCATGAGGGTCGGAAAAGGAGCCCTCCCCGGTGATCAGCCCCCCCAGCACGCCCTCAGCCAGGTGGCCCGGCTGCGGCACTCACCCTTCTTCCGGGCCTGGGCAATGACTTCAGCGGCACTCTTGCTCATCACCTTGGTGATGTACAGGGGGCAGTTGGTCTGGTTGCCGATGGTGATGGAACGATTCACGGCTTCCGCCTCGACCTACAGCAGAGTAGCTGAGCGTAAGACTTGGCCCACCTGGAACCCCCATCTTTATCCTCCACCCACCAAGAGCCTGACTGCTGTGTCCCCAGGGTTCTGCCCCAGGGGGCACCCAGCATCTGTCAGTATTGACCCTTCCTGACCCTTCTCAAAGTGTATTTGGCAAGCTGGCAACATTGGCATCAGCCAGGTCTGTGAGAAACTCAGATTCCCGGGCCCCACCCAAGGCCCAGGGACCAGAGCCCCAGGAGCAGGACCCAGCCACAGGAGGCACAACATGCCCAGGCACTGTCACTCTCACTAAGGCTTGAGAACCACCACGCCCGGGCACTGGCTGATCTCCATCCGGTACGTTCATTCGGCTTCCATGGTCTTGAGTCAAGACATTGAGCGTGTGACCTTGGACTGGGCTTCTTTCAAAAGCTCATGAACGAAACCAGCATCATCCCAAAACAATGCACCCTCACAGGGCTCGGGACTGGGGCAGCAGCAGCTGTGAGCACCAAGGGCCCCTGTGTGTGCACACCAACAGCCGGCCAGGCGCTGCCTGGTACGCCCTTGAGCCCAAGAGGGGAGGACGTGGGCTCACAAACCACCTGGCCCTTTACGTGGGCTGCCTCAGTGGACAGGATTTCAAGATGCCCGTGGTGACTGCTGAATGCCCGTCAGGGAAGACGCCCGGATGCAGCCTAGCTTTGGGACAATCAGCTATGTGTGTTGCAAGGCAGGTAGAGCATTGCAGCCTCGAGGGTCACCAGTTGTCCCCAGCAATGCCGTGGCAATCACTCTCAGAGGGGGGGAAGGGGCTGGCTGTGCTCCTCCTGGCCCTGCCCCCAACACGCCCAGTGTAGTGCCTGCTACCCAGCAGATGCCCAAAGATGTCTGATGCACACATACATGACTTCACTTTGCTAATGGTACTTAAAGCTGGGTGCTCCTCAGAGCTGGTACTCTTCACCTGCAGTAGCCAACCCAGCCTCCCCAGCCTGGGGCTCAGGTTCCCCACTGGCCCTAACTGGTAAGCTAACTGAGAGAAATGAGCCAGCTCATTGACATGAGGCCGTCTGAGCACCAACTATGTGAAGAGAAATGTCTCAAAATCCACAGGCAGGGCAAAGGCTCTTGAACATGCTCATTAAACACCCAAATGGTTTTAATTCCTGGGATAGCTGGAGAAGGGACCCACCCTCCCGCCCCTGGCTTCCTGCCGGGCAGCAGCTTCACAAGTTCCCAAAGTGAAGTGTGAAGCAGGCTCTGCCTTGGTCCTCAGCACCTCCCAGAAGTGCCATCTGTTACCCGCCTCACTGTCCCACACAGACACTTCTGACAAGGGAAGAGGCATTACCAATGACTCCCTGGGAGCAACGGGCCAGCCCAGGACTGTCCCAAGCAAACTGGAATGTGCAATGGGTCTAATTAGGGGGACAAGGAGCCCTTAATCAGCCCTGTGGGACTGACTCCCGCCAGGACCTGCCTTGGACAGATGAATCCAGACAGATCCAGGGGTCTGTCTGGATTTGCACACCTGCCGTGTGCGCTGTGTGATGAGTGGGTCCCCCCAGTGCCCCAGCCAGCAAGAGGCTGAACTGAAACCTTAGCTCCTCGGAAGAGAGGTTGGTTAAACCCCATCTCCCAGACCCACCCACAAGGTTCACCCTTCTGTGCTTTGTGCATGCTTCCGGTACCTGTCACACACTGCTTCACACAATGCCGAGCTCTGTGAAAACAGCAGGACAGCTTAAAAACAAAACCTCTCTGCCTCGTTATAGGGCTCTCAGGGACTTGGGAAGTCATCTAGCCCCACCTTCCATGAGGGAAACAACCTGTCCAGAGACACACGGAACTATCAGGACGCCACATGCTCAACAGCACCGGCCCCCTGGCTCCTTGCAGACCCAACACATGACGTTCTATGAGGCCCAGCCGGGAGTCCTCTCCGGGATGCATTCTTCATCACCTGCATCTGAGTCCCCACTCTCCTCCCAGCACCAGGGTCTTTGGCTGCTCCCTGCTCCTAGCTCATCACATTCTGTCCTATGCACTTGCTTCCTATCTGCCTCTTTGTCCCCAGCTCAGGAGTCCCTTAGAAGGAACCGTGTCTCTCTCATCTTGCTGTCCCCGCAGAGCCTGGCACTGCCCCATCAGAACACATGCTCAGTCACCCTGTTGCTGAGGGACAGCTCCAAAGCTCCAATTCAGTGGTCCTGCCCCTTGATAGCCTTCTGGTCAAGCATCTCCCTTTGCCTGTTTCTGGAAGAAAACTCCTGACTTTAGGCCTCCGTTTGCCCAGGTCCTTGGTGGTTTGCTCTTCCCTCCGCCCACCTTCCACTTTTCCACCAGTTCTTTCTGGTAGAGAACATCTGCTCGTTTCCACCAGACTCCCTCATTGTTCTCCTGGCTCAGAGTGGCCAGACTACGCCTTCGTCAGGTCTGCCACAGCCCAACCTTGACCTCCAGCCTTTCACTAAGGAGCCAAATTCTGAAAAGCATTTAAAGGTCAAAAATTCTACTTGGGAAGAACAGACTGTCCGTCACCTACACTCAAGACCCCTCCCCGCTGACTCGCCCGCCCCATCCAGGGTGCTGATTCTCAGCCTCGGTGCTTAACGGGACCCTGATCTAAATTTTCCTACCACAGTTTTAAAAGAGTCTGTCCACCGAACTCTGCTGATCACGCTGTGCTCTGTGCAGGCTTATCATGGAAAAACTTACAATTCCCCCAGAGACACAGAAGAGCTTTGTGATCCCTGTTCCTGTTTTGGCGACCAGCTGCTGGTTATGAACCATTAGGCAACAGGAAGATAATCAAGAGCTTCCCAAGGAAGGGCTCAGGGAACCAGGGAGGAGGCATCAGGCCACACGACCACACTGCTCTACCTCTGGGCTCAGTGTAACGCTTCACTTTGCCCGTGTAGACCTACAATGTGCACGCGCACACACGTGACCCACAGCTTCTCAGAGACCAGTCTGCATGAGAAAAGCCCCATTCCCAGCAGGCGAGGAGTGGGCTCTGCATGCTCTGCACAGCACCCAAGGGGCCTCAAGTCCCACATCCCATTTGTGGGTGTTCACCTCCTCAGGTCGGCTCAGCACGTGTCCCTCAGGGCCGGTGATGCCCAGATCCAGGATCCTCTGCTGTTCCTGAAAAGTGTAAAGAAAGCCAGGTGGTCAGGAAGCTGGGCTTCAAGTCTGACCAACAGAGACCTGGGCACAGAGTGACCTCAGTAAGATGTGAAATCGGCCCTGCTGACCACTCTGTCCTCATCCCAAGACCTTATGAAGAAAGGGGTTCACTGCCTTATTCCCAGGCCTGCCTGAGCAGCCTCCCAACCCCCTCAGTTTTTCCCTGGGAGGCTGAGAGCGCTGCAGCCTCAGCCACAGCGTAAGATGCCCAGGCGTGACCAGGGAGCCTCCCAGCCCCACCCAAGGCATCTGCACAGTGGCCCCAAGGGAAACAGCCTCTCTGAAACAGGAACTGGCCGCAGAAAGCTCATGCCTGCAGGGAGACTTTGGCAGAGTCCAGCATAGGAACACCAGGTCCTCCGATCTCCCTCCAGGGTGCTCAGCTACCTAAGTCACCCTCCAGCAATGACTGAGAGTGAAGGATGAAGAAGCAATACTGAAAGCCCCATACCTCTGCAATGATGTCGCCATTTTCTGCATGGACTTGGGCTATGGCACCAATATCCCGGATCACACTCAGTACTTCATATATCTGAGAGAGAGGAAGGTGGGATCAGTCAGGGCTTCTGCAATTTACAGAGCAGCACAAACCAAAAGGACTCGGAGGGTGAGAAGCTCGGGGCTGGCAACTGGCTGGGTACCCAGGTCTGCTGAGCAGACTCTGAGTGCTCCTCTGCACCATGTTCTGCCCTGGCTGGCATTCCAGGGCTCATGTGCGGAGCCCAGTGGCACTGTCCCCAGGGCCTAGGGTGCTGGACTCACTTTCTCCCTAAAGGCTAAATCACAATAGTAAATGAGTCCACCAGCCACATCCCACAAAGCTAAGGGGTGCATGTATATTGCTTTCCCACGGGACAGCAGTGGCCTGCAGGCACCACGTGCCAGCAAGCCCATTCAGAAGAGCCAACTCTCTTACCTGGGAATCTGTTAGCTGGAAGCGATCTTTGAAAGCCATGTACACAAGGAAGGAATTGACCCCTGGTGGACAACAAAATAGAGAGGTGGGGACATGACTTTTAATAGACAATCCAAACCAAATAATCTGGAAGGGCATAAGAAAGTGATAATGTGTGTGTGTGTGTGTGTGTGTGTGTGTGTGTGTGTTATAGACACAGAGGAGAAAGGAAGAGAGACAGATGGAGAGACAGAAAGAATGACAAAGCCAAAAGGGTAAAACATAAAGAACCAATGAATTCTGCAAACAGAGTCCATGAGAATTCCTGCGGGCGCTCTTACAGTTGTTCGGTAGGTTTAAAATGATATCAAAAGGAAAAGTTCAAGTGTTCGTACACCCATGTTCACCGCGGCATTATTACATTAACCAAATAAGGTGGAAGCAGCCCAAGTGTCCGTGGGATGACAAGACAAGATCCAGTCTGTACAGGCACAGAATTTCACTGAGCCTTCAAAGGGACATTCTGACACCTGCTAGAATGTGGAAGAACCCTGAGGACAGTGTGAGAGAAGCTGGTCACAAAAGACAAATACCATGTGACCCACTCCCATCAGGGGCCTGGAGAGACAGGAAGTAGGCGGGACTGCAGGGCTGCCGACAAGGGCCCTGGAGCTGGAGGGTCAATGTGCAGAGTTTCGGTTCAGCAGGACGAAGGTCCTGGAGGTGGATGAGCTTCACGCCTCTGGCCTGGACCCTGACAGGTGGTTAGAGCGGGGGTTCTAGCTGTGCGTATTTTACTACAGTGGCTTTTTTTTTTAAGCTGTCCCCAACACAAGTCCATCGTGCCTTCAACAAGAAAATGAATCACAAGTTTCTGTCTATGCAAATCGGTACCAAATGTCGTTTCTTCGGCAAGCAGACTATATTCCTTGACGATTTTTTTTTTTACTTTTATTTAATTAATTATTTTATTTTATGTGGTGCTGAGGACCAAGCCCAGCGCCTCACATGTGCGAGGCAAGCGCTCCGCCTCTGAGCAACAACCTCAGCCCTCCTTGCCAACTTTTAAGAAACTCTTTTTTAAACAAAAAAAAGGTCCATTGGCTGGACAAGCAGACATCCCGGGGCTCATCCTTTCTCTTAGTTCTTGCTTCCCCGCCTCCCAAGGCACCAGACCAAACATCACTGCCCAACATCCATCACAATTTTAAACAATCTTCCTGACAAACTCCTCGCCTTGGAGCTTAATTCAAGCCACCTGGGGGTGCTGGGAGGCGTCTGAGTTAAATGCCTCTGGACATCCTGGCCCTTCTCTCCTTGCTAAGCAACAGTTGTCATGGTAACTCCCAGGCCTGGTTTAGAGTAGACTCATTCTAAGTATTGAAAGTTAAATCCACTGGAGTCTGGTTATTCTCAAATGTGAAAAAGGTCAAAGGTTCCCCATTTTCTTGTCTGTGGAATCTTCAAACTGGAAAGAACTTTAGGAAACATCTCCGTCCAGTATCCTCATGTGGGAGATTTTTTTTTTTTTTTAGACCCATAAACTTTAAGCAATTTGCTCAAGGTCACACAGCTAGTCTGTGGAAGAATAGAGAAATACAGCTGAGACTCTCGCTCCCCATCCTGGACTCTGCACCATATCTGTGGATGTACCCCACCCACCCCATCCACACCCATGCCCAGGCTTCCCTCCTGCTCTTTACTCAAGCACACAGTCCTCCTGAGTCTGTGTCCCCTACATGCACAGATGCTTCCCTGAAGGTCAAGACCCAATGAGGTCAATGAGTGGCCTCAGAAACCCAGTCCACAGCCAAGCTCAATGAGATCTGGGAAGACACCCCCACCAAACCGCTGAGCCCCCAAGGTTCCTGTTGACAGGAGTCCTGGAGACACCTTGAGATAGATTCCTCCAGCCTCCCTGTGAATCTCTCCAAACCCTGGAAACTGTGAAACAGGAAAGACCCTCAGGCTGTCTCAGGTGTGAAGCATCTCCTCACCCTCACACTGACCCTGGACTCCAACACTGCACAATGCTCCCAGCTCAGGTGCAGACTGCCCAGCAGCCTCACCGGGCTCACCAACACTCACTGCATCCTCAACTCCCAGCCTGGCTGGAGAGCAAGGGTCCCGGAAACCAGCAAGCTGCAGGCAGCTGTCACACCAAAACAGGCCCCTCTCCTATCGACCACGACTGTTACCACATCGGTTAGGCCCTCCAGTCAGCACAGGCTGATGCCCAAAGCCCTCTCTCCTTGCTCAGGGGCAGGCTTGGGCAAGAGGCATAAATGGGATCCAGAGGCATGATCCAGAGCGTTTCTCCAGGGCTGGGCCAATGCCTGGACTGGACTGGAATGCAGAGGTCGATGCAGCGTGACCTACCGTGGTCCTTCACCAGCGCCTCCATCTCCTCCTGGATGCCCTTATGCCACTCGGTGATGTCCACGTGCAGAGAGTAATCACAGCAGGACTTGCTGTCAGCCCACTCCCTCCACTGGTCGAAAGCAGCCAGCAGGCTCGTCCCAGGCTCAGGAACAACATGGTCAACTAGGAGAGAAGAGACACATGTCGTCATCTACAAGAAGCTCCCAAGACACGGCTGGCAGGCATTTCCCCCCTTGAACTCTGAACTGAGCTTCTTGGGTTCCCAACCGAGACAGTGATGTCAAGTCCAGCATCTGAGAAGGCACTGAAGCCAGCTGAGCACTCAGGCAGGAGGAAGGAGACACCTGGCCTCGCTGCACCAGTGAAACCACACGTGAACTGCCCAGATCTGATGTCCCGGCTCCAGGTCCCTAAACCTGGGGCACACTTCACAGACAACGCGCCCTTATGGACAACGGCAGTGTCAGATGACCGGCCAGAGGAGCCAAAACCTTCTTTGTGCTGTTAGGGGCCTTGAGACACGCCCACCAGACAGCTAGGCATGGGGAGGACTGGAGCTCAGCCACGCACGCTGGGCCTTTCCAAAGCGCCCGGCACAGCACTCCCCCGTGACCGCTCGTGTTTCTGCAGCACAACACCGCTCTGGAATTTAAGGGAAATCTTTCATCTTAAGAGTTCAAAGCATTCTAAAGCTGTGGCTGTGCTTAGATTATTACTGACATGCAGGACAAAGGACTTCGGGCTCAGGCTACATGGAGTCTGTTTCCTGGCTCCACCATTCACCTTCAAGGACCCTTGGGTAAACGACTTAATCTCCATGGTCCTAAGTTTCTGTGCTGGTTTCAAACGGGGACAATATTACCTAGCACAGACCTTTATTATGGGGATTCAATGAGAAGCATCGCTATCAACCTTTCCTAGCTCCCTGATCTAAGTGCAGTGTGCACTTGCACTTCACATAAGGATTAAAATCCCCAACAAGGTCTTCAGGGCCCCGCCACCGCTACAGCCTGACCCTGGACCATCCCCCATCTTCACTCTGCTCTCCAGCTACACAGGCAGTCTTTTGGGTGCTGCTCCACCCGCCTGTCCCTCCCACCACAGGGCCTTTGCAGGTGCCATTATCTCTCCTAGGCCTTGAGGAGTTACCACTCATCCACTGTGAGGACAGGCTTCCTCCACTATCACCCATCTTCTGCATAGGAAGCACTTCAAAAATACAAAGCAAAATGATTTGTCCAAGGTTGAATCAAACTTGGGCAACAATCAAGATGAAGCCCAGGATTCTAGTGCCTAAAGCAATGAGCCATTCTCCCTAAATAAAATATTAGATGTTCTACACCCAGGTAAGCAATTCTAAGTTAAGAAAATGCTAACGTTGGCGACACGGGGAGCTCAGATTTCTGAAATGAACCAAATCTTCAGATGCTGCTAAGCTGCAATCCCGGGAGCTTGGCTTTATATACATCAGGGACATGGCTTTGGATACACCGAGTACCTGGACCAGGTCATTACGGACTGTCTCATGCACTCAGTGTCCCACTGCGCCCTGTGTGACACTGCAATTGCTATGTGTCAATTAAAAATTTTAAAGATATGGCCCACTAAAGTGAATTTTCTTTGGATAGAATCTATAAGTTTTTGTAAGTATTAGAATAAAATAGAAGCATTTGTCTATGCAATTAGTCAGGCACATACCTGATATCTGTAATACGATATGATATTTTAAGATATGATAACATATCTAACAAAAAGCAAATATATGATAACATTATCTAACAAAAGCAAAAAATGGTGTATGTTTTAAATGCAATCGTGTTCCATGGGCAAACTACTAACAGAAAGTGTGACAAAGCAATTCTGATTTTTCTTCTTAAATTGTGCCCCCCACTCCCCTCCAAAACAAAACCAGAAAAACATCCATGGCAATCAGTTCAGATGGTCTCCATGGCCACGCCTCTGCTTCATCTCTTGCCCACCCCCTCCTGAGCAGCCAAGTGAATCTTCCAAAACCTACCAGCTGCTGCCAGTCGCCTGCTTAAATCCTTCAGGAGCCGTCCTCCATCTGCAGAGTCAAACACAGACTCCTTCCCCAGGCCCAGCAGATCTGCACCAGCTGATACCCCATGCACTCTGGTCCCTACCTGCTCACCACCACGGCCCCCTGGACAGCTTCTCACTCTGTGGCCCGCCCAGCCCCTGCCCACCCCGGGCTGTGCCCCTTCTCTGGAAATCCACTCTCCTTGCTCCTCATGCTCCTCATTGGGTCTGTCCCCATCCCACGGCCATACCACCCTGTGCAATAGTTTCCACATGAGCATCACTAATGTCCTGTCTGACCGCCCACCACCACCACCACCACCACTACCAGGATGTACATTCCTCAGGGCAGGGACTGAGCACCCAGACCCGGGAAGAGCTCAATAAATGTTCTAAGTAAACAAATGAATGCTGCCTCTCAGCTGTCACATTCCACCACCGAGGACCAGGCAGAGCCACAAGAGTCAGAGTCACCCCGTGGCATTACGAGGCACTGGTTCCGGGATTTTGCCCGTGCCCCTGCCAAAATCCACAGATGCTCAAGGCCCTTATATAAAATGGCATGGCATTTGCGCATGACCCACACACATCCTCCCATGTCCTTTTCCTTCTTTCTTTTTCTTTTTCGTGCTAGGGATCAAATCCAGGGCCCCCAAGCAGGCCCTCCACCACTAGCTAAATCCCACAGAACTTTCAATCACCTTTAGATTATTTATAATACCTACAGGGATGCCTACACATCCCTCCATTTGAGTGGATGCAGTGGATTCAGCATTACTACTTGCTTTGAAGCAAATTTCAGTTTTGCTTTCTGGAACTTTCTGGGACATTTTTTCCAAACACTTTAGTTGGTTGAACCCACAGTGGGTTGAACTCACAGATGCAGAACCTTTGGATACAAAGGGACATCTGTACCGCCCTAGAGCCCAGACAGCTTCTCCTGATCATGCCCCAGAGCTGCTGCGAAGCCCCGAGAGCCCCTGCCCAGCCATACTGCCTGCCAATCAAAGGGCGGTCATCCACTGGGCAGCAGGGGATGGGGGAGAAAATTGTTTTCTTGGACTAAATGTAGATGTCCAGTGCTTACCAAGCACGTGTGAAGCCCTGGGTTCAATCCTAAGTACTGAAGAAAGAAAGAGTGAGGGAAGATTGCTTGCAAAAAACAAAAAATGTGATCTGGGGGTTTGGGGTATAGCTCAGTGGTAGAGCACTTGCTCCCTTATTTGAGGCCCTGGGTTCAATTTCCAGAACTAAAAAATAAAAATATAAATGATTTTTCTGATGATGTGATCATAAGTAGAAAATCTCAAATTTTAGGCAGTTATTATCACATCTAATCCAATCACCACCGTGACCACCCTGCCAAAAACCTTCCTACTTGAATTTGGTATATTTCCTCTACACTTTTTTTCTTCATATTGGGTTTTTATTCCATTTCTTTATTTATAGTCTATCTCCTCTCAAAAAGTTTTAAAGTGGCTTAAAATGATAATTATAAGAAGACTTGATTAAAGCAAAAATAAGACTAGAAGATGATAAGGAAGAAGGAAAACAATGGTGGACATAAAGTGAAACCAGGATCGAGGCCTGCACGTGTGTGCACGTGTGTGCACATGTGTGCATGTGTGCATAAAACACGTGTTTGTATGTGCCTGTGTATGTGTGTGTGCAGATAAATAACACTGGACCCACGCACGGCTGGATTCAGAGTCAGGCCTTCTAGCCAAAGTAAATAAGGAAGCCTGATATGTTCAGCAGATCTTCCTTTGGGATTAAAACAACAAACCCCTCTCGGGAGAAGGGCAAACACTGCCAAGGCCAAGATCCACAAGCTTGTGGCCAGAGAATGATCCTTTCCGCTCTATTGCTTTATGATGACTTTTAAAAATACCTTAATGGTAGTAATATTAGATAAAGCATTGATAATGCTTTTAATTTGCACATACATTACAGAGAAATCAGTCTGGTTCTGTCCCTGGGTTATTTTTCCTTTGTTCCCTTATCACTGTCAGTATTGAATAGAGCAGCTTCTGACACCACATAGCTGGTGGTAAATGTTCCCCCTCATTTCTCTCTTTTTTGTGGTGGAACCCAGGGGCATGCTAGGCAAGCCTTTACCAGTGAGCTGCATCCCCAGGCCTTTGATTTTTAGGAGGAAAAAATTCTCTATCAAAAGCTCATCTCCTCCATAAGCTTCACTTCCTTGCTTCGCCTATGGAGCCTGAGAAGCCGCCTGAGTGTGCCCCTGCTCCTCTCCCTTGACCAAGCACGGGCTGTGGCTCCTCAGACCAGTGACACCCAGGGGGTGGCAGATCACCCCATGTCCTGGTCCTCGCATCCTTCAGGGATCACAGGAATGGCCTTGAGCGCTTATTAAAACACAGGTGTGGCCTCCCCGGAGCCCTGACTCTGGGCGCAGGCTGGGACCTAGAGATCTGCATTTCTAACCAGCACCGGATCTGGGAGGACCACTTTGAGGACAGCTCACGGAGGGCACTGGTTTCCCATCTGCCTCTCCCCCGCATCACTCAGCCTGATTTACCAGTGGGGCCCGTGGACCCCACGACAGCAAGTGTCAGGCTCCCTGGCGGCCCTCCACGTTGGGCATGTAGAACCGGCTTGGTTGCCAGTGCCCAGCGCTGGGGACCCTTTAAAACACAGGACCCAGATGAAGCCCAGGACTTCAGGGAAAGACACGTGCTTCCTCCAGGAGCTACGGTCGCTCGCTGGGAAACACACCGCCGAGAAGCTGCACGGGTTTTCCCACAGTCCTCTTCCCGGCCAAGCTCTCCCGGGAGGACTGCTCTGAGGGAACAGGACAGAAGGTCACGCTCACTTCCGGAGGCAGCGGAGTCCCTGCTGAAAACGACCTGCCCGGAACTCACAGGCCTTCCCCCGGGGGCCTTCCTACCCCATCTGCCCCTGCAAGAGGGAACAGTCAGCCACCAGCCAGCCACCAGCAGTGACAGGAGGTGGACCTTGGGGTCCAAGCACCACTGTCCTGCTGCAGTCCTCTCTGCTGTGGTCATACGCTGGGACTTCCATTTTGTCACCTAGAAAACACAGGCATGGGGCTGGGCTGTAGCTCGGTGGTGGAGCACTCACCTAGCACAGGAGAGGCACTGGGTCCCATCCTCAGCACCACATAAACAAACAAACAAATAAAATAAAGTAAAAAGATAAAATAAAACACAGGTACAAAGCTACCTACCAAGAACGACAAGCGGTCTACACAGGACCTGCAAACAGACGAACACCGACCCCCATCCCCTCAGGATGTGCTGGGGGAGACACCACCAGGGATTCAGTGCAAGGCCTGGGAACCCGCTTGGTGGGGAAGCCAAGAACTGGCCTGGGACGGCGGCTGAATTTGGAAGCTACAGGCAGAATCTGAAAGTACTTTCATCCAAACACCACCAGCTATTTCCAGAGGGCTATTGGAAGTTGCTGATCCATATTCCAAGGATCCAAAATCCACAATGTTCCAAAATCCGAAACATGATACCAAAAGTAGAAAATTCCACCTCTGACCTCGTGTAACAGGTCCCAGGCAACATGCAGGTACTCTAAAATACCGCACACAACTACCTTCAGGCCATGTGTGGGAGGTAGACAAGAGGCAAACGAATTTCGTGTTTACCCTTAGGATGGCTCATTATGTAATTGCTCTAAAACTTGAAATACTTCAATTTGAGATGCGTCTGGTCCCAAACATTTCAGATGAGGGATATTCAAACCGTATTACTTACATTAAAATTGTCAAAGGACCCTACATTTTTTAACAGCTTAATAGAGACATAATTCACATTACTATATATTTTACCTATTTAAAGATACTACTCAATAAGTGTGCAAACAAATGTCCTTGCTTTATGGTCCTTGATTTTCAAATTTGAGAAAGAATATTTTGCAAAAAGAATATTTAAAACAAAATTATATCATACTAAGCAATGAATAACAGATAAATAGCAAAATTTAATGCAAGGCTCAAAATAATCCTTGAATTGCTGTATTTGGTGTGTAAAGACTAGCAGAATTCTGTTATTATAATAATTTTAAATCATTTCATCAAGCACTCAAGTAGTACATATGAATCTGCAAATCTGTTTTTTAATTGATCTTCAAAACAAATCAAGACTATTATCCTGATGCTGGAAAGAAAAATAATAATAATTTTTAGGATATTCTCAGCTCTGTACAACCAGCATCATGATCTATTTTTAGAACAACGTCCAAAAAAGAAGCCCCTCCCCAGCCCCCGGATCCCTGCCATCCTCAGCCCTAAGCCAGGGCGGATCTGCCGGGCTCTGTGGGGTGCAATCCTAGCCGCCACACAGATGCCATCCCATGGTCCCTGGTGGCTGGTGCTGGGCTTGCGAGCTCATTCCTGCTGCACCATGAACCAGGACTCTCTTCCTTTTTGTGGCCTCTGCCTCTGGCTTCCCTATTTTCATGCTTATTGCACACTGGCAAAGTGTTAAGACATAGAAAAATAAACTGCTCCCTGAAAATTCACATATTGGACCTGAATGTTTTAACCTTTATTTCTTTTTTTGAGATCACTGCAGCCTCACATGCAGTTTTTAGAAATGCTACAGAGAGATGCTCATACGCTCCCCCCAGATCTCCTGTCCGCACCCTTCTTTGGCTCCACTCACCGTCCTGACATTTACTCGGAAGGTCCTGAGCGGAGGTTCTGGGGGTGTGGCCCAGGCTGGCCTGCAGGTGGCTTCCTATCTCACTCTTCTCTGCCTTTTCCTCTCCTAGTCCTCCTTCCTCTCCCCTGAACTGCCTCCTCCTCATTCTTCTGCCTCCACAGTCTTTCTCAGAGCGAGTCTTGGCCCCCACACTTGCAGGTCAATGGATCTGAGGGATGGGGCCCTCTATAGTCCAAGACAAGTGCCCATGACAAGCACCTAAAGCAGAGGGGCCACCAGCAAAAACCCCTGTCAGAGTGGGCACCTGCTGCCCGAGGGAGCTGCTCATCACGAAGCTGGAAGTAGGCACCTGGAGCCACCTGCACCTGCACCCGCCCCCTCTGCTGGCCTCACTTCCTTCTTGTGGCCTGGGCCCTCTGGAGTGAGGTGGCCTATTCCTTTCAGTATGCAGGAAGATAGCTCAGGAAGAATAGGAATCAGAGCTGGAGACTGAAGCTGGGAGCAGGACAGAGGGAAGGCCTAGATTCCAAACTCTATGATTTCTGATTCTAAAGACGACCTTGGAAAGTCACCTCTGTCTCTTCATCCCAGTTTCACAGAAGAACACAGACACAACGAGGGTCCCCACTTTAGGAACCAGATGTCCCTCTCCTCTTGAGGCACAGGACAATGGGCACGGGAAAATGGAACCCACTTATGAGTCCATCCCACAGCTGTTAACTTCAGCAGAAGGCCAGCAGCCAGGTCATGCAGGCTCCAAGCACTCTCACCGTCACACGCCTTCCCGTGCTGGTGCTCAGACCACGCAGGTGGGCACGTTCAGGATCCCGGTGTCACAGGTGGGGATACTGAGGCTGCAGGGCTTGCCTCTGCAGTATGGACAGCCACTCAGGAGCCTGCAGCAGCCTGCCCGGGTTTCTAGCCCTGGCTGGCCATCACCCCCATGGCATGTCCCTGAAGAGCAGCCAGTCGGACTGTCCATTCCTGGGTCCTTTTCCATCACCCAGAACACACGCAGGCTCCCTTACGTGGGCAGCTCCTGAATGCAGCCAGCGGACAGCAGGGGAACATCCGTGTGAGCTGTGAAAGTCACTTCCCGGCATTAGGTGACAAGCCCTTCAACACGTCGGCACCTCATAAAGCCCTTTTCTTGAGGCCCCGCTGGCTGTGGGCTCCTGGCATCCCAGATCAAAGGCCAGGCTAATGGAATCTGTGTGTTGTGATGAAGGTCATTTACAATGTGTAAATCCTAAAGAGGGACGAAGGGAACGATGAGCAGACACTCTCTTTGACTCACCAAAAGCAGATGTGGGAGAATAGGAGATCCATCTGTAGGCAGCAGGGGTCAAGGCCCAGGAATAGGCCCCCAGAGGCAACCATGGGGCAAGGGCTGTGCCGGGGAGAGGGCTCAGGACACACTCCCCACACTACTTGACACTTGACCTTGAGGACTTGGGGGATTGCTGACCCTCACCCAGAAAAGTCATGCATGTTCTGAGTGCTCTCTGCAAGGAAGGTTCCATCAGACTGTGAGTCGCTGTGGGCAGCCAGTTAGCAAGTGCAAGTCCTTAAAGGACTATGATCATTTGTGCATAATGAGGCTACTATCTGCCCCTGAATCTCACCAACCTACAAGCAAATCTGGGAGACTCCCCCTGCAGACATTTAGTGGCTGGAACCAGACCAATTGTGAAGGTCCCCAAATCCACCTATCATTTTACTGAAGAAGACTCTGAGACCCGGGGAGGTTTCAAAAGTTGCTCAAAGATGCATGATCAGAGATGGCAACACCAGAATTAAATCCAGAACTGAATCTCAAATCTGTACCATTTCCTCTGCTTTTTATTACATAGGAGAAACATTACCTATAATCACACCACCCTAATAATATCTACTATTCTTTTCCTACACTGTCTTCCAGATCTGTTCTATGCATGGATTCTATGTGGGTGTGAGCTCAGGGCATGCTCACTTTTCATTGTGTGGGGTTTTTCTTTTTCTTATTTTAATTGCATGTTGTCTTACAGTCTTCATAATTCAATTTTTTTGGGGGGAGGGGTACCAGGGATTGAACTTGGGTGCTTAACCACTGAGCCACATCCCCAACCCTTCTTTGTATTTCATTTAGAGACAGGGTCTCACTGGGTTGCTTAGGGACTCTCTAAGTTGCTAAGGCTAGCTTTGAACTCACTCTCCTCCTGCCTCAGCCTCCTGAGTCACTGAGATTACAGGCTCATAATTCAATGCTCTTGGAAGAACCCTTCTACTCTTCCTCCACTCTGAACACATTCACACTAATGCTGTTTCACAAGGCTTTTTCTGGAGAGCCTTAGAGTGAGCTTTACCAGAAGGACTGCAGTTCCTAATCCAGATGTCCACACTGTGATCCAGAAGTGTCACCACTTCACTCTGCCACCAGCAACCAAGTGGGATGTCACCCCAGACAGTGCTAGTACCCATTCTATTTGCTTACTATGTAAGGGGGTAAAACACAAAACCCTTTCCACTCTTCCAGGCTGTCCCTGTTTCAGATAAATACCCACTTTCCAAGACCAGCTAGAGGAACGAGTGATAGATCAGGGACCAACCAGACCAACCAGCTGCACCAAGTGATTGACAGCTCAGCAGAGCACAACCAAACGGCCACATCTGCCATGTTAGTTCTTGTCCTAGCTTGGTCCTTCTCCACAGTGCTTCTCGGGTATGTCAACCAGAGCCCTGGGATGACTCCTCAGCCAAGGATAAGGCCTCTGAGATCTAAGCTGGATTGAGCCCAGACCCCGGGCCCCCAGGGGTTCTGAGTTCTTTGACCCGGGTACAGAGAGAAGCTGTGCTTTGTCTCCACTCCAAGTTTATGTTCATAGACTGACACATGCTTAATAGGAAATGCCATCTCCAAAACAGGATGACGAAAGTGTGGCCTGGGGAGAAGGCAGGAGAGCCAAAGGTGAAAAGCCCAGCCAGCTCCAGTCAAGGGCAAAGCCTCCAGCCCCAGGTCCATGCAGAATTCCTCCAAGAGATGTCGAAATCCTCAGCTAAGCGTGGGGTGAGGGCTCTGCTTCCTGTAATCAAACAGGCATTCCAAATCTGAGTCGCAACAAAAGCCACATTGACAGAATCTCACGTCCCTTCACCTCTGGGGGAAGCACCAACCCAGCCTCCTACATTTCGATCCTGGAATTCCTCTAGCACCTGAAGTCCCAAGAAGCCACTTCACAGGCCCTCAGGCTGGCCGGCTCTCAAACACTTGACCCAGACAACGGCCCAACTGCACCATCCATAGAGCACTCGTGGAGTGTTGCCCCCTCATAAGGGAAGTGCCCGAGAAACAGCAGAACCTGAGTCCCCACGGCTGTAGCTTGCTGGGACAGGGGTGAGACAACCAGCCCCAGGGAATCTTCAGTCTACCAGAGGCTCAGGGTTATGGCTCCAGAGTCACCTGCCTGGGCTTGAATTCTAGGGCTCTCATTGACTAGTTCTGGGACAAGTTACTTAACCCCTCAGTGGCCTCGGTTTCCCCATGTGCAAAAGAGGAGTAGCCACAGTGGCTACGTCATAGTAGGGGGCTTCAAAGCACAAACTCTGGAGTCCGAATTTGCATCCCAGTCCTGCCAAGGACTAACTGTAACTTTGGGATCCTTTACCCTTTCTGGGCCTCGGTTTTCTCATCTGTAAAATGGCCATCATGAGAATGCCACTCACAGGGCTGCTATGAAGTAGCATTTATAAAGGGCTTACACCAGCAGGTCCTGCATAAATCTGTGTCAGACAAACCCAGAGCCACACAGGACCACCCGGGGACAAAGCCCTGCGCTGTGTTCTGCAGACTTCCAAGCAGCCTCCAGTGAGCTCCTGGGGAGACCAGCTGCCCTCCTCAGCAGCAGGGGAAGGGCTCCTGGAAGCGCTAGCCTGGAAGAATAGGAGGCCAGAGGGGACTGGATAAAGGGGCAACTGAGAGAAGGAGGCAGGAGCCCCATGGTGGCACAAGGAAGGCCTGGAATGGGGAGTCATTCACCCAGAGGGCTGCCTCCTGCATGACACTGATTAAGACACAAGGGACAAACAGATCTGTCCTGTTTACACAGCAAGTAGGCACTGACGGAAAGTCAGAGACTCTCTGTCGACAGACGTAAAGGCAGGCTTTCGCCTCCCAGGCAGCCCGACCCTTGGACAGCACGAGGGGAACAACTGCCCATCACACAGAGCACACAGGGAACCACAACCCCACTTCCCATTTTATCAGGAATCAAATGCAAATAAAACCGCCAGGAGGAGCAGACAAGCTGGGCCCTCCTCATTAACAGAGTTCATGTCATTCGAATCAAAAGCAAAGAAACCTGACCTGCGGCGGGGGGTCCCTAGAGATCCCAGGGAACACCAGCTCCAACTCCAGCAGGCTTTGGAGATGGTAAAATGACTCAAACTTTCAAAACCCCAGAGACGCAGGGAGCCCAGGCTGCATGGACGCCCTGTTCCTCTCGCCCACGTGTACGTGTGCATGCGTGTTCACACGGATGGATGTGCACACATGCGTGAGAGCCTATGTGATGGGGGGGGGGGGGCAACAAGCTTCCTCCCTCCCTCCTGGGCCCGAGGACACTCTAAGGAAACACAGGAGACTTCCCAGTTTTCTCTGCAGTCTGCCAGAAATAAATTCCAGACCATGAACAAATCACAGAAGGACTAGTGACATAATGAGCAACAGAGAGCCTGGGTCTGTGGTGACAACCTCAAGATGCTCCACGTGGGGACCAGGTCAACCCCTCCCTGGCCAGACTGAGCCCTGAGGATCTCCACCTCAAAAGAGGGGTGGCAGTTGGCTGTGTCAGGCCAGATGAGGTGGCTGGAGAAATATGTGAGTAATGACACTTCCTCTGTTTGTCTCCGCTTTGGTTGCCACGGGCTACAGGACCACAGATTCGGTGCTGGCTTGCCAAAAATGAGAGATTACAGGGCTGCGGAGAACATCAGAAAAAAAGCAGTCGCACCACAAGCCCTCCACGTGCAGAGGATGGTTTTGACTCGGTTTTCTTTCCTGTTGATTCTTTCTTACCAGGGCACCAGGACCACGCGCTTCAGGACTTCCAATGACAATGACAGGAAAGAACACTGAGCAAATCAACGAAAGCGTCCTGTTGACATTTTGAGAGGTCTGTCTGTGAACAACCCGCATGATCAGATCACAATAATCCCCGTGTGAAGTCACAGGTTGAAATAAAGAATGTGATGCTGACACCTCTATTTGAGGACATCATTTCTGGCCAGATGATAGGTTATGAGAATAAAATCAAGAGCACCTCATTCCAACAGTAACCAACAGGTACTCAGGACTCTAGCCAGCATGTGAACACCATTCCCCTCGTAGAAAAGCTGCTGGGACAGCCTCACTGAGCATAGTGAAGAACAGGTCAGCGATTGCACTGGAGCTAAACTCAGAAACAAAGGCAGGAGGAGTCTGGCCTCTAGTCTGTTTATTTCAGCATTGCACAATCCCTCTTGCATCCCCTCCAAATGAAGTCCAGCAGGGAAGGAAGCCTCGGTGATGTCATGTGTTGACCGGGTCCAAGCTAGAGCCAACACAATTTGATGGGTGTTTTCCTCCTAGGAACCTGGACTGAGTTCAAAAACACAGCAAAAAAACAGCATGACATCCCTTCAGCCTGGACCTCAGCCATGGTACCATGGTGTGCGGCCCTTCTCAGGCCGAGGCACAAGGATCAATGGGTCTTTTTTGTCCCCAGTTGATTAGCAAGACTCTGAATAAAAGCCAATGTAGCTGGACAGGAGGCATGAGCCTGGAGAGGGACCTGTTGTTCAGGGAGCCTGCAATTACTCTTTACAACCCTGTGCACAGCTTGAGAGCCCAGGTGACACACAGACCCAGCCCAGCACCACGCCCGCCATGTGTAATGCAAACCCTCGCTCACAGTATGTTCTCTTCCTTCCCAGGAAGGCCAGAGATAAGAGATAACAACCCAGATGCAAAGCACAGCTCCAAAGGGACTATTCTTTAGAGAAAATTCCTTGAAGTACAGAAGTATTTCACTGCCAAAAATTTGGAATACCAGAACGACTGAGAAAAATTTTTTAAAAATCTTCTATTATTCATCCCAAGAAAATATTAATATATTATTAATATGCTCACATGTCTAAACAATCTTTTTCATACCCACTTATACTTGTCTATACAATCTTTTTTCATACCCACTTATACACACAAGTATATTTTTTACAAAGTAGTATTATAATGAACAGTATGTAAATTATACTTCAATAAGAATCTTTAAAGGGGAGGGCTGGGGGTGTGGCTCAGAGGCACAGCATGGACTTAGCATATGAGAGCCCCAGGTTCAGTCTCCAACATCAAAAAGAAAAAAATAGTATCCAACTGCACATGTTGACCACAGTGTATGTCTTTTCCCACCAATAATTATGAACATGTTCACGTTAATAAACATTTTCCACAGTGGTTTTGAATGACTCTATATTACTTCTTCCTAGAGAGGGCCATACATAATCACTATTTTGGTTTATTTTGTATTGACTTGCTTTCTTGAGAACTCAGGGGTCCCCTAAAAACTGTTAATTCCCTCTGAGGGTAACTCCCCATGACCTACGGTCCTCCTTCTAGGCTCCTCCTCTTGAAGGTTCCTACCATTCCCAACACCACCACCCAGAGGAGCAAGCTTCTGAGTCGGGAACCATTAGGGAACAAAGGACATCCAGACCAGGGCAACTTCCCATGGCAAACGCAAGACTGGACAGGAAGGGGTCAGGGTGGACATGGCTCATGTCAGACTCTTCCTTAGTCCTGTCATGAAGGAGTGTGCAGAACATGGCAGCCACAGAGCCCCAGGGGCCATGGGCACTGACCTCCAGCTCTGCCACTCCCTCTGCTGTCTCAGGATGAGGGAGGCAGGTCCTCCCAGGAATCCCCTCAACTCCTCTTCTCCAAGTGGGTCCACTACATCTCCTTCAGGAGGCTTCCAAGACCACCCAATGGACACTGGTCAGGAGACCTCAGACCTGGCAGGGTGCTCGATGGTTTTCACCTCCTTGCTCGCTCAACTTCCCAGGACCCAGTGACATCCTGGTACCCAAATCCGACCAGCTGCCTCCTCACCCACTCTCTACAAAATTACCAAGAAGGACCTCCATTTGGTCAAAATAAGAGTCATCAAATTGCTCTCGGGGCGCAGTGGTTATAGACTCTCCCTCGGGGCTGGCATCTTCCTGCTGTCACACAAGAGTGAGGACCAATGTCATCCAGGCCCCGCCCTGAGGGAAGACGTTAACTGAGGGACTAGCCACCACATCAGGTGCAGGCACATCAGAGCAGAGAGGGGGCAGCAAGGACAGAGGCAGAGAAGGATGGATGGAGGCAAATCCGTGCACAGCGGAGAGACCATCTATGGGGCTCAGCCCGGGCTTTGGAGCACAGATGCTGATGCAGATGGGTACAGATGCAGAACGGAACGCTGACTCACAGGGAAGGACTTCAACACCCTGGGCTGGTTCCAGCCTCGAGGAAGAACCAGGCACCACTGGATCATGAACTGAAATCGATTTCCATGCATATGTGAGTTTGTCAGAGTGAACCCAACTATGCTGTTCAACCATTAAACTCTAATTTAAAAAAAATAAATAAATAAAATAGATTAATAAATTAAAAAATTTTTCCCAAGGCAAAAACAGAAGTCAAAAGTGGCTGAGTGCACACACCCTAATCCCAGCTCCTCAAGAGGCTGAGGCAGGAAGATCCCAAGTTCAAGGCCAGCCTGGGCAACTGAGTAAGACCCTGTCTACAATAAAAAATAAAAAGGGTGGGGATGTAACTCAGTGGTAGAGCACCCCTGGGTTCAAGGCCCAGTACAGGGGATGGGGGTGAGGGGCCAGTTTTAAAAGTTTTCGTTTTAAAGACGGAGTTTTCCAGAAGCGGGTGGAAAGGACTTAGGGAAAGGACTTAACAGGGACTATGTGTCAGGCACACACTCAGTGACCTCATATCTTCTATCCACTTTAAGGGGCACGTCAACAGAGCAACGGACATCATGTTACACATCAGAAAATCATGAGACTCACCATGAGAATCACCATGAGACCCAGCGATTCCACTTCTGGACATGAACCCCAAGGCGAGGAAAGCAGGGACATAAGCAGATACTTGCACCCCCATGTTCACAGTGGGATTTTTCCAAAGTTACCAAAAGGTGGAATTCACGTGTGCATGAACAAACTGTCATGCTGACATGTGCTAGGACACGGACCAAGCGTGAGGACATCAGCCACGTGAAATAAGCAGACACAACAGGACAAGGTGGCAGGATCCCCCTTCTAGGACATCCCTAAAGTCACAGAAGCAAAGCAGCCGGTGCTTGCCAGGGGCTGGGGGCTGGGGGTTGGGATTCAGGGAGGAGGGACCAGGGAGCCGTCGAGGGGGACAGACCTTCAGTTTGGGAAGGTCTGAAAAAGGTCGTGGGTGGAAGGTGGTGCCGGTGGCACAAAATGTGAGTGTGAAAATGCCCTGAACGGCACACTCAAAACCGTGCACATGGTTGTTATGTTACGGGTGCACACCTAAATGAAAACGTGGCTCAGAAGAATGAAAAACAACTTGCCCCCCTGGTAGGAAGCAGCCAACATCCCAGGGCTGAATCCAGAGCTCTCGGGAGACAGGCCAAGCCCTCCCTCCCCAGAAAGTCCCCTGCCTGGGGCTCACAGTCTGCAGATCTGCCCTTGCACAACAAAGGCCTTACTGTCAAAGTCCCCTTCCGGCCTCCGGGAACTCCAGTAGGAAGAGTCCTCTGCCCTGGCTGCCAGGAGCATCTCCCACAGCCTGCCGGGCACACCCAACCCACTCAGCATTGTCGGTGGGACAGGCTGGCCTTCTCGGGAGCTGGATGTGGGAAGGTTGCAAGAGAAAACAAGAAGAGCTGGGGACTGGGAAGAGTTGAGAAAAGCGGTACCCGAGGCCCAGCTCTGCCCCTCCAACAGGAAGACATTTGTGGGAATCAGGTCCCCCCAAGGCCACAGCTCCACAGCTCACCTCCCCACTCCCTTCCTGTGCCCCCCAAGCCCTTCACAAGGCTTTACTTTTTAATATTGATTTATTTGTAAATTCTGAAACATGTCAAACTCTCACCAAATTCCACATGTCCCCACCCTTCCTTGCCCTTCTCTCTTCTGGGTGTCCACCACCTTCTCTGGCCAACTCACAGTCAGACCCAGGGGGCAAAATCCAAGCCAGGCTTCAGGTGCGGGCTCACCCTGGGCCTGCTGGGTGAGGCCGCCCTGACTCTCTGGGGAGCTGCTCCCTTCTCCTGAAACTTCCTCCAGCACACAGTATCCATTTTAATAATTTCTCTGTAGAACTCCCCAGGAGATAGCAAATTCTTTGCAAACAAGGATGTTATCTGTACTTCTGATGCCCAGACTAGGACCAGTCACTTGGTCTGATGAAAGTCTGCTGAATGGGTGGATGGATGAATGAACAGGCCAATGCACAGGGTTTCCTTAGCAGCAAAACCACAGCACTAATTTGCTCTGTTTAAACAGGACAATGGCTGCAGGGGTACTGTGCAGGTGACCACATCCTCTCCACTCGCCAGCCCTCCATCAGCCCACAAACGAGGCCCATGTGCCTAGCAAGTGCCATCAGCTGCCAGTCCTGGCAGGGGCTGTGCTCATCACCGCTGCATCTGAAACTCAGGAAGGAAGGATGGAGTCAAATCAACACCCACTGGAACTGGGCTTCAGGCCTACCACGCCCCTGACGGTGGAGCACTCAGTGACACGCCAAGCAGGACAATCGCTGGCCAGCAAGCCAAGTGACCAGGCTTCAAGACCTTATTTGGCGTCTTATTAGATGGGTGGTCTGGGGTGAGCCCCTTGGCCTCTCCCCTCAAGTCATTCATTGGCATAACCTGGGGGACATTTCCCACCCCATCTGTCTTCACAGAATGCAGGTAAGGTCAAAGCTGCGAGCAGCCCCAAGCAAAGGCCGGCTGGACTACAAATGCAGAAGGAAATGACTCTTCCATCCTGGCCTCTGCAGGGGATCTCCATCTGAGGCAGGAATGGAAGGACTTAGGAGACCCCAGGTCATGGTCATGGGCACCTCCAGGCTACACAAGTGCTGTGTGAGAAGGGGGCCCTGGAGGAAGAGGCTGCAGGGCACCAGCGTGCTTCCTGCCCAGCACAGCCACCTACCAGCCCACTCCACCACAACGCAGAAAGCAGGACGCCATAAAAATCAGCAAACAGGTCTCACCCTGGGCCACACCAGGGGATGAGAGCAAACCTGGAGAGGTGGTGGCCACTACAGCCAGCTATAAATAGTGAGCCCCAGAAAGAGGATCCCAGGGACTCCCAGAGGGGAGCACTGAGAGTTCCAATGTGGGGGTCCCCGATCTCAAGAATTCTGTCTACACAAGTGGGCTTTAAAATAAAGCCAAACTCAACAGCACAATGACAGACCACCTCCCACCCCCAGGAATGGCTGCTTTCAAAACGATGACCGTGACAGGGTGGGGAGGAGGGGAGACATCAGGGCCCTCATACCCTGCTGGTGGGAATGGAAACCGTGCAACCCCTTTGGGAAACAGTCTGCAGGCTCCTTTGAACAGCTCCCACGTGACCCAGCAATTCTGCTCCTGGGTACGTTCCCAAGAGAGAGGAAAACCTATGTCCACATAAAAAAGTTGACCATGAATGCACATTATTCATGTCACAATAGCCAAAGAGTGGAAAGAACACAAACACCCCCAATTGATGAACAGATAGAGAAAAGGTGGCCTACCCAGACAGTGTCTGTCACTCAGCCAGAAAAAGGAATAGAGGACTGATGCATATTACAATGCAGAGGAGCCTTGACAGAAATATGTTAAAGGAAAGAACCAGGTGCAAAAGCCTATTTATAGCCATTAAAAGAACCAATAAAAAAAAACAAAAGCCTATTTAAAGGAAATGTCCAGAATAAGCAAATCTATACAGATAGAAAATAGATTAGCAGTGTTCAGGGTCTGGGGCTGGGGAATGAGGAGGAGCTGCCAATCACTATGGGGTTTCTGTTTTGGATGTGTCCTAGTCTGTTTTGTGGCACTGTAACAGAACACCTGAGACTAGGTGACTCATAAAGAATAGAAATCTATTTCTCACAGTCCTGCAGGCTGGGGGGTTCAAGGTCAAGGGCCCTGCATGTAGCAGCCTTCTTGCTGCACCATTCTAAGGTGGAACAGGGAGGAAAGCAGCACACGTGCTAGAGGGGAGGCAGGACTCACCCCTTCATCAGGAACGCCTACTGCAACGACTGGCCCACGTCTGAGGTCAGTGGCATTGACCCACGCAGAAGGGCAGAGCCCCCGGCACTCCCCACCTCTGTAAGGCCCCACTTCTCCACGCTGCTGCCCTGGGGACAAAGTTGCCTACATGGGAACTTTGGTGGACACAGTTGATACACAGCAGGCGGCAAGAACGATCTGAAGTTACAGAGCAACCATGGTTGTGTAAATGGTAAGAACCACTTTAAAAAGAGCGAATTTTACACTAATACAAATCCTATTTTGGAAACCAATGCTGAAAGCGTCCAGAGTCTACATAATCCAACACAGGAAGAAAAGAGCGAGAGGGAGCTACAAACCCTGAACAGACAGGACTCTTGCTCAGGGTCTTTTCTTTCACAGAAAATCCTTCCAGAGCTCACAGGAGGAGCAAGAGCAGCCTATGCTGCAAAGCGCCTCAGAGACAAGGAGGAAGGAGCCCAGCTAATACAGGGAGCGGGGGAGCAACCGGGGAACCCGACATTTCCTGACGCGGCCACACTCAGAGCACCTACTGTCACCAGAGGCCACCTGTGTCTGTCAGGGAGACCTGGGGAGGGGGATTGGTCAGAAGCAGGAATGCTCTGGGGCTTCTAGACCATCAGACCCTCTCCAAGTCAAGACAGAAAAGAAATTCAGACGCAAGCACACGGGCTGGGGGACTCCCCGAAGAGCCGCCAGAACTGTCCACCTGCTGCAGATGGAGCCCACGCCCTCAGCACCTCGGCCCACACTTCAGCACCAGGAGGGACGGAACACTGTCCTGGCCTCCCCTGGAAAGCGAGCTGCTCCCTGGAGCTGAGCTTTGGCAGAGTGGACAAGCTTCCTTGGCACTGAGGGCACCGCCGCAGGTGAATGCCCAGGGGCAGCATGGGCAGCGACATGAAGGCAGGTCATAAAGGACCAGAGGCCACGCCCCCTTTCCAGGCTTTAGTGCTGCCCCTGGGAAATAAGGCGACTGCCACCCACAAGGTCCAGGTCCCCGACTCAGCCCTCGGGGCAGGGGTGAGGCTCCTCCTTCCCTGAGGACAGCAGGATGTGCCCTGAAGCTTGAGCCTGCCCTCCAGGCCAGCCATAACCTAACAGTCCTGGTTCTCACCCCAAAAGGCAGGAAGTGATCAGACGGTGGGGTCTCCCATGAGCAGGAGGCTGTGCCTGGCAGGGTGGGCACATGCCAGGGGGTGGCACAAGGCTGACCCAGGATGCTTTCTGCCAGCACCCATGTTCTAAAATCCAGAGTATAAAACTCAGCACAGTGAATCCTCCTCTTCCAAAGTAAGATGGAAAATGACTTCATGGGGGGGAGAGGAAGAACTGCTGGGGTTTGAATGTGTCCCCCAAAATTCAGAGCCCCCCAAAGTCCATGTGTTTGAAACTTAACCTCTGAATGCAAACGTTCACAGTGTCTGGAGGTGGGGCCTTCAGGAGGCAATTAGGCAATGAGGTCTTGAGGACGGGTCCCCTATGATGGCATTAGAGGCTGAATGAGAGAGACCCTAGCTAGCGCACTTGCTCTGTCTCACCACATGACACTCTCCGCCACGTCATGACACAGCTTGAGGCCATCACCAGATGCCAGCACCACACTCAACTTCCCAACCTCCAGTACCACTGAGCCCAATAAACCTCTATTCTTTATAAATTACCCAACCTATGGCAGCCAGTTATAGCAACAGAAAGTGGAGGAAGAAAAGAACCCTTTAATAAGGAGAGCCCAACATTCTTTATATATTAGTTGTAGATGAACACAAGACCTTTAACATGTGCTGAGAATTGAACCCAGGGCCTCACACATGCTAGGCAAGCATTCTACCACTGAGCCACAACCTCAGCCCCCAGCTGAACGCTCTTAAGAAATGCACAGCGGTGTACGATGACTCTGGACCTTTACCATCAACCAAAGCCATTTCAGAGCAATTTCAAAGCCATTCTGACCGATTCTCAAGGACAGAAGGCGAATGTTGAAATAAAGGAGCTGCGAAGTCAATCGCCACGAGCTAACTTAGTCCTTCAATGTCCCGGAAGCCCAGTGTCACTATAAAGAGGGTCAACTGTCAGAAGCCAAGCGGGGCTGACAGGCCACTCTCCCGCGTGGGTACACTGCACAAGCTCTGCCTAGCCACCACCCCCCAACCCTAACAGCAACCCTGCAGGTCTGACGGTTGAGAAACCAGGACAGACGTGGGGCAACTCGCCTGAGCTGACGAGCAGCAAAGTCAAGCCCAGAGCTAAGGTCTCCCGATTCCCAGCTCCAGGCAGATGTGTCGTCAAGAAAGCAGGGCCTCAAATTCTTTCCATCACACCTCATGCTTCCTTAGAGAATGCTTGGATCATCTCCACAAGGAACGACGATGCCTAGAACAGCGGTACCAACCCTGAGATGCCGTTCCCCTTCTTCAGTGTCCCTGTCCCTCCTTGAAAAAAAATGCCACATGCCTGGGGTGTCTCCCAGCTCAACCTGGGAAGAGCTGAGCCAATGAACCTCATGGAGGGCCATGCCAAAGTGACACAGAGAAATGAGTCAAGAAGAGCCCAGGCAAGGACCAGGAGTCCCAGGCAGCAGCCGGCAGAAATCAGCTCGATCTGGCCCTGCACAGAAAGGGACTCTGGGCCTCCCAGAGGGATCAAGCTCAGTCGGTGAATGCAGGGCATTTGTCACTCCTCTTGACTGACTCTCCAAGTACCCCTCTGGGATGCAGGGGAAATCTAGGTCATCAAGCCAGGCTTCTGCTGGGACATTGGATACTAATAGACCCCACTGGAGTGCGGCCTCCTGCTTTGTGGCAGATGTAAGATACCTGACCACTTTCCCCCTCTATATTACAGAAGAGGGGCATTTAAGTGATGATTGGACCAAAGGGCAGGAGAAATTTGTATACCAGAATCTTCCCACTGCTAGAGATGGACAAGGAGCCTGAAAGCTGATGGCAAACTCAAGGTGTGCATCTAAGATTTCTGTAAAGCACCCCACAAGGTGCTGGGCACAGATTGGCATTCATGAGTACTCTTTAAATGTTAAAGAGCAAACACAACTTTATGATTCTGTGATCTGCAAGTGCCAGAGCTTGGATCAGAAACCCAGTCGTCACCAGGCATAGTGGCACATGCCTGTAATCCCAGTGGTCCAGGAGGCTGAGGCAGGAGGATCACGTGTTCAAAGCCAGCCTCAACAAAAGCGAGGTGCTAAGCAACTCAGTGAGACCCTGTCTCTAAATAAAATACAAAATAGGGTCGGGGATGTGGCTCAGTGGTCAAGTGTCACTGAGTTCAATTCCAGTTCCAAAAAAGAAAGAAACCCAAACCTCATGCTGGAAAGCTCTAAGGATTCACCGCAGTCCCCTGGCTTTTCAAGGCTTCCTGTTTCTTCATTTCTAGCCTGAGATCTGCCCCCCAATCTTCATGGCTGATAGAAGGAGTAGAAAAGGCTTGCACAGAACATGCATGGCCAGATTACCAATAAACATTGATTATCTGCTCCCCCAAATCACCATGGTTTCTTCTCATGGCCTCTTGTGGAAAGAAAGGTCTCAATCAAGGCAGAATCCTGCCCTCAACTCCTGGCAGGTCTGGGGAGGAGTCCAGAGAGCAACTACAAAGCCACTGCCTTTCAGAGCTCACCAAGGACAAGAGAACCTGACAGGAGCCCTAGAGGCAGAGGGACGCATGCTGGGTGTGCCTGG
The DNA here is from genome assembly GCA_020662805.1 of Glaucomys volans. Taxonomy (NCBI): domain Eukaryota; kingdom Metazoa; phylum Chordata; class Mammalia; order Rodentia; family Sciuridae; genus Glaucomys; species Glaucomys volans. The sequence goes on from JAJEJO010001402.1 coordinate 391,407, forward strand.
CTCTCACTATGGTCCCGGGGTCACTGCTGGTAGAATATAAGTACATTAATTAGGACAATAACTTAAATGCTCAGCTGCAAACAGGGTCAAGCCCCATCTAACTGTGTAAAATGACTTCCAATACACCACCAATGCTGCCCCGAGCCGTGACTGTCTGTCAAGTTTCCATTTAAAACTCTGAAGCAAAAGTTGCATTTTTCCAAGATGTTAAGTCCCCTCCACGGGGCCCAGAGCAGCTGTGAAGTTCCCGTCAGTCCCCACTGGGATGGTTCCTTAACTGAACTCTCTCCTTCCTTTCACAAAGGGTCTGTTCTATCTGCTTTTTAATACCTTGTGATTTATGTCTGCTAATGAGCAAAGGCCCAACATAAAAAAATAGTCAAGATTCCCAGCTAAAGGAAAGAAGCTGAGAGGTGCCCACCTACCAGAAAAAAAAGGGAAACAGCTGGTCTATTCCAGAACTGGTCACCCATGGGGCAGGACCAGTGCTTTCATCTTGGAAGGGCCTTGTGGTCCACTGATCTGATGCCATAAAACAGGAAGGCGTGGCTCATGGTGCCACCCAGAGGGGAGAGCCCTCTGCGTCAGGCAGGCCTCTCCCTAGCCCACTTCCCCATGGGGTAGGCCCTGTATGACTAACTGCTTCCTTATCCAAAGCACCCCTGGGGAAGACTCTGTCACCAGTACAGCCAGAGGAAAACCCAGACCTGCACAGGATGCTCAGCAAGCTGTAGGACAGTGGGGAGGGGGAATTGGTGCAGGTCCCATGCAGACGGGACCTGCCCCACAGCCCGTGCGGGGCATCTGCCAGGAAAACGAGGGGCTCCGGTGGTCCACAGCACAGCGAGCAACCACCAACAACTCCCAAGAAGGCTGAGAATTCGAATCCAATAGTGACTGACTTGAGGAGCTGCTTCCTGGTGGCACTGCTTTACATCTTTGGGACCAGATGTGTCACTGAAAAAATTTAGGCCTCAAATTCCCCCAAGATTATCTGGATTATCTGGAGGGGAAGAAAGTGAGAAGCCCCCCCCTTTTTTTTTTTTTTTTTTTGGTATAAAAACTCCCTCTTAGCCTCTGAGAGGACTTTCATTTATTTGTGTACTTATTAATTTCTGCAGTGAAACCCAGGGCCTTGTGCTTGGGAGGCAAGTGCTCTACCACCGAGCGACATCCTCCAGCCAGAGAGGGTTTCTTATATGCAGATGTCTTTCCAGCTGTGTTCAAAATACAAACTCATTTACATCCACATGAAGGTTACCAAGCCTTGAATTCCCTTTCCGATCTCATCAAGAACAGCAAGGTGAGATAACCCATCTGAAACAGCATCCTTAGTACAGGAGAGAGGAACAGATGATTGACAGATACAGATCAGACAGATCACACAGAGAGGAGATGAACAGCTACTGGAGAGTTGAGATACACAGCCAACTGAATGGAGATGATAGGTAATGGATATAAATTTGATATGTAGGTAGATTAGATAGATGGATATATGATTAGATGAGATAGATGATTGACAGACAGACAATAGAGAGAGCAAAGGTCTGAATGTTTGGGTCTCATGTTGAAGTCCTAGCCACAATGATGATGGTGTCAGGAGGTGGAGTCAAATCTGCACGTGCCTTGATCTTGGACTTCCCGAGACCCAGAATCGTGAGAAACAAGTTTCTGTTGTCTAAAAGCCACACTGTGTATGGTGTTTTGTTATAATCGCCCAAATTAAGACAGAACAGACAGATGATCCACAGAGTAGATAAGACAGATAAGAGTCACACGTGTACCAAAAGTGTCACAACATTTTTAAATAGTATGTACAAAAAAAAAAAAAAAAAAAAAAAACCAACTCAGTGACTTTGTATATAACCCTAAGAAATAAGTCCTATTATCTCCCTTTGAGAGATGTGGAAATTGCCATCTGGAAATACATTAGGACACTCACTCTCAAACAGAAAATACTAGAAAGGAAAATGGACTTAAATCTGCTTCCTGGAGCTCTCCCCCCAACCCGCTCTGTCGCTGGCAACCTCACCCCCTGAAGTGTGTGAGGCCCAGTGAGTTCCACCCTGCTGCCAGGAGCTGGGGCAGAAGATCTGCACGGTCGCCCTCAGAGTCCATGATGCTATGTTATTACCAGCATCTTTTAATTTCTTCCTCACAGGCTCCCCACAAGGAAGGAATCCAGTCCTGGCCTATCATTAGAGGGAGATTAGGTCATAAACATTACTGATTCACCCTAAAGACAGGAGGGTTTCCTCAGAGAACAGCACAGCAGGTGGCCCGCAGGGCTGGGACCACTGCAAGGTCCGGCTCCTCTCTCTCCCACCCCACCACAGCCCTGTTCCTACAGTGGGATCCTCCTCCCATTGCGAAGAGGCCAGGACAGAGCAGGGGCAGGGAGCAGAGGGCACCACCAGCTTTTGGAAAATCTTGGCAAACACTTTTCAGTTTTGCCAGAAGTCAACTGTTGGACCAAGCTCTTGGATTTATGGTTCTTAACTCTGGCTGTCACCTGGAAGCTTTCAAAACTGCCAATGCCGGGCCCCCAGAACAATTAGGTCAGAAGCTCTGGTCTCCCTATTTTGTTAAAACTCCCCCCGGGGTTTTAACATGCAGCCATGGTTTTAATGAGTGCCCAAGCTCATTGCTAAATTCCCTTCGTTGGACAGGAGCCTTGGCCACCGCGACCCAACCCCCAGCCGATCCTCTCTATCATTAGGGGAACATTTAGTCACATTCAAAGAAAGCAGCCTCCCAAATGGGTTAACCAGAAAGAACTCTAATGTCTACTCACTGTAATTCCCCTTTATCATTAACCATGGTGGTGGAGGCCGGCTCCAAGCAAGGAGTTTGGGCAAATGGCTTCACCCAACAAGAGCAGCCAGTTAGAAGCAGGGCCCTCAAACCCAGAGAAAGAAGCGGTCATCTCTCAAGAAGAAACAGAGAGGTCTGCTGGAAAAGGAAAAGGAGGGAAGAGGGACAAAGGCCCTTTATGGAGTGATTTAGGGCCAGAGCCGTGGAAGGTTAGAAGTGCCCACCACGCCCTGGATGCTCCATTTTCCCTCTCGAACACTGAGTCCCATTAATGTTTTCCAAGAAAGGCCAAATGCTCACCTTGATGGGCTTTCATGTGAAAAGCAAACTGGCCAAAACTTAGGGAAAATTAAATGGGTGCTGTGACCCAGTTCCTGTCTTGAACAGGAGGGACCTTGAAGGAAAACACTGGAAACTCCGCATGGCGAGGAGTTTTCTTAGGTGACTAAGCAGGGACACCCCGGCTCATGACCTCCATCTCCCTTATAGCTCAGCGTGGAAGCTGGCCAGCACCAGGGGTACTGCCAAGCTTTGCAGGGAAGGTAAGCGATGGAGAAAGGCAGAGGGGATGCGGGGGTTTCCTACCACACTCCCCAAACCCTAGGATTCTCCAGTCAGAAGGGGAAGACGGGCAAGGGGGGACCCAGGACCCCCACAGCCACCACCACCCATCATTCCAACCAGCACAACTTGGCTCCTATCAGCGCCAGGTGTAAGGTGGAGGGTGCCTGGCAGACTGCACGAGAAGGGCTGCCCCAGGACAATGTGGCAGCCAGCAAGGGCGCAAGGAGCCATGATGGGCCAGGGCTCCTGTCAGACTCCTTCAGTGGCCTCCCAGGCCACCAGCATGGCTAGCACCATGCACACATGGTAGACCCATGTAAACGTGGAGGGAGCAGTCTCTGCCTCCAGAGGTCCATGCCCAGCTCACTCGGCCAGGACACAGGACAAGGGAAGCCTAGGACTCCAGGTGTCACGGGAGCCCGTGTCTAGCAACTTGGAACCCTGAGCCTGGGATGCTGGTCACGGAAAGCCTGTCCCTCAGATCCAGGTTAGGAAGGACTTGCTAGAGCCTGATGTCCACTCCCGCTCTCCACTCCTGGCTCGAGCTGCCACTCCAGCCAATAGGATCGATGAAAAGTTCCCAATAATCTGAACACCCCAGTCTCAGGAAAGCCAGAGAACAGGCCCTGAAAAAATCAGAGAACAGAGATTCTCCTGTTCTGTGTGTCACACCCACAAGCAGGTCAGGGAGAAGAGGGGCCAGGGAGACACAGATGTCTCAAGAGATGAGGGCTGTCCTCTTCATGAGCTGGCCTGACTTCCAAGGCTGTCCTGCCAGCTCTCAGGACCAGGGTCCCAGGCAAGAACCTGTGGATGATGGGAACTGCCATGATGTCCATGAATTAGAATCTGGAGAGTCACACAGGAATGCTCCTGGGGAGGCTTGCATAATGACCGCTGGCCTTCCCAGTTGGCTGGTCAAGCCCAACAAGACAACCCCCTTCATGGGAACAGCATTTTGTGCAGCCTGTAGGCTGGGCCTTTGGGAAGGAATGTGCTTCACCACCCCGTGAGGGTATCCAGTACTCAGCCCAAACTATGCCAGGGAATAGACAGAACCCTCCAGGCAAGGCATCAGGACTGACATTCACAAAGGACAGGGAACAGGTCCAGCCCCACGGCGTCTGCCTGCCAGCGGCTTAGGAAAACACGGGACCTCGTCCTCGCAGGACTCGGGGAGTCAAGGAAGAGCAGAAAGAGCCCACACCAACGGCCCATCAGATAACGTGGCTTTCTAATCACCAGACCACAGGCAGATTTTGTGGGGACAACTTTGGTCCTGGACTTTGAAAGCTGGCCTGATGTGGTCGGGAGTTTTTGTAAACACTTTCTAACCCTAGTCAAACGAAAGCTGCAAAGGGAATAATCAAAGTATCAATTACAGACTCCTTCATATTCCAGTGTGTGTGTGTTCAGCTCACACATGTGCACTGTCACCAACAGGGAGCAAGCCCAGACGCCACACAGATGAAAAAATGACAAGCAGTAGATGTACCGCAGTGGAGCCCTGAGCCACGTCTCCTCGGGGAGTCTCCCGGGCCTCCTGCCTCCACAGGCGAGGCTCACAGGAAGAGCTGGGGCCAGCCCAAAGCATTTCCCAGAAGGACTGCTGAGTCCGCCAGGGTGCTGGGGCCATGTGGCTTCTCCAACCAAAGCGGCCCCAGAGAGCTGGCCCTCCCGCCAGGAGGACAGCCAGGGCCAGCGCTTCCTCAAGAACAGTTCAGAGAGGGGCTGCCCGTCCCAACCAGGTCGATGCCTGCACTCCGGGCTCCCCTTCTGCCTCCCTCCTGGAAGTGCTGACTGAGCTGACTGCAGGACTAGGGGGCTGTGGCAGAAGGGGACACCGCTGGGGAGCAGCCACTTCCGACGGGGGGAACAGTGTTAACGCCAGACACACACGCCCTCCTTCCCTACCCACGACGCTCCGTCCTCTGGCGTCACCCAGCCACACAGGAACCCAAGGCTCACGGGAGGACGCATGCCCTCCAGCCGGGGCATCAGAGACGCCTCCCAACACTGAGGCTCTGCTCAGGACGTGCGGAATACGAAAACGAAACAGAGGGGCTCGGCTTGACCACAAGGGCCAGGGGACAAACGCCAATGTCTGCCAGGCATGTGGTGCATGCCTATAATCCCAGTGACTTGGGACTGAGGCAGGAGGATTGCAAGTTCAAGGCCAGCCTGTGCAACCCTGGTAAGACCCTCCATAACGTAGTGAGACTGACTCAAAAAAAAGAAATAAATAAGAAGAATGGGGATGTGGCTCAGTCATAAGGCGCCCTGCATTCAATGCCCAGTATAAAAAAAAAAAAAAAACCAGTGTCCACCTGGTGCAAAGCAGCAGGGGAGTACCAGGAAGAAGGGTAAGAAGGAGCCCACGAGGGAGCACCCACACTGAGCTTCACGGGTAACAAGGGCAGGGCAGAAAAGGCAATGGCGTCCCTGACTGAGCTGATGTGAGTCGAGGCAGGACACCAGGACTGGGCCATTGTCACGGGGACTCTGACACCGGGCTGCATTCTTCAAGCAAGAGGGAGCCACTGAAGGTTCCAGAGGAAGAAGGACGCAGGAGTGCAGCTGTGCTGGGACAGAGTCTAGCCACAGAGGCACTGAGACTTCCCCAGGGTCAGAGCAGAACTCCAGGACGAGGCAATGGGCAGAATCGGTGGGTGACAAGGAATAGGTACAAGGGACAACCCGGGGACAAGACCCACCTGACCAGGCACAAACAGGCCAAGGCTGCAGGGTGGCTCTGGTGGGAGCCAGCATGACATGGCAACAGCCCTCCAGGACTGGAGGCTGGCAGCAGAGCAGAGGAGCAGGAGAGGACAGGACCGCCTGGGGACAGGTGAATGGAGGGACCAAAGGCACATCAGGCAGCGGCACAGAGGAGTGAGAGTCTGGGGGCCAGGGGCCAGGGCCTTCCAGCCCTGCAGGGCCAGCACCTCCTCCCCTCACTCATGATCAAGACCCTCCCACCTCTGCAGTACGGCAAGGAAGTCCCCTCGGGTGTCTGTGCCTGGACCCCCACCTCTAGGGACAGCCCAGAGTTCAGGTGGGCAGGAATGACACTCAGAACAGTGCCTCCTGAGCCTTGGAGATCGAGGGCACAGAGCTGGCACGGACTTCTGAGAACCACAGACGGCCCTCAGCACCCGTGGGTTCTATGTCCAAGGATTTGACAAAATGTGGATCAAATATATTTTAAAAACCTGCATCTGAGCTGAACTTGAGATTATTCCCTAAAGAACACAGCGCGACAGACACAAGGCCTAAGCGTAATCGAGGGATGATTTCAAGTACGCAGGGGGATGTGGGCAGGTTGTGTGCAACTACCAGGCCACTTCATTAGGGACTGAGCATCCTCAGACTCTGGTACCCACAGGGGTCCTGGAATCAGCTCCCCACAGACACCCAGGGACCACTCTACCTCATTCTTTACATTCTTTATATTAGCACAGGATCTGGCTCACAATATACCCAAAACTGTTCTGGACTTGAGCTAAAGGTCATCTCATTCAAGAAGCAGACAGCCGTGTTCCCTCTGCCACACCTTAAGAGCTAGCAAGACCTGGACTGAGATGCCAGGGAAAACAACAGGCCAAAGAAAGCCACAGAGTCTCCTCTCCAAGTTTCCTGTCGTGACCAGGGGTCTACTGTCCTTTCAAACAGTGCCCTGGGTACTTCGAACAAGTGCAAAGCAAAATACGGACTCACAGGTCCCACCAGCATCTGCTGCTGCAGTGGGTGCGGCAGGACTCAGGAAGCAGAGTCTCCTACGACGAGCCCCAGGGGACACACAGTGCCCTGACCACACCTGGAGAGCCCATTCTCTGTGAATGCTCATGCCGGGCTCTGGGCAGCTGCGGCCTCTTTTCTCTGGCCCATTCAGGACAGGAGAGTTCTGAGAGGTCACAGAGATGGGGCTGCAGGTCCCCACAAAGGGAATGACAATGACTGCCACATCTCAGTGGTGCCTATAGGCCAGGGACTCTGCTGACACAGCCATAGTCCATCTACGTGACAACTGTCCCCATTTCAGAGATGAGGCAACTGAGGCCAAGGTGGCACAGCCAGGAGTGGTGGGGCCAGGGCTGCAGGTGTGCGTCATGCCTGCCACCTGCCCCAGTGCAGGGGGAACGTGTCGGCCAGTAGTGCCCTTCCTTCTGGCCTCAGTCTTCCCCTCTGCAGAACGGAAGTAACTATTCCCACCTGCTTCCTGGAGGCTCTGGGATCTTGACAACTCCGATGACCATGCAGCCCATGGAGATTCCACAGCATTTCCCCAAGCAACACCCGGCCAGCTGTGTGGCCAGTCTGCAAGCCACCTGCAGGCTGTGTCTGGGATCTCCACCCACCACAGAAAGGTGAAGGGCATCCCCGGCCCTGAGCCAGGGCCCTCGCAAAGATCCCGCCGTGCGGTGCTCCGCGGCAGGCTCTGCTTGATGGCACTAATGTTATTTCTGCTGCTGACACGTCACCTTTTTTAAACTGGGCACATCTGGCTTCATTTTCCTCAGCGGGCAATACCATGGCAGTCAGAAATGGAGCCTCTGGGGCCTGTGACCTGGGCAACACACAGCCAGCAAAGGGACAGGAGAAAACACACTGGCCAGGGCAGGTGCCCAGGCCTGGAGGAAGACAGATGAGGAGACGGTGCAGATGGTCTTCCTACAAGGTCCTCCCTCCGCTTTGTTACGCAACAGCCATGGGCACCTCAGGTTTGCACGTGAATCTGTCCAAAACTCCCTCGGCATTTCTTCCCGCTTCAGCAAGCATTCAAGGAGCCGTGGCCGCATTGGAGAAGCAGGCTCTACGAGCCGCCAAGCTGCCCTGAACAGGTGCTCTCTGCAAGGCCTGCCTCTCTGTGAAGGAAGCGCATGCCACTCACTTGCTTGAAGCAATGCAGAATGCATGAGCAGAAAGCAGAAAAAGGAAAAGAAACCCGAGTTTTCTCCTCTGTATGGTTACTCCTCCCCCCGAGGGGAAGGGGGCTGGCGGAAACCCTTCACAGGTCGGCACCCACAGGAGGTTATTCGCAAGAATAGCTGATATTTTTCACAGCCTACAAAAGCAATGGGGTCTGGGGTGTGACAACTCTGATCACGTTCCTTCTCGGAGGCTTGCTCATCCAATCGCCCGCTCTTCAGCCAAGCTGACTGCCTCCTGAAGCCATCGGCTCAACGCCTTCGCCTTCCACACAAGCAGGCCAAGCAGCCGGTGGGACTTCCCACTCCCCTGACCATCTGCCCACAGGGCCATCTGCTGACTATTCCAGTGCCCTGGAATGAGATGCCTCTACTTACTGCCCAGAAGGAACCCACCTGGATGAATGGAAAGAAGCCCACAGCCCCTGAGGGAGAAGGCCACAAAGAAGCTGGGGGGCAGCCAAAAGGGATGTGTCCCTGTGGCGGGGGATGTCAGGCAGGAAGGGACAAGAAACAGAGCAAGGGGCCAAGCACAGCCAAGTGCAAGGGATGAGGAGACACATGCAGGAATGCAGGAGAGAGGAAAACAGACTGATGGGGCCTCTAAGTAACAGGGCCCTTCTGGATCTGCCAAGAAAAGTGCATTTGGTTCAGGGTGAACTCTCTCACTGAGCTCAGTGCCTGACCACATGGGGGAGCTGGACAGGACTTCCAGGTCAGCAAATCCTTCATCAGGCAGATGAGCCTCTAAGGCACAGAGAAGTGAGGTGACCTGTGCAAGGTCACACAGCAAGATAGTGCTGAAAGGGAACCAGAATGCTGGTTTCCAGTTGGGGACATTTCTCCCCCAGAGGGCTCCTGCTAGGCAATTCCTCCAACCACAGCCGTCACCAACCACTTTCAAAAAATATTACTCATGGCTTGTTGGACCCTCTGAGACCAACATCTGCACTCAGAAGTGAGGCAGATCACCACCTTGACTTGGCCCTTCCGGGCTGACACCGAAGTGGTCTGTGCTCCTCCCCCCTCAGGTGCAATCCCAGACCACCCTGGAGGCAGGAAGGAAAGGCCCGCTGGGTCAAGAGCATCCTGAGCCACCCACCAGCAGCAACTTCCCTCACTGGCCCAAGTCTTGTGGTGTGCACAAAGGGGCCCCCAGAGGATGGCACCCACCAGCTGGAAGGCAAGACCTGGAGCTAGGCAGAAGGAGTGAGCCTCAACTTGGGAGGCTGTCTCTTGGTTAGGAGGAAGGCCGAAGAGGAGATGCTTCAGAGCTGAAGACAGGGACGAGAGGATGCCAGGGAGACAGCATGCAATTTAAAATGCAGGAGGGGAGAGCAGGGCAATGCTCCTCCAGCTCAGGAAAGACAAGAAAATAGCATCCAGACAGCCCCCGGAGCTGCAGGTAAAAGAGACCGTCACTGAAAGATACAAAGCGCAGCTCCTCTCCGAGGTGACAGTCTTTCTACTTTGACCCTGTTCTGAACCAGACTAGTGGCTTTTCATATAAGATAGGAACTGTGTTGACTTTCACTCTTGGATAAAAATCTAGTTTCTAAAACCTGTACCTGAAGGGCCACCAGGCAGGGTACCCACCTCCTCGAAACAAAAATGAGTTTTGCCAAAAGGCACACTGGAATCTGCCTGTTCATGAGCAAACTCTGAGCAGCGATGCTGTGGCCAGTAAATACACTTTGGATTTCACTGAACCAAAAAGAAAAAGCCCTCTGAGCAACACAAAGGTCACCTGGCTGCGGGCACCAGCAGTTTTCATATCTAAAAGGCAGGCAGTATCTGTGGCTCCCCCACCAAGCAGGGCTGTCTAATTCTGTATGTCCAACCCACGCTAGGAAGGATTCACCAATGTGATTTTCACATCAATGGAATAGAGGTTCCTGGCTGGACATTTTATTTGCTGAACCCCGTCCTTATTCCAAGATGTACCCTTAGGAATTTTTTTTAATTTTTTAGTTGTCAATGGACCTTTATTTTACTTATTTATATGCGTGCTGAGAATCAAACCCAGTGCCTCACACATGCTAGGCAAGTGCTCTACCACTGAGCCACAACCCTAGCTCAGGAATTTTTTTTTTTAATCAAAATTAAATACTTATGAGTGAAAGCTTAAAATCAATAGCTTTGAAAATGACTTCAAATGCTGCACTTTCACAACCGAATCACATTTGGGGGTCAAAGAAGACAAAAGTACCCAGGTAGAGAAATCAAGAAGCCACTCTTCTCCTCCTACCAAAATTCCTTAGGACCAGATGCTCAAATTCAACTGGAGAACACCAAGTTCCACAGAAAACAAGAGCAAGGAAATAAGACAAAGGTGAGCCCGCCCCCGCCCTTCTATAGTGGGTCAACCACTGCTCGGCTCATTGGCTGCTCGGAGGAAGAACCAACAACACAGACTCATTCGCCTTCTCACGGTTCTAAGGGTGGGGCTGCAGTGATGGAGGAGGAGCTTCTTACTGATCATGGTGGTTCCCCCCGCCAGCGCCGCCTTGGTGCCCTGGAAGAAGTCATCAGCAGACGTCATTCCCTGGTCAGGCATCTGGAAACGAGTGTGGACATCAATTCCTCCAGGGATCACCATTCTGGAATGCGCTTCGATGGTCTTCACCCCTCCTGGCACGATCAGGTTTTCTCCTATTTGCCTAAATAAACAGGGATGTTGGTAAGGGCAGTCACTAAATGTGTTCAAATAAGATCTGACAACTCTCTTCACTCAGCTCTAAACCACCCACCCTCCACAATGCACTGAGGACTTTTCAGATTCTTTTCACCATTCATCACCCAACCTCCCCCAACCCTTACCAGCAAAGGGTGCTGCAGAATAAACTAGAAAACAAAATTTACATAAGGCACCAGAGGCCCCATTCACACATTAGCTACCAGAAACCACTGAGGTCAAATGGTAACAAGGCCCCAAGGAATTCCTATGTCATCTGACTTTCTTGTAACACACACCATAGAGCTAATTATCCAATAGCAATTTGCTTCAGACCTGACTACATTTTCCAAACATTTATTGTTACCATATCCTTTTTAACAGAGAAAAAACAGAGGTGGAGGGTGGAGGTGGAACAAAAAAAAAAGTGAGCACTATAACTGCAGCGGTTTTTAAATGTGGAAACAGGTGCTCAGCAATTCAGATAATAAAGGCAGGAAAACAGTCATCATGTTGGGGACATGATTCATTTCCAATTTTTAAGAAAATCTTTTTAAGGTATCTCTCTACTGTCTTCAAAATCAATCAAAGAGGAGTGGATAATGTTCTAAGACAAATGAGTGATGACTAAAAATAGCACTCAGGCCTACTCCCTTCCAGGCCAGTGTCCCTCTGCCAGGCCAGATCATGCTGTCTTATAACTGGGAGTGGAGATGGAACAAAAAAGTCACAGCATCTGAGAGCCCAGAGCTGAGACTGTCACCAGAAACACATGGAGAAAACATTAAATGTGGAAATGCTAAAACCTATTTTGGGTTCAGAAACCGGGGCATGAGCTCCAAGGCAGCAGGCACATCACTACAGGTGTCCACTCCTCTGGGCTGCTCTGCTGCTGGCACTTGACGAATGCTGATTATTTAAAAGATGTCCCTCACTGAGTGTTTGTCCTTAAGCAGATGTGCTCCCTCTCTAGACCCTGCGAGCTGTCCCAGTAGGAAGGGTATGAGGACACTGGCATGCACTCAGCTCACTTAACCCTCCAGAGTTCAGAAATACCCAAACACATAACGGCTCTGTTGTTTCTCCTTCGTGACACAATACACAACATACAAAGGGCAGTCTTATTTGTGCCAGTTGCCACTTAGAGAATGAGAACTAAAATCCCCCCAGGATTAGGGAGTAATTTGTCTATGGCACTTGGTAATTAACTTGGTATCCTGTGGCCCCCGCAACCTGGACTCCTGATTAAGGGAGCAGATGTGCCTTGATGAGAGGCTTGTACTGCACACCTGGGCCCCGACCATCCTCTCCAAACAACCACATTCTAGGACACCTTTCACTCAGTCAACGGATCTGAAACCAAGTGTCCTAAGTTAGCAACAAGAAGATATTTTGTCACCTCCATTAAAAAATAGGAAATTAGTGAAGGCATCAAGGGGGAGGGTTGCAACTTTGAAATCCGAAAATCTGAATGCTCAAAACCATTAATGACTACTAATCAAAATGGAACTTAAAATAGATACTAAGTTGATCACTCTTTGAGTCACTAAATTTAACACTTCAGCCAGGCGTGGTGGTGCATGCCTGTAATCCCAGCACTTGGGAGGCTGAGGCAGGAGGATCGAAAGTTCAAAGCCAGTCTCAGCAACTTAGCGAGGCCCTAAGCAACTCAGTGAGACCCTGTCTCTAAATAAAATACAAAATAGGGCTGGGGATGTGGCTCAGTGGTCGAGTGCCCCTTGGTTCAATCCCCAGTACCAAAAAAAAAATTTAACACTTCATGTGGACAAGGCAGCCAAAGCCTGGGAACAATGGGAGGTCCATAGATCTACATCTCAACACAATAATGAGTCACACTTACTTGATCAACCCATCTTCCATGTATATGTCTGCATAGAACGACTGATCATCATTAACGATTTTACCTCCTTTGATCAGAAGACGATCACTCTGAAACAAAAAGGTAGCAAGGTCACAACACATAAACAACCTATGAGGAACACAGGTACTAAGTTAAATGAATGCAGGACACATTTTTATTCTTCAGGAGTGATGTTCGGATGAGCCAATCTCGGAAAGCTCTCGTGACAAATCCATTAATGACCACTAATCAAAATGGAACTTAAAATAGATACTAAGTTGGTCACTCTTTGAGCCATTAAATTTAACACATGAACCTGTACATGGCAAACGACTTATCACCCAATGAGCCAGAACATAGTGGCAAAGTTTATTCTAGAAAAACCAACTATCTCTTTCAATTAGACCTTAAACTTGAAAGAAAAAGAAAGGGGGGGGGGCATTAAAGAGCAGTGAAAACATTCCAGGTAAAAAAGACAATATTTTTTAAATGACTTTTAGCTAAACCTCATTTAAAAAAAAAAAAAGGAAAGAAATAAAGAAAAAAAAAGAGAGAGAAAGAAAAAAGCAACCCACATGTAGGAAAGTCTTGGCAAGGTCTGTGTCGGGGAAAAGTGACCAAAAGTCTGTTGTCAGGGGATACCCTATACAAACACACCCTGTCCAACCACAACAAGGTTTCAATTCAGTATGTCCTTCTATATTTGCATTTATTTTTGAGGCAAATCACAGCAAGCATAGCAGAGAGGGGAGGGGCTACAGAAAATACACCATTTTCACTACGTAGTTAAGAAAAAGGTAAAGTTTTATGATGAAGCAGATGAGATGGCAAATTTTAAAATCTAACACCATTACAGATTACTAATGCACTTCTACTTTAACTGGCAATATTTGGGGAAAAAAAACATTCAGCCAAGAATGTAACAAAAATGTGCCACATTATGCCTCATGGCTATCCCAAATCCTGTTGAGGGAATGGAATGTGAAGGTGGTGTGTTCAGGGAATACGAACCTATTTTATATCAGTCTGGAATCAAGCTTTACAAACTGAGCCATATATTATCCTTTTAATAAGCAACACTTCTCAAAGGACAGCATTCATCTTAACAAGAGTTAACCAGAAACTAAGCTACAAAACAATACTCACAGCAAATGCCATCTACATTTAGCAGCTACCAAGAAAAGGAAATTATAGAAAATCTTTAATATATGTAAGCTACTAGAGAATAAAGAAAAAGATGCATTTACATGTCTATTGCACACATGCCCAGGTTTAGAAAATATTAGTTTCTCTGACATACTGAAAAACAACATGATATTCATTTTGAATACTGCAGGGTCTTTCCTCCTGATGTAGATACTGGAAAGTCAAGCAGAAACACTCGACAATTCCTGAACCTGTATGTGGCAAATGTAAATACCTCCACAAAATCCTGTCCTGAACATCATGCAGTTGGAGCCTCAGAACATGATGGAACAAGGTTTTATTCTCATGTGACAGGGAAACAGGTTCAGAGAGGTCAAGCCTATATTGATCCCTCCTCTCCCAGATCTAGAGCTTCCATTGCCTGGGAGGCCAGGAGAAGCCCTGCCCTTCACCACCCGTCCCTTAGTCACTGCCCTACCTGTTCCTGCCATAGCCACAAATCCCCCAGCCAGCATCATGCAAAGAAAAAAGAGAAATATCACAGCCCTGTTCACTCCAGTGCCTTCTAGAAGGCTTCTTATGTAAGAGGCCGGCAGTGGTGATGGAGGGAGGGAAAACATGCTATAGATCCTAGGATATGGCAACAAGATTTTTTAAAGGGTGGTGGGGGCGCACTTTTAAAAATCGGTCTTGATTGCCTATTTTCTTTTCCTCCCCATAACGTCAGTAAGAAATCAAACTGCCTCCTTCAAGAAGACAACAAATTATCAGAGGCTGGCTGCAAATCTGCTCCCCGCCCCCCACTCCCTAGCTCCCCAGACTCCTTCCTCCAGCAGGGAACATATACCGTTGGGTGCCCCCATGCGCGGGATAAGGGGTCTTCTGCCTTCCAGGAGAAAACTACAACTCACCTTCGTTGTAGACCAACCCAGCTCATCCTAGAAAATCTCAGCGCACGCCCCCTCCCCTGCGCATTTGTTCCCACCTCTCTCCTGCGGATGGGTGTGTCCTTGTGCATGGAGAGGAAGCTGGGGTGCCCGGGGCCAAAGGGACCTCCAGGGCGCAAACACACCCTCAAATCCAGCCCTAAAACACATCTTGGCTGTTTGAAAGATTCCTTAGGTCAGTGTCGGCCTTGGGTTCTACCCTGGATCAGCTGGCCATCTACGAGGGCACAGTCTTACATAACAATGATTTTCCCTGGCTTTCCCCCCTCCCTGGGATTTCATTCGAGGATGTAGACACAGGACCGGGGAGATTTTTCCAGGAAAAGATGGAGACAGGGTGGGAGCAAGAACCGGTGCTCATCCCTGCAGCACCGTGAATTCATGGCACGGATGTTCTCCGGTGATATTCGAACCCAGGCCCCAGAGCAGCGCCCGCACCTCGGGCCGCCGTGATCATTGTCTGCCTGGGGCCGGCCGGGCCATCTGCTCCGCGCGTCGTGCAGCGCCATTACCTCTCGGAGCCCGGCTCGCCGCTGTCCCCAGCGCCCACCCTCCCAGCCCGCTTTGTATGCGCCAACACGGACGCGTCCCTGGTGGCGGAAGAGGCAGAAAAGACGCAAGAAAGCGAGCCTCAAACCAGAGCGCGAGAGGGCTACCAAAAACCTGTCCCCAGTCAACAAAAAGCCCTCGCCCGGGCCCCCGCCCTCCTCTGCTGCTCCTCGCGGAGCCCGCTTTCCCTTCCCGTTTCCACATCATTCCGGTGCACCCTGCCCTTTTCAGCATCCCTCTCCTGTCATTACGCCTTCGGGTTGAAACCCGTTCCTTCTTCCAAGGAGCCGGAGGAAGGCTCCAGAAAGCCCTGTATGGTGGGGGCGGAAGACACAGGGAGGGAGGATCCATTTCCCCTGCTCCCCATCGCTGCTCCTGGAGTCCAGCCTCGCAGCACGCAGCCCGAGAACAATATCGAGCTTCAACCATGCATATTCAATCTGGCATCCATTTGCTTACACCCCGCAGGCCAGCACTGCAGCATCTCGGCTGACAATAAAAGGATACAGCGGATCTGGCGCGCTACCTAAGGCCATCTCCATGTACTCACGCTCCTATTTTAACGCCTTGCAAACTCCGTGTCTTATAATTCTTTATTATTGCATCTCCCACCACCACCATCCCCACCATCGCCTTCGTTAGCAAGTGAAATTTTTTTCAAAGTTGGGTCCCTCTCCATCTCCCGCTTTGAAAAATTGCTTAGATGTTCAGTGCCACAAAAGGTTGCTAGCCGAACGCACATTTCCCAAGTGCCCAACTCACCGTGATGCGTGGAATATTTTTCTTCCCCTGATAAGACATCTCTCTCCTGGAAAAAAAATAATTTCAAAAGGGCTGCTTTAAAGCAAAAATTGCTGGGAAGGGGACTTGGTACTGTTTGCAGAATTGAAGAAGGTACAACCGTTTAGGTGGTCTTGCTGGTAGCAATTTTTCAGGAACGTAAGCGACAAATACAATCCTCTGTTGCTCTTTCTTCCTCTTCTCCAACACAGCCCCAGCTAGGGCGGAAAAAAAGAAAGAGGGAGAGAGAGAACAGGAGGGAAGGGGGTGGAAATAAACTACAGCAATAAAAGCCTCGGTTCAAGTCAGGCACCGCGGCGCATGCGCCGCCAGCCACTCCCTTTCCTCTCAGGCAAAAGCCATCCGCTTCGAGAGAGACGCGCACTGATTGGTCACAGTCGTGGGATATGTAAATGAGGGCAAGCGGGGAGGGGCGCGGCGCCGGAGCGCGAAATGCTGCAGTGTGCGGTCGAGGGCGGCGGTCGGTGCGTGCGCCCGAGCGGGGAGCGCGCTTTTGGCGCCCTTTCTTGGGGCCTGGGCAGCCGGGACTGGGGCTGGCAGCAACCCCAGATGCAGCATCTGCAACGCAGGGACAATGGAGGGGTGGTCGTTTCGAACGGGGGGAGGGGGCGCAACCCCAAGACGGAGGGGCTTCGGTGCTGCCCGGGAGGCACGCACACGCCTGCCCGCGCGCCAATCCGCGGAGGCCGCCGCTGCAGCCCGCGTGGGGTGACTGCGCCGAGCCAATGGCTTCGCTGGCGGCGAGCGCGCGACTGCACCGCCGACCGGCGCCGCGCGGACCGGGAGGGGCGCCGGGCCTCCCCCGCCCTGCCTCGCGCAAGGCTTGCTCGGCCTCCGCCCAGCAGCCGGCTGGGGAATTGAGGCGGCGGCGAGTGCGGGGAAAGGAAGCAGGCGAGAGGCTCGCCGCCGGCCACGCCCTTCGCCTCCTGCCGTGGAGCGGCCGCTGGATGCGGGCTGCTGCGGCCCGGGCCACAGGGCCGGTCGCGCTCCGGGACGCGTTGTGGCGCGGGCGGGGCCTGCCAAGATGGATCTGGCCTGCGGCGGCGCCGGTCGCAAGCATCTGTTGCCTGGAGCCGGGGAGGAAAGCCCCGAGGAAGCGCGGCGGCCCGGAGGAGGGAAGGCGGCCTCCGGGAAGGCCGCGGTCGCGGGGCATGGGAAGCCCCACCCCAAACAGCCTTTTGTGCCAACAGGCCGCAGGCTGAAAGCGTAAATGGCCCACGTAGGGCCCTGTGCCCCTCTTTGATGGCCACGCCCACCCGGGGGCGCCGGGGGTGTGTTTCGCTGGTGCCTACCCATCCGTGGAGGAAAAGCTGTTGGGAGTCCAG
The DNA here is from genome assembly GCA_020662805.1 of Glaucomys volans. NCBI lineage: Eukaryota > Metazoa > Chordata > Mammalia > Rodentia > Sciuridae > Glaucomys > Glaucomys volans. The sequence continues at coordinate 409,016 of JAJEJO010001402.1, forward strand.
CGCCCGAAAGAAGCAAGAGGCACAAAAAAGAGCTTATATCCCAAAGGAGGGGGAAACGGTCGTGAAGAAGGCCTCTAGTCTCAGAGTTAAAAACACGAAAGCCCTGAGTCCCCAGTGGGAGTCAGTCTCACTTAAATGGCATTCAAGGTCCCTCCAGAACCCTAGCGATTGAACAGGCCTAGGAGCCCTTGGCTTCACTGTGATGCTCTAACTTCAGAGCTCCTGTGTAAGAGAAGAGCTGGTCCAGTGTGTCCCAGGCAGTCTTCCCAGGCCATCCCTTTGGAAGGTTCCGCAGGCGGGTACAATGACAAACATCTGGACTTTGGGGCTTCTCTGCTTGAGACCACAATACATGCAATTCTTACGTAATCTAGGCCAGCAAGCCACATGGAATCTCTTTAATTGGCTCACACCTGCTTAGGAGAGATTAGATGGATAAATGCAGGATAATCCTAAGGCTAGTGTGGGCCCAGGGTCTTTGCACCTGTCCGTCTTCCCGACTCAGAGATGTAAAATTCTCAGTTTCCTTCCCCGCAAAAGTCCGAGAAGGGGACTGTGGAAACTCACTTCAGTTCAGCAGGAGCTCTTCCCGCTCCAACTATGTGATATGCAGGAGCAAAGTGGGCTGATGTCGCCAAATATTGGTGTCAAAGGACTGTCTCAGAAGACAAAAATATGCCTTCCTACCAAGGAATGCCACCAGTAGGTTCCAGCTTGGAGTGGGGTGTGTAGAATAGGGTCTTATGAAATCCCAAGAAAAATAACCACTTGGCGAGCAAGTAAATAATGAGATTCCAATTCATTTGAAACAGAATGGCTCTGATTATACTGTTTGTTTATATTCTTGTTATGCTTTCATGCTCCTGGTTGATCTTAATGGGTTTAAATATATCTTGTTATTTACCAGTTTGCCATGGAATGTTTTGTTTTGTAATAAAAAGTTCCCATGAGCTTTTTTCAGACTTATTTGTGTCAATCTTATCTCTGTAGCCATTGATAGAAGGTTTCCAGTCAATGATAATTGACATTTCTAACCATAAGTATCCAGTCTGGAACGTTTAAATTGATTGTCTGCTCTGGCTGGAACCTGAGAGAGTATTTGGCACACAGAAGGTACCCAAGGAATAGTTTTAATTGACCAAGGAGAATAACTGACTGTAATCTGTATTTCTTGCCATACTTACTGCTCAGTGCCACAAAGAGAAGTAAAAGGGGGTGGGGGAGAACTGTCCACCCACTCTGCAGTAATAGATTTGTTACTATAACCTACTTTAAAAAAAAAAAAAGTCTTTGGAAAAACAATGAAAATTTCTGGTGAAGCTACAAATCAAATCATTATCTGGGAATCTAATAAATGGAACCTCCATTGATAAATATGAAATTCCTGCCAAACAGGGAACAGCAATGAAGGTCGCCTATTTTGCATTTTGCAACCCCTCCAACCCCCCTGGCTGCCCATACTCCCCCAGCATCAAGAAAGAGCAAGGAGCCTTAAAAGAGTGAGACAATTAGATGGAACACCCCCAGACAATCTGGGGCCCTGGAGGAAGGAAAACCTGCCCAAGGGGGACTGTGAACAGAGGGGGAGTCCTAACCACATGCCCTGTCAGAGTTTGACCTCACCTCCTCTGCAGCCTGGTCCCTGGACACCCACCTTGACCCTGCTGGCAGGTGCTTGCAGACAGTGTCAGAGCAGATCTCTCACCTGCTCTGCCCCTTCCTCCCTCCCCCTTTCCAGGGACACTTCTTTCAAACTGAACTTAATGTCACCTGACTGTGGAGTCTTCTTCCATTTGGCCCCCTAAAGTCTGGAGCACTCGTCCTGTGCTCACCTTGACCGTGACACACTTCATGCACAGTGACTGTTTCTTCTGTGAGATCGTGACGTCTAGAAGTTACGAGCTTCGCATTCCTATTCTCCCAGTTACCAGCACTCTGCCCTGTTCGTAGGGGTTGTCCTCAACATTTGGCCTATAAGTGTCATGATTTGACAAAGACAAAAGGTTCTTCTACATCACCACCTTGGTGAATTTCGATGTCAAAAAATCCCCAACTCCACAAAAAAAAAAAAAAAAAATCCCCAACTCAGCCCCTTCTTTTGGCACCGTTACTTGGCTGGGTCTTTTTGCAGCTCAGCTCCTCTTCCTCAAGCCCCTGGAACTACAAGAGAAGCTATGACTACGAAGTTCATTATCCTGAGTGCAGGTGGAATTGCCCACGTTTTAAGTAACAGAACTGCTGTGTGCAGCCAAGCCTGCTAACAGGGAGGTGAAGCAGCCAGTCCTGAAATGAACCAGCGAATGGTGTGGGTCATCTCTAGAAACTCTTCCTAAACCGTGTGCTCTTTTGTCCCCTCTCACTATTCTTTGTGCATGCCTGGTTATACCATTTGTCCTGCAATGCCACCTTCACAGTGCAGTGCATAGCTGTACCATACCTAGGTGAGCATCGTTTCCCTTCTTTCTGAAGTCTGAGCTCACAGAGAACTCGTTCTCATCTTACTCTTACTCTGAAACCAGCAAAAAGGGACTGAAGCCCGGCATCCTGAGGCTCTGCAGTGACTGGCTGCTTTCATTTCCTCAGTGTCTGTCCTGCCCAGTTCTGTCCTGGCCTAGCCCACCACAGTTCTTGGTTTCATCTTCCTCCTTTGAGAGGCTGGAGTAACCATTTCTGCTTCTGGGCACGACTGGAGCTGGAGTGCCTTGCTCAGAAATTTACAGTGTGGGGAAACTCTGAAACATAAAATGCTGACAGGAAGGACGAGCCTAGATGGGGCAGAGAATGAAAAGCCACAAATCCCCACGCTGCTGCAGTTGGACACCAAGGACTGCAGCCTCAATGCAGACTGCAGAGAAGGTTAAAATGAATGCAGTGCAAGAGAAGGTGCCGGAATCCTACTTTGCCAAAAACAAAGGGCATCGACTAGGACACATCTCCACTGCAGATGGAATCAGGCCCTAGCGACTGCTTCCTGTGTGTGTGTATGTAGCCCTGAAGGGGCACAGGCTGCGGAGGCATAGCTGGGGGTCAGTGGATTGGCACTCCCCACTGCCTTCTTCAGTTGGTATTGGGAGTAACAGGGTGGTGACCATGAGGGTCAGCAGATGCTGCCTTTGCTAGAATTAGACAGGCTATAAGCACCTCTGTTAGGGCTCTGAAAGCATCCTACAGATGTCCTCAGGGCATGAAGACAAGAGGCTCATCTGTCCAAATCTGCTGGGCATTAGGGCACAGAGAACAGATGCAGGTCACAACATCTGGGAGCCTCAGGCTTCCTCCTCTCTAGTTACAACAGTTGCCTTCCAAAGGACCCCAGTATTAGACACCCTGTACCCCATCCTCTCACTACAGATTTCTCCTGGGGTCTCTGTCCCAGCTGGAGATACAGGCACTTTGCTCTGGTCATCCTGCCTCATGTCTGCCCTCTAGTGTCCAATGAGGAGTGTACATGTGTTCCCCGCCATCCAGGTCCAGAAGTGGAGCGGCCTGGAGAGGTCCTCAGAGGTCACTTGTTCCAGTGTCCCCAGACCTGCCTGTTCATCAGAACTGGGTGGCTCCGGCTCATCCTTCCAGACCAGAGCCTCCTGCAGTGAGGCCAGAAGTGGTTTTAATTAGTCTGCCTCTGGGCACCAACACACAGACCCAACCTACCCCAGCTCCATTTCTAGAGAAGGAAGTTACAAAAACCACACTAGAATGAAGGTTTCACTCAGTGCCCAGAATTTCCCCATCCCCCAAAGTGCAGCCGGAGCCTGCTCTTGAAAGAATAATAAATATCATCACTATCATTCAAGCTGTCACCTTCCAGTTATAGGCCGGTATACTAAAACATTGCTCCGTGGTCCCTAAGGAGGGAGCCGACATGCATGGGGCAGCTACTGTGATCCGGACATGGCTCTCAGGGCTTTCATCACATCTTCAGGGACAGGGGTGGAGCTCAGGGGTACTGTGCTTGCCTAGCATGGGTGAAGCCCTGGGTTGGATCCCCATCGCTGCCAAAAATAAATAAAAATAAACATGTCTTCCTTAATCCTCCCCAGATCCTCCCAGGTAAGTCTTCATGTCCTTATCTTGCAGATGGGAAAGTTAAGCACAAAGATGCCACAGGAGAGTGTGACAGAGCTAATCTAGGTGACAGAGCTCACAGGGCTAGTTCTCTCAGTGCTAAAGGACGTGATTAGTAGGAACTAGAAGGAACTAGAACCTGCCTTGAGTGGAGCACAGGTGAATTGCCTCCTGCCTTGAGACTTCCCACTCCTCAGGCCCTTCCCCTTGCTCCATCCCCTGCAGAACTCAGATTCACTCTGTGACCCCACCCTCCTCCCCTGGGGTACAGGACAGATGGACACAAAGGCAAGTGGTGCCCATGCTTAAGGTGCTACCCTCGGCTAAAAGGGAAACCCGGCTGGTAGGATTTCAGACAAGGCAGGCAGCTTGCATAAAAAAATGCAGTTTAGCACGTCCGCTTCCTCCGCTGCCCCCTGTTGGCCCCTCACTCCAGGGCACCCTGGTCTCCATTTCCTCCTGTGGCCTCTGTTCCTGCTGTCGCTTCTCCCAGGTATGGCATAGCCAGCCCCTCCTCACTCCTCCATCCCTGCTTGCAGGAGACCCTCCCTGGCCACCGATCTGGAGCCACCCACCTATCACTGCTATTTCCCAGCTTGGCACCGGCTCCTCAGTAGCAGGGACCCCAATGTGGAAATATTTTTGTGGATTTGTTTATTGGGGCATTTTTCAATCTGTTTCTACCTCTCAATGGCAAAGCCCCTAAGCTGCCTTGCTCTCCACCCCACTACGCTCAGTAAACAGAAATTTGAATGAAAAGGAATGGCTGAACATTTCTAAGAACACCATGTCCATCTCCTCCTGCTGCCTCCAGCCTGGGTGACCAAACCATCACCTCCCACCTGCCACACCACCCCCATGTGCACCTGCGATCTAACCCTGATACACCCCAGGTTTGCAAGATGCCAGATGGCAAGGATTTGCATCACTGAATAAGGCGCTGAGGCCTTTGGCAGAGCCTGAAGAGTCAGTCCTTCCCCATCAGGAGGATGCCTCAGGTCTAACGGTCACAATGTTCATTTCCACCAGGGTCTGGGTGTGGGGACTGCAGCTGGTGGCATCTCAGACCTGAGCTCCACCAAGTCCAGGATACGCAATCTTCCCATCCCTTGGGCCTCCTTAGTTCAGAATCTGTATCAACTCCACAACGGCCAAGGGAAGGGGTTAAGTGTGTCCTGGGAAATTGTAAATATTTCAGGAGTTTAAGTCTCTTCAAAGAGTCAGCCCTGAATGAGAACCAAGAACTACACACTTGCCCCCAAACACTCCATGGCTGTTGTGCTTTTTGTTCAGCCAATTCCCTGGAGGCCTCTCTGGGTCCCATTATTACCTTAGTGAATTCTTGAAGCAGTCCGTTTGGATATTGTGAAGATTTCACAAAATTCTGAATTTTTCCTTAAACAAATTGGTCTTCTCCCCCCATCCACACCTGCCCCTGTCTGTTTCCAAGCAGCGAGTTTATCATCCACCAGCCGCAGAGGGGCATGGGATGAGCCGGGGGTGTGGAGAGCTCTTCACGCAGTCTCCTCCTTGCTACAAGCTGTTTGCACAGGAAGGACAAATAAGTGGGTCCGTGGATGGGGTGGGCGCAGGCAGAGGGCATGTTGCTGGGCACCCAGATCCATACCAGCTCCAGACGAGCCCTGTTTCTCTACCCGAGGCCTGACTGGGGCTCTCTGCCCCCACACTGTCAGCAACCAAGAGGTGGGTGTCCCTCCAACTTCTGAGCACACCCAGAATCTTTCTAGAAGCCAAAGGGGACCCTCACTAGGACACCAACAGATAAGAAAATCACCGGAAGAACCAGCAGCCAGCTAGTGCTGTGAGCCTACTGTCAGTCTCATTGTGAGCCTTCAAACCAAATTCCACGTGTATGGGCAACGTGGAACTCAAGTGGGCATTGACGGAGGGAGACATCTAAGGAGGCTCCTCTCTTCCTTCAGGAAATTGGAGTTGAATTAGTTTAGTAAAAAGGACACTTTAAAGTGAAAGGGCACTGAGAAAATGAAAGTGGCCCTGGGGTCTAAGGAGACTGGGTGGGAGGTGAAGCCCTTGGTCTCTCCTCCTCTCATCCAATGCCACTGCTTCACTGAAGGTGTCACTTCACATTCCTGGAATGTGTCAGGGTGTCTGTGGCCTCTGCCCATGATCACATGCCTACCTCTGCCAGGATTTCCATGCCCTCTCTGACCCTCACCCCAGAACCTCCTCTTTGCAGCCATTCCTGAACCCCAGGTGGAGCTGGCTACTCCTGTTGTTCAGACTTCCAGCAGAGTGCCTGATGCAGTTCCCTGCACTATTTCTTTATACATTGTCTCCTAGACAATAAGGTTCTTCTTTTTTTTTATGGTACTTGAGATTGAAGTCAGGGGCACTTGACCACTGAGCTATACCCCCAGTCCTTTTTATTTTTTTATTTTGAGACAAGATCTTGCTAAGGTGTTTAGAGCCTTGCAAAATTGCTGTGGCTGGCTTTGAACTTGCAATCCTCCTGCCTCAGCATCCCAAATTGCTAGGATGTGCACCACCATACCTAGCAACAGTAAGCTTCTTGAGGGCAGAAATGATGCTTTCTTTCTTCATTGGGCATTGCATACAATAGGCATACAGATCCTAAAAGGATGGATGGATGGATGGATGGATGGATGGATGGATGGATGGATGGATGGAGAGTGAATCGGTGGGAGGAAAGGTGGATGGATGGATGAGCAGGTAAATGATAAGTAGATGAATAAATGAATTTAAGTGCCTTAGATGAAAGTCCCAGTTATAAAATACAGCCATGTGGGACTTGAGTGCAGGATGATCTTCCAAGGCACAAAATTCACAACCAGGCTGTTTTAGGCCCATCTTTCAGTTCCTTTCTAGGAGGTCCCTGGGTAGCTTCTATTTTGTGTTCCATTATTTACTCACTTCCCTTCCTGTCTAGTTTACAAAGGGTTTGCCTCCAGGCCGCCGTTTGTGTCTTTACCTGCCCTCCAATCCTGGGAACCCCACCACGCTCTCAACTGCACAAAGTCCAGTTTCCAATCAAGTTCAAAGAAGACATGGGTGTCATAAGGCCCTGTACTCAGAGATTTTGTATTAGGTAGTTTTTTTCCCTGAATGAGAAGGAATTTGGCATTTTATAGCAAGCATCTGGGCTCCACTCCACCAAATTACCAGTCCCTTCTTTCTTCTGCTGGGACCCTTTGGGAGAGGGGACTCCTATAACTTTAAGTTTGGGCCCAGACCCTTCTAAGTGCCATCAACCAGAGCCTGCCAACCCCCATGTCTCCCTCTAAGCCTTGGGCCCTGCTGGCCCCTGCCTGGCCCCTTCTGGTTCCCCTCTGGAGAACAGAATGCATGCCCTTCTGGTTCCCCTCTGGAGAACAGAATGCATGCCCTTCATCCTGTTTTCAAGAATTGGGACCTGATACACACAGGTAGGCTTCCCCCAGAATGGCGGGCCTCCCATGGAGTGCTGACACTGCCCACCTACCAGTGCTTCCTAGAGGGACGTTCTCCTGGATCCCTATCTCAGGGCTCTACTTAACTGGTGGGCCACTGGCCTGTGTACCTTACAGCTCCCTCGCCCCAAATCAACTACCACCAAAGCCTCCCACTGACATCTAAAGAGAGCTAAATTGTTTGATGTGCCTGACCAACTGAATCCCCAGCCCATCTCTACAGCTTCCTTCAATATCAATGCCAGGGCATAATGGGGATCTAGGACAGACCAGGCCCCTCCTACTGGAAGACACAAGAGATCTGCCTCTAAAGTGTTAAGATATTAACACTCTCCTCACACAGTGGGTGTCTCCATCTTGTGCACTCAGTACAGTGGATAAAGCCAGAGTGGAACGGAGGGATCCTCCATCAGTCCAACACTATTAAATCTCCATGACTCACCAGAGTTACAGGCCAGAGAAGTGTCTCATACTTTCATGCAGGACAATATGAAACTCGGCAGGGGTTGCTCCTCTGACCTCCGTCCTGGCTTAACGGACTGTCCATGTGACGACACTTCATAAATCAACACAGACAGAGCACAATGGCCTGTCTGTGTCTAAGAAAGGAAACCTCTTCTGACATGAGGTGCCTCTCTTCTCTGCCCCCTCCAGTGCTTTGCAGAGGAACTTCCTGCCAGGAGAGAAATGCCCTCTGCTTCTGCTGTGCGACACGAGCAGCCTCTAGCCCCAGGTGACCATGGCACACCTGAAATACGGCCAGTCAAATGGAGGACGGGATTTTTAATTTTATTTCATTTATGTTAAACCAGTTTTCATTTAAATAGCCACTTGTGGCTCTGGCTGTCCTACTGGATAGCGCAGATCTAGAGGCCATGCTTGCGGTGGAACTTCACTGGTACACAATACGCACGTTTCAAACTGGTGGCCTACGGGCCAGATCAGCCCTGAAACACATTTTGTTGGCCCCACATAGTGATTCTAACCAATTTTGAATTTATATCCAACATTTAAACATTAGGACTCTTTCCACGAAAAAGTCACCACATTTCCATGTTCTTTTGGAAAAATCAGAACCTCCAGTGTCTATTCCCAAGAGGTGCCAGGCATTGGGAGCAGGTGGAAGCCCTGCCTGGAGGGGAGACCTGGGCTCCTTGCTCGTTCCCCACAGCTGGTGGTCTCCCTCACTGAGGCTGAATCCACTGACCTGGCCCCAGGTGCCCTTGAGGCAGTTCTTCTCCAGCCAATCACAGACCTCACCCGACTTTTTAAACAGTGCTTTCCCTCTACTTGTGACTTCGAAGATCCTTAAATAAGTAGACAGAAGGAAAAAGACGTTGAGGAAACAGGTGCTGTTCACCAAGAATGTTCTCTCGAATCTCCTGAAATTGATGGTTCCAGTCCCACTTTATAAGACTGGAAGAGGTCGAACAAGCTAAATAGCTGCAGAGAGCGGACAACAGGAAAGTGACACACCCAGATTCAACTCAGAGAAGTCTAGTTCCTCCACTCTCCCTCTGCCCTCCAGCAGTGTCAATCCAGACCATCACAACACTGTCACTTACAAAAGCCCCATCCCTCCTGGCCATTGTCGCCTCTCTCTGAAGTTCACTTCTGCACACTCAGGACATAAGCAAGTAGATGAATCTGTCCTTTGTGGCTCTGTGTGGTGGCACAGGCTGCTAGCTGTTCACAGGATCCACATTCCCCTCTTCATCCAGGACACAACTGGACGCACAGAACACTCCCAGACTCTCTGGCAGCTGGATGTGAGAGTGTATGCCTATCAGACATGTCTCCTCAAGGCCCGAGACTAGAGAAAGGCCTCTGTCCTCCTCTGAAGGCTTCTCCTTCTAGCTGACTAGCTGATGGTTCCCCAGACAACCACAGGAGATGGATGTCGAACGCAGAGAAGCAGCAGGAGACCTGCGTCACCAGGTAACTGCGTGGTGTGGGAACCCTGCACCCACCTGTCTGCTGTTCTGTTCAGGAACACTCACCTTGAGCTGCTGTATGACACAGATGAACTCCTTTTGTCCCTGAGTCATTACACATCTTGGGACCCAGTTGCTGCAGCAGTGGACCCCCTCTATCCTGACTCCTATCACAATCCTATTTTAATTTTAAATTTGTGTGAAACACACACTTAGGCCACACACCCTTTGTTTCCTTCATCTTCTGGACCTCAGTGACCTTGGCCTGTCCTTCTCCTCAGCCACTCACTCTTGGGGCCACCTGAGCCCTCACCGCCTCATGGAGGTGAAGTGAATTACTGTCTTCACCCCAGCTGGATGTCACGGCCCGTCACCTGCACAGCCCTCAGAGGTGGTGTCCTTCCTGCTCTTGCCCTGCCACCTTCTGGTCCTAAAGCTGACCACTCACTGTGCCTCCACCAACAGTTATGAGCAGCCAGAGAAAAATCCACCCAGAGACAAGTGGCCCCAAAACAGCCTTGCCAGCCTGCCATTTGTCCTTTTTGGCCACCCTCTCACGCCCCTCAGCAATGGTCACAACCTTTGCATTCTTCTCAGATCCCACTCAGTCCTGGCCTCCTGGAACTCTGAGTCCGGCTGGCAGGCAGATGCTGCACAAGGAATCAAAGATAGACAGTCTTCTAAGACAGTGTCACACTCACCCATCTTTTCTTCTTCCTTGTGGTCTCGGAGGAAGAGGTCAGCATGTTCAAGGACTCCCTTCAGCCTCCTGGATCTCCGCTCTTCCTCTCCACCACTCGCTCTCTGGAGCTCAGAGACGAGTACCAGCCCCTCCCATCCCCCTGGTCTTGCGTCCCTCTATACCTAGTGCCCTGTCCTTGCCCTTCTTTTGTGGCTAAGCTTCTGGGAAGTGTAATCTACACTCCTGACCTTCACTCCCTCAACATCATGTTCCTTTTGCTTTTCAACCTACCACCACAATGGGCTTCTTCTCCTAATCCCATTGAGACACCTCAGGCAAGAGCCCCCTGACTGGGAAAAGTGCTGGAAACTTTGCAGACTTTACTGTAACCGGCCTCCCTCTACCTTCCCTCTCCCAACCACTATTTTTTTTTTAAGTCTACAACATATTACTAAATTTTTTTAAAAGTTACAGAACAGTTTATATATTACGATGCCATTGTTTAAGTTAGTAGACTATTTTTTAGAGCAGTTTCAGGTTTACAAAGAAATTGAGCAGGAAGTAATAAGAGATTCTAAGCCTCCCTTTCCCCCACTCACAATTACACAGTTTCTCCTATTAGCATAGTAGCAACTTGCATCCGTGCGATACATTTGTTACAGTTTATGAGCCACATAGATATGTTATTAACAAAAGTACAGAGCGGCATCAGGGTTGCGGTTAATGCTGTGTGTGCATCCACCACGCAGTGCCATACAGAATCGCTCCACTGTGCTAAAAATCCCCACGCTCTATCTATCATCACTCCCTTCCACACCCACACATAGACCTTGGGCAAACACTGACCATTTTGCTGACTCCATCATTTTGCTTTTTCAAGAATGTCATGTGGTTGGAATCACAAGGTATGTAGGCTTTCGGATTGGCTTCTTTCATTCAGCCATGAGCATTTAAGGATCCTCTACGTCTTTTCATGACTTTTAACTCATTTCTTTTTAACCCTTAATAACAGTCCATCATCTAGATACACTACACTTTGTTTATCCATTCCCCCGCAGAAGGACATCTCGGTAGCTTGCAAATTTGCAATTACGAATAAAGCTTCTATAAACATTTTTATGCACATTTTTACATGGACATAATTTTCACCTCATCGAGGAGGATGACTATTGGATCACATTTTAAGAGTATATTGAGTTTTATAAGAAACTGCCAAAGTGGCCATACCACTTTGCATTCCCACCAACAAATAAATGAGAAATCCTGTCGTTCCCCATCTTCGTCAGCATTTGTCCTTTCCCCACTGTGTATTCTTGGCACCCACATCAAAGACCAGCTGACCAAGCCAGGCACAGAGGTGCACACTTGTAATCTGAGTTAATCGGAAAGCTGAGGCAGGAGGATGACAGTCTGGGCAATTTAGCAAGACCCTCTGTCAAAAATAAAAGTAAGAAGGGCTGAGGGAGGGTAGAGGAAAATGAAGGAACTTTGGATTGGGCAGAGAAGAGTGACAGGAGGGGAGGGGAAGGCAGGGGAGGGCAAGGTAGGGGAGGGGAGGGGACGGGAGGGGAGGGGAGGGAAGGAGAGAGAGGGGAGGGGGGGGGGTGGGGTGGAAAGGAGGGTGTAAGGAGACGGACATTTCTGCCCTATATCCATGTACGACTACACCACCAGTGTGACTGCACCATGTACAGCTAGAGGAATGAGAAACTGTGCTCCATCTGTGTACAATGTGTCAAAATGCATTCTACTGTCATGTATAACTAAGTAGAACAAATTTAAAATTTTTAAAAAATTTAAAAAGGGCTGGGATTATAGCTCAGTGGTAGAGCATCCCTGCATTTAGACCCAAACCCCCCCCCCCCCCCCACAAAAAATTGGCTAACCAAAGATGTGTGGTTTTATTCTGGAACTCCATCCTGCTCTCTTGGTCAATGTGTCTGGCTGTCTGTCTTCGTTCGTGTCCTGTCCTATTATTACTGTAACTTTTTAAAAATACGATTTGAAATCAGGGCGTGTGATGCCTCCAGTTTTGTTCTCGCTCAAAATTCTCTAAGTACTCAGGGTCTTTGGTGGTTCCATATGAATTTTAAGATTTTTTTGTTCTATTTTGATAAAGAATACCTTGATATATGGATTCAATGTGGTCCATCCACACTGAATCCATGCATCAATTTGAGTCATATAAACATTTTGACAATATTAATTCTACTAATTAATAGCATGGGCTATCTTTCTATAAATCTGTGTATCATTTAATTTCTTTCATCAGTGTTTTATAATTCTCAATATACGAGTTTTTCCCTTCTTCAGTTTATTACCATGTATTTTATTATTTTGATTGCTTTATAAATGGGACTCTTAATTTCCTTTTAGGATAATTTCTAGCCTATAAAAACAAGATTAATTTTGTAGGTTGTGTCCTACAACTTCATTTAATACATGTTTATTTTATTTTATTTTTTGTGGTCCTGGGTTTTTGCTGGGTGAGATATACACCTCCCCCCAGCCCCATTTTTTTAGTTCTAACATGAGTCTTCAGGGTTTTCTACATATATCATCATGGAGTCTATACATGCTGATAATTTTTCTCCTTTCTTTTCAATTTGGGTGCCTTTATTTTTCTTATCTAATTGTTTTGGCCAGGACTCCCCAAAAGAAATGGCAACATGAACATTCTCTCTTTGTACCAGATCCTAGAGGGAAAGCTTCCGTTTTCCCATTGGTGATGGTGTTAGCCGTGGTTTTCTTTATTGTATAGCAGTAAGGTCCATCCATACTACTCGACTGAGACTTTTAATCATGAGTTGGTATTGAGCTCTGAAATGTGTGGGGGTTTGCTACTGATTTTTTGTTTTTGTCATTTTGCATCTATTCAGATGACCACGTGAGGCTTTTTCTTTTATCTTGTGTCCATTCATCTCCCATTGGTTGAATTGCCTATGATGAAACATCCTTGCATTTCTCAGACAAACCCACTTTGTCGCTGCGTCTGATCATGTTAATGTGCTGCTGAATTTGGATTGTTAGTATTATTATTAAGGCTTTTTTAATCTATGTCCATCAGGTGTATTAGCCTGAGGCTTTTTGCTTTGTTTTATTTTTCTTGTATTGTCTTTGCCTGGCTTTGGAATTAATGTGAAGCCGGCTTCATAAAATGAGCATGGAAGTGTTCCTTCATTTTCTATTTTTTTGGAAGTGTTTAAGAGGATTGGTATTAATTCTTTGATTGTTTGGTGGAATTCCCCTGTGAAACAACAAGGTGCCAGGCTTTTGGAGGATTTTTTTATTACTAATTCAATCTCCTTATTTATTATTGGCTTGATCAAGCTGTCTATTGCTTCCCAATCCAGTGTTTTTCAGGATTTATCATGCTTGTAGTTATCCAGTTAGTTGGTGTGTAACTATTTGAGACACTCTTCTATGACCTTTTTTATTTCTGATGTGTCCTTGCTAATGTCTCCTCTTTCATTTCTGATTTGAGTCTTCTCTTTTGCTTAGTCTGGCTAAGGGTCTGTCAATTTTGTTTATCTTTTAAAAAATAATCCTCAGTTTTGTTGATTTTCTTTTCCTTTTTTTTTTTTTTTTTCCTCAGTGCTGGGGATCAAACCCAGGGCCTTGTGCTTGCAAGGCAAGCACTCTACCAACTGAGCTATATCCCCAGCCCTGATTTACTTCTAATCTAACCTTCACTATTTCCTCCGTGTGCTAACTCTGGGTTTACTCTATTCTCTTCTAGTTCTGTGAGGTGTAAAGTTGGACTGCTTGTTGCAGATCTTTCTTCAAGTGTAGGAATTTATTGCTACATGTTTTCCTCATGTAGCTACTTTTGCTGTATCCTGTAGATGTTTATGCTGTGTGCTTTCATTTTTATTTATCTTAAAATACTTTTCAAACTCCCTTTTGATTTTTTTTTTTTTTTGACCACTGGCCATGCAAGAGTGTATCGATTAGTTTCCACATAGTTGTGAATTTTTCTTCTTATTCTTATCAACTTGTAGTTTCATTCCATTGTTTGGAAAAATTACTTGGAATAATTCAGAGCTTCTTAAATTGGTTAAGCCTTATTCTGTGATATAAATTGTCATCTGTTCTAGAGAATGTTCCATGTACACTTGAAAGGAATGTATTTTTTTTTCTGCTGTTGGAAGGAAGCCGTCACTGCCAGGTAGGTCCACCTGGTCTCTAGAATTCAAGTTAGCAGCAGTCCCTTGAATTTCTGTCTGGTCACTCCATCCCTTAGCACTGAGAGGGCAGGAAATCCCACACTACAAATACATTGTGGTTCGTTTTCAATGTCTGATCGTTAATATTTGCTTTTGATGTGCTCTGATGTTGGCTGTGTAACTGTTACATATTCATGCTGAAGTGTCTTTTATTATATATTTAAAGTGACCTTACTGTCTCTGGGGACAGTTTTAGAGTCAACCTCAATTTTGTCTGATGTAAGTACAGCCACTGGTACTTCCTTTCGGTTACCATTTGCATGAGATCTCTCCTTCCATCCCTTAATCATCAGCCTGTGTGACTTTAATTCTAAAGTAGGTCACCTGCACACAACATATCCCTGGAGAGTGTTTTATTACCCATTAGCCACTCTGCCTTCTGATTGGTGAGTTTAATCCATTTACATCTAAGACAATTATTGACAATAAGTACAATATTATTGACAATAAGTGATTTGCTTTGAGTATTTTTTATGATCTTTTGTGTACCTATTACATGTTTTTTATTTGTTGTTCCCTTGATATTTGGGTAAAATGCCTTGTAATTATAACTTTATGTTTTAGTAACAATTTAACTTGCACATACTACTTTTGTTTTCCTTCTACCATTGGGAATTAAACCCAAGAGTGCCTCACCAGTTCATTTATTTTTTATTTTGAGACAGGATCTTGCTAAGTTGCTGAGGCTGGTCTCAAACTTGCAATCCTTCTGCATCAACCTCCAGAGTCACTGGGATCACAGGTGTGCACCACCACACCCAGCTCAAAGGTACTTCTCTTCTACTCACCTCTACAGACTTTGTATTCTGTAGGCAGTGATGGCTTCTTTTTTATTATGTATTCATTTTTAAAATTTTATCTAACTTTTATGTTAAAATTTACCCACTATCTTTAAAATGCTACATTAATCTGTGTCTATACATTCACTCTTCCCCATAAGATTCACGCTTTCATGTGTTTTTGTTTTGCTATTTAACACATTTTTCATTTTTTATTTTTTATTTGTTCTTTTTAGTTACACATGACAATAGGATGCATTTTGACATTATACATACATGGGGTACAACTTGCCATTCTTGTGGTTGTACATGATGTGGAATGACACTGGTTGTGTATTCATATATGAACACAGGGAAGTCATGTCCAATCCATTCTACTGTCTTTCCTATTCCAGTCTCCACTCCCTTCCCTTCATTACCCTTTGTCTAATCCAATGAACTTCTATTCTTCCCTCCCTCCACCCCACTCCCACTTATTATGTATTGGCATCCATATTATCAGAGAGAAAATTTGGCCTTTGGTTTGTTGGCTTATTTCACTTCACAAATAGTCTCCAGTTCCATCCATTTTCTGACAAATGCCATCACTTCATTTTTCTTTATGGCTGAGTAATACTCTATTGTGTATATGTACCACATTTTCTTTATCCATTCATCTGTTGAAGGGTACCTAGGTTGGTCCCATAGCTTAGCTATTTGTGAATTGAGCTGCTATAAACATTGATGTGGCTGCATCACTGTAGTAAGCTGATTTTAAGTCCTTCAGGTATGTGCAGGAGTGGGATAACTAGGTCAAAAAGTGGTTCCATTCCAAGTTTTCTGAGGAATTTACATACTGCTTTCCAGAGTGGTTGCACCAATTTGCAGTCCCATCAGCAGTGTATGAGTGTACATTTTTCCCCACATTCTCACAACATTTACTGTTGCTTGTATTCCTGATAATTGCCATTCTGGCTGGAGTGAGGTGAAATCTCATGTAGTTCTAATTTGCATTTCTCTAATTGCTACAGATGTTGAACATTTTTTGATATATTTGTTGACTGACTGTATTTCTTCTGTTAAGTGTCTATTCAGTTCCTTTGCCCATTTATTAATTGGATTATTTAGGTTTTTTTGTATGCTTGTGTGTTAAGTTTAACTGAGTTCTTTATGTATCCTGGAGATTAATGCTTTATCTGAGGTGCAGGTGGCAAAGATTTTCTCCCAGTCTGTAAGTTCTCTCTTCCTGTTCTTGATTGTTTCCTTTGTTGTCAAGAAGCTTTTTAGTTTGATATCATCCCATTTATTGATTCTTGATTTTACTTCTTATGTTTTAGGAGTCTTGTTAAGGAAGTCAATTCCTAAACTGACATGATGGAGATTGGGGCCTACTTTTTCTTCTAGTAGTTGCAGGGTTCCTGGTCTAATGCTTAGCTCCTTGTTCCACTTATGAGTTGAGTTTTGTACAGGGTGAGAGATATGGGTTTAATTTCATTTTGCTGTATATGGACTTCCAGTTTTCCCAGCACCATTTGTTGAAGAGGCTGTCTTTTCTCCAAGGTATGATTATGGCCCCTTTGTCTAGTATGAGATAACTGTACTTATGGGGGTTTGTCTCTGTGTCTTCTAATCTGTACCACTGGTCTTCCTCTGTTTTGGTACCATACCAATATCATGCCATTTTTGTTGCCATAGCTCTGTAATATAATTTAAGGTCTGGTATTGTGATGCCTCTTATTTCACTTTTCTTGCTAAGGATTGCTTTGGTTATTCTGGGCCTCTTATTTCTCCATATGAATTGTGTGTATCACTGCTTTTTCTATTTCTATGAAGAACATCATTGGAATTTTACTAGGAATTGCATTAGATCTGTATAGTGCTTTTGGTAGTGTGGCCATTTTGACAATATTAATTCTGCCTATCCATGAACATGGGACATTTTTTCATCTTCTAAGATCTCCTTCAATTTATCCCTTTAGTGCTCTATAGTTTTCATTGTAGAGTTTTCAATGAAAACTTCACCTCTTTTGTTAGATTGATTCCCAAATACTTTATTTTTTTAGGCTATTTTGAATGGAATAGTTTCCTAATTTCTCTTTCAGTTGATTCATCACTAATGTATAGGAACACAGTTGATTTATGGGTGTTAATTTTATATCCTGCTACTTTGCTGAATTCATTTATGAGTTCTAGAAGTTCTCTGGTGGAGGTTTTTTGGGTCTTCTAAATATAGAATCATGTCATCAGCAAATAGGGATAGTTGTGTTATTCTTTTCCAATTCTTATTCCTTTAATTTCATTCTTCTGTCAAATTTCTCTGGCTAGAGTTTCAAAGACTATGTTGAAATGAAGTGGAGAAAGAAGGATCCCTGATCCCTGTCTTGTTACAGTTTTTAGAGGGAATGCTTTCCATTTTCTCCATTTAGGATGATGTTGACCTTGGGCTTGGCATATATAGTTTTTATAATGTTGAGGTATCTTCTTACTCTCCTTAGTTTTTTTCAGTGTTTTGAACACAAAAGATGCTATATTTTGTCAAATGCTTTTTCTGCATCTATCAAGATAATCATGGGATTCTTGCCTTTAAGTCTGTTGATGTGATGAATCACATTCATTTATTTCTGTATGTTGAACCAACCTTGCATCCCTGCATTTTTCTCTTCAATTTGAAAACTTCCTAAGCATTTCTTATAAAGCAGGTCAAGTGGTGACAGCTCCCTCAGCTTTTTTTTGCTTGTTTTGTTTTGTTTCCAGCTTCACTAGTTATAAGGCAGGTCTAGCAGAGATGAGCTCCCTCAATAAGTCTACCTCACCTTCATTTTAATGGGTGATTTTGTCTGCTGTAGTATTCTTGGGCAGTTTTTTTCTTCCGCGCTTTGGAAATATCACCCCATTCTTCCTGGCCTGCAAGTTTCCTGCTGAGAAAACAAGAGCCTGAGAGTCTTAGGGGATTGCCTCTTATGAATTGAGTAGTTTTCCCCTTGCTGCTCTCCAAATTCTCTATTTGTCCTTGACTTTTGACAATTTGGTTATAATGTGTCTTGGGTTAGACTTCTTTGGGATTAATCTGCTTGGCGATCTTCAAGTTTTATGAATCTAAATGTCCATTTTTCTCCCACAATTTTGAAAATTTTCAATCATTATTTCTTTAAGTAAGATTTCTGCCTCTTGCAGCTGATAGATCTGGCAGCCACCACCTTTACCAAGTGATCAAAGTTATCATAACTAGTAATGATACAAATTGACATCATGTACCTCATGTACCTGAAAAGACCCAGGATCACTTCAGAGACAGTCTTGTCAAAAATGCACAAATCATGAAGAAATGCCAGAAATATCCAGACTCAGAGACAGCCCACAAAGTACATGATCTATGATCTCCACTAGATGCCAGGTTTTCAAGTGAAGGAAAGATGAATCATTCCAGATTGAAGGATGCCAAGGAGACATGGCATTCAACGTAATTCCTGTCTTGGATGTTAGACCTGTTAAAAGACCCTACTGTACAATCACTGGAATTCAAATGGAGTCTGAGGATGAGAAAGAAGTTCTGTGAGAGTGTCAATTTTCTGATTTTGATGGTTTCCTTTTAGTCAAGAAGGAGAGCGTGCCAGTGTTTTAGGAAATACACAATAATGTATAAGAGGAGATGGAGCATTGTGTCTGCAAGTGACTCAATGTGCGTGTGCTTGTGTGTGTGTGTGTGTGTGAAGAAAGCAATAAAGTAGATATAATCAAATGTCAACAATTAGGGAAATGGGGTGAAAAGATGCAGATATTCCGTATCATTTTTATAACTTTTCTCTAAATATAAACTTCAAAATATATGTTTTTTAAAAGGCTCTAAAGGCTTAAGCCAATTTTTACAAAATGTTAAATAACAGTAAATGTTATGTGCAGATCTGGAAAAACTCCAAGGCCTGGCCCCCAGGACCCTGTGCTGTCCCATCCTGCAGCTCTGAGCCCGCCTTGACCTTGCCGCAGCCAGGCAGCCTGCCCAGACTGGTGGAGAGGCAAGGCCATTCCTCAGCTGCCCCCACAACATCTGATTTTGCCCTAATTTAGCAAATATTTAGGAAACAGTAGTGGGATTATTGCCTAATCAGTAGGAATTGCCTTGAACATTGATACTCACCAGAAAACCAGCTTTCAAAACCTTTTCACCAAAATGAAATCTTTACTGCATGTCATGACCTTCACTTGCACACTTCCCAGCTGTGAGGGCGAGGTCAGGCTGGTATGTTCCCTTTCCCAAGTAGGGTCCCTCTGCTGGCCCAAGTCAAGAGGGAGCTCAGTCTTCCCACAATGGTCCCACTGCCTGTCTCCCCCACACGGCTGTGACCAGAGCCTTCCTTTCCTCCACTCTTCTCTGTCATGTAACAGGGTTTCTTTTGTTTCTCTTTTGTCTTCCTCAGGCTCAGTTCTAAATTCTTTTTTGCTCAAACACAATTTCCTCCTCTTTATGAATCCACTATTCATTCCTTGCCCATTCCTTAATTTACTAAGCCATATTCCCAGCCCCTTTTTATATTTTATTTAGAAACAGGGTCTCACTGGGTTACTGAGGGCCTCACTAAATTGCTGAGGCTGGCTTTGAACTCGTGATCCTCATACTTCAGCCTCCCAAGCCATAGGAATTATAGGTGTGCGCCACCACACCCCACATAGCTTACTCTTGAATACGCATCAGCCATAGAGAGTGTACAACTTAGATGGGGAGAAAGCAACATTGAACCCGCACCAACCCTGCACAGGGTAAGAGCACTGGTTAGCACGACACTCATGTTGTAGACAAGACTGTGCTGGCACTGTGCCCTGCTGTCCTGGCCAGTTAACAACCTCACATTGATCAGCTCAGGCAAATAAGTAACTAGTTGACAACCCAATTCATAAAGCCAAGGCACGTG
>JAJEJO010001403.1:10084-42037 GCA_020662805.1 Glaucomys volans
ACATCCCCAGCCCTATTTTGTATTTTATTTAGAGACAGGGTCTCACTGCTTAGTGCCTCACTGAGTTGCTGAGGCTGGCTTTGAACTCACGATCCTCCTGCCTCAGCCTCCCAAGTGCTGGGATTACAGGCGTGCACCACCACGCCCGGCTATGTCTTTGGGGTTTATATGCCTGGCCTGGTGGCCTGGTGGCCAGAGAGTGCTCCCCTCCACCCTCCCCTAGCATCTTGCCGTGTCTTGAGCTGCTTTTCTCCTCCACACACTTCTCCGTGATGTCCTGGCTCACCCCATACCCAGAGCTATGCAGTCTGCCAACCATGGACTGAGCCTCTGGAAACAAGAGCCAGAATAAACCTTTCCTCCTACCTTGTCCTATTGTGTTTTTTGGTTTCTTTTGTTGTTGTTACGGTGAAAAAAAAACTAATGAAAACAGTAACCAAAAAAATAGCTCAAAAAAATTTTAAAATTCAGAAGTTGCCTGGAACCAAAAATAGAATTAATAATCAATAACCCAATTATTTATTAAAACAAAACAGTCAGAAGAGATAATGGAAGAAAGGATGCTACTTAAACACTGAGGAAATAAAATAAGAAATAAATATCATAATAAATTTGCAAACATTTATATGAAGAAAATTTTTGAAAACTGTGGAAGATCAAATGTAAGCGAATTCAAAGATGTGCCCTGTGATTCCCCACACACCGAAAATAATGCCAACAAGAATATACACCTAATAGATACTAAATATATATGTGGAAAAATGCAAGTGAAAATGTTCAGGAAAATTGTGAGAAAAAAAAAAAGATTAATGGAAAACAACTGACCCTACCAGGTATTTTATTACAAAGCCCCAGTTTCTAAAAGGCCGAGGCACTGAGGGGGGCATAGCGTGGAGCTGGCCTGCTGCTGTTGTCAAGGCCCAGGTCTGTATCTCCAGCTTTCTGGGCCATGTGGTCGCTGTCATCATTATTAAACCCTGTGGCACAGAAGCACCTGTGGGAAATCCAGGGTCAGATGGTGTGGCTCGGTTCCAAGGAAACTTCATTTACAAAAACAGGAGAAACTCTGGATTTGAACTGCTAGCCATAGGCTAATGAAGTAGAAGCAGAATTCAAAAACAGACAAAAAAATACACTTGGGTAATTTTCATATAAAAAGAAGGCACTGCATATCAGTGGGAAAAGGGTTTTTATTGAACAATCATTCGATACATTTTCCAAACATCCACCAGGAGGGAAAAAATAAAAGTGGATGTTTACTTCATTCTTTAAACAATCCCAACTAGAACAAAAAGTGAAAATATCAGAATTAAGATCCTTAGAGTGCTAGATGAAAACAAGGAAATATTTGTATGAACTAAGAATGGAATGGGTTCAAACCCAGAAGCCATAAACCAAAAGAAACAGACTTGCCAAAAATTAGAATTTCTGCATCCAGCATACCATGAGTAAAGAATTGGGGTGGGGATGGGGACTACCAATCAACCCTTTTCATAGATCCTGCAGCTAGTGAGGGAAATGGTAATCTCTACCATTCTGGTAATGGGTTTTCATGCTTTTTTTAAAGTATCAGAAAACACCCCTATCTTTTGTTGTGATGTTGTGGTCATCCTAATCATTTTCAAACTTGAAACATCAGTATCTTGAAATAATGATCAAAGACCTGATTTAGGTAAAAACATAAAATGATTTTCACTCTCCAAGCCTGACAGGCCCAAACCCTTGGGAGTCTCAGTGAGCAAACTCATCCCCTCTTGCAACATAGTCTTAGCAATGACTTCATGATGTCCAAATGCTGTGTTTATGAAATGACAGGTCAAAGAACCTTCTTCCCACAACCGCTACTGTGAAAGTTTTGATGAAAGTGCTTTGCTGAGCAAAACTCTATTCTACAAGGAGACCAGACCCCTGGTTAAAATGATGGACTGGCAAAGGCACACTGGTTTACCAAAGCATTCTTCTCCACCAAGGTAACCCTCAAGAGCAGGAAGACCAGGACAATTAACAAAGGCAAGCTTTTATTGTTGAAATGATTCTCTAAACCAGTGAGATCTAAATGCAGCACTGTTGACATTAATACAGGTAACTTTATATCAGAATCTCCAACTATAAGGCTGAAACCTAAATTAACAAAGATCAATTAACCCCTCCCCCCAAACAATGGCTCGTGTCAATGTAATGATTGAATTTCCTGCTGAAGAACAGTAGGTGATTCAAATTTTCTCACCAACAAATAGGCAGGATTCGTTGGAGGTGAATCCCAAGAAAAATACTGCAACTTGGCTGGTATTTACCTTCTCATTCCTCTGACACTACAGAAGCAAGAAGAGCTGTAGGAAGAGGCTGACCATGGCTATCCTATGGGAGTATTTTAGGTTGAACTGAGTCCCTCTTACCCCCCACCACCCCAAATTGGTTGAAGTCCTAACCCCTAATGCCTGTGTGACTACATTTGGCTTAGCAGGTGAACCAAACTGAAATGAGGTCATAGTCCAAGATGACTGGTGTCCTTGAAAGAAAAGAAAACAGACACAGACACACAGAGGAACGGCAGGCAGGGATGGAGGCAAAGACTGGAGCCCTGAGTCTGCAAGCCAAAAAGTGCCAAGAATTGCTGAAAAGAATCTGGGAAGAATCTAGGAAGAGGTGGAGAAGGATTCTTCACTCCAACTTCAGAGGGAGGTTGGCCCTGCTAGTGACTTTTTTGGATTTCCTGTCTGCAGATCTGTGAGAGAAGAGACTTCTCCAGCTTGGAGGCACCCAGTCTGTGAAGATGGGCTTTGTTACAGCAACTCTAGGAAATAAACGCAGGGACGTCCCTCTTGGGGACTTGAGGTCCTGCCCCAGGCCCAGCATCCCTGAAGAGAGCAGAGCCATAGTCTGGGTGTGCCTGGCAGTGCTGGGAGAGTCTGGCCACCTGGGTTCCTCCTGAGGTGACAGGAATGGTTCAGGCTGTGACAGAGCCTCTCCCCACTCTGGGGAAGGCTGAGCTAAGGCTGAGCTACGAGCAGAGGTGGTAGGTGAAGTGGGAAAGGCTGGGCTTTAAGCTGGAGTCACAGCAGTGGCAACTCAATTCTTCAGAATCATAAGACTAGGGCCCCAGAAGGTGGGGGAAGCTGGATGCCCAGCCAGCCCACACTCCTGCTCTGGGATCGGCTTCCTCTCGGATGCCTCTAGATTCAGATCTCTTGTTTTTCTCTTGTTTTCTTCTCATCCTGATGCCCTTTTTTTTCCCCTTTTGGTGTTACATACAAAAATGCCTTTTATTTTACAGACTTTGAGATAGCCCTTGTTAAGTGCCAAGCACTGTATTAAGTTCCTTTAAAACATTAAAAGACTATTCTTTCAAGACAATTTTAGGTTCATGGCAAAATTAAGCAGAAAATTCCGCACTCCCATGAATCCCTGTACCGCACACAGCCCTGTGTGGCCTCCTCCACTGGCAACCTCCTGTGCCGAGGAGTACATTGGATGAGCCTCCCTGGACACGTGGGTACCACCCGGGGGCTCACGTAAGGGCTCACTCCTGTTCTGTGGGTTTAGCAGACGTTAGCTGACCTGTACACTCTCCTTTCAGCCCAGTGGGTATGTGTATGGGAATAGTTCCATTGCCCTTAAAGCTCTCCATCCTCTGCCTATTTACACTTCCCTTTCCACTAATCCTGGAAACCACTGATCTTTTTATTATTTCCATGGTTTTACCAGTTCCAGAATGTTAAATAGTTGGGACAGTCAGAATCAGCCCTTGCAAATGGGCTCCATATCTTTTTGTGGTTTAATACTTCATTGCTTTTTGGAATGATATATTTATTATATATAATCAACATATAATACACATGATTTATTACACATTGTATATAATTAGTGTATGTGATTCGTATCACTACTCCTGAGTGATGCCCCACTGGTGGGCTCTACTATGTCTTTCACCAATGCTTCTTAAAGACACCTCTGTCCTTTCAGCCCAGCTGGTGCGTGTTATGACTCTGTCCCTGCCCATCAGACACTTGGCCTTGCGCATAGTCCACGTTGTGTAATAATTAGACGCCCAAGTTCTGAATCGGAACTCTGCCCAGATGTGGGCTCCACAGCTTGTTTCTTGGGCAAGCCATTTATTAATCTCTCTGTGCTTCAATGTCTCAGTCTCTGAAATAATCCCTACCATTATTGCTTTCCCCATAAGGTTATGGCATTCGATGAGATCACACCTGAAAGGGGCCCAGTGGAGGCCCTGCCTCAGTCCACGTTAGGTGTATCATTGCTGGTCAGCTCCTAACAGGCCAAAAAAATGACTGGTTTTCTTCTAGATGCTGAATGAGAGCATTCCAAGACTTCTGGATGTTTGCAAATTGTTATGTGGGTCTGAAATGTTATTGCATGTGAACAAAGAATTTATTGAAGCATGTATTATCACCTAGCAACATTGCAATAATAGAGACCCTAACACACCCTGCTTAGTTATTCAAAATATTAAATTCTATATGGGTTTAGGATGAGAATTCCATTCCAGAACACAAGGTTAATAATAAAAATTCATTCATAGTGAAGGAATGAGTTAATGAACCTAAATACAAGCAATAAATTTTCAGACTTAGGCTGCACATCCGAAATCAGTTACAACCTATTTCTGTGTCTCATAGACATAGCCCAGGTGTTCACATCAAATCAATAATGAGGAAATGTCATTTAGGTCCTGTCAACATCTCCACTGGAGGTCTGACAGCAACGTCAGGGAGAAGAGCAGCCTTCGGTCTCTGCAGCTGAAAAGCCTCCTCCTACGTCTGAGGGCATTCAATGCCATCTTGACAAAATAAACAGCTAAGAAAATATATCCTGTGAACGGAGGGGGCTTCAAGGCAGGATCCACCCAATTAAAACATCAGCCATAAGGCATTTGCTCCGCACCTTGACAGGAAATGCAGAACTAAATCATGATTGTCTAGTTTCCTGGAGATGGCTATAAAAAAGACTCAGGCATTGGGAAATCTGAGGCACCAGTGAATGAATCTATCTATCCTTTGGGAGTCCAGTAAACATTTTATAGTTGTGGCAAGATGTAAGCATTAAAAATCCCTTTCTGACTCCTTGAGGAACAACTCAATCCATTCTCAGAAAACCTATTCACTGAAATCGAATGTGAAGAAGTGGAAAGAATGTGCCTGGATGATTGAGGGTCAATTATCTTTTCCCACAGAGAGAATTTCATCTGTGGCACCCACGAAGCTTGTTGAGAAAATGTGCTAATGTACCAAATGTCGAGAGGTAGAACGGAGTCCAAGACACATCCCCTGAACACACTAAGGAGATGCAGGGGGTGGAGAGTAGTTAATGAATAGTGCATTTAAAACAGAAAATGAGTTGACTCATTAGCGAGATTGCTGTTTGGCAGGTTTAGGCTTATTTAAAAGAGTAAATGCCCTCAGAAAGGGGCTGGAATGAAGTCTGGAGTATGTGGTGGTTGGTTTGTTGAGCTTCAGTTATTAAAGAAGGAAATGATGGTCTCCAGGGAGTGAGACCCAGGCGCTTTGGAGCTTACTGTCAAAGTCAAAGGAGAGGCAGTTTTCACGAGAAGTTGATTTTGAGTCTCTCTGTATGAGCCAGATCTGCAGCGATGGAATAGGGGGTGGGTAAGCATGATGAAATTTTAAGGGACACAGAAATGACTTTTATTCCCCAAACTTTCAAATACAGTGTGCTGGCAGACATCTTCACTTGGTCTTCACTGGTTTTCCTATCAACTGGATATTGCTTCAGTCCTCACATGGTCTTGTACTGAAGATTTTGCTTTTCCTGCTGCCCAGGGCTGCCTGCTCTATACCACAGATTAGCACCTAGTGCCTTGCTAAGATAAGATAAACTGAGGTGGGAGAGGATTTCATGGGGTAAAATGAGGCATAAGAGATAATTTTGGAGCATGAGAAGCATTAAATGAGGTCTAACCTGGGTTAACTCCATGATGGGAACTTAAGTCCATAATTTGATCAGGAGGCTAAAAGATCCAAGGGCAAAGACAGCTTGAGGGATTCAGGAAGAGGAATGTGGCCTGGGACGACTGAGCAGCTTTCAGAAGGAAATTAAATGGCAGCTGCTTACAGCAGTTTCTATGGTTAGTGAAAACACCCAGAAAAACCACTCCGGATGTGGGAACTGATGCAAGAGGTTTTATTAAGCAGACAGGCAGAGTGTCTGCCCGCAGGGTGAGAGAAAGAGTAAGAGTGAGTGAGAGAGAGAGAGAGAAAGAGAGAGAGACAGACAGACAGAAAGAGAATGGCAGGGGAGCTATTCTTGAGTAGTGGAATTTCGCGGGCTAATAACAATTGGACCAATGGCTGGCGAGGAGGTTCGCAGGCTAACCATCTGGACTGATGACTCACTAGGAAATTCTGGGTTCTAAAATGGTGTTGGGGAGGCAGAATAATGGCAGCAGCAAAACAGCAGATCTGATGCCAATATTCCTCCCTTTTTGTTTTTATAGATACTGGAGGTGGGATGGTGGTCTTTCTTCTGCAGCTTCTTCCTGCTGGTTAGGGGTGAAGTGTCTCAGTCCTGTAAAAAAAAAAGAGAGAGAGAGAGAGAGAGAGAGAGGATTAGGGAGGGTTTTAGGTGGGACCAGAGTTTTTGGAGCCAGAGGTGTCAATAGTGAATTGCAGGTCTCAGCTTTGGATGTCAGGGGCTGGAAGTCTTGAAGGACAAGCAGTTGATTGACCAATTGGTTGGTGAACTTGCATGTGTCCACCAGCTCCAGAACTTGTGTATCTGATCTTGTAGGAACTTCTGTAAGCAATTTAGCAGGCATGGTCCTGTTGAGGAAGATCTGTAGACCTTAAAACAACCAAAAGTTTCTGACTATGGCAGTTTCTCTTGATGGTTTTCAGGCACTCCTGCCTAAGAATCTCTTTTGTAGCCTCCAGTCTTACTTATTCTTAGGGCTAACATAAGTGCACATCTTAAGTTATGTTTAACTATTGTTTCTTCTTTTAAATGCCCAGGAATGGCTATGTTTTGGTTGTTAAAACCAAGCAGTTAATGTTTTGCTAGGTGTTCAAGGTCAAGCTGGTCAAATTGACCTTATTCTTATCTGCTGTTAAGGGTCAGCTGTGTTCCCATAGGGGTTACTCGTGGAGAACTTGAGAGCAGCTTCTTAGCTCCTTTAGTGTCGTCTGCTAGGTAGGGTCTCCTTGATGAGATGGCTTCCTTTGGAAGCATCAGGGATGTCTCCCTTTTTCAGTGATCCTCCTCTTTGCAGCAGGTGCACTGATTGACTTTTCATCCTCTAGTGTTCTCATCAATCTCCCTGATTGGGAGGTTGTGTGGCCCAGAGTTCCAAAGCTACTTAGAGAAGTTCTCTTGTTCCCTGGATTCAGGCTGACTCAGAAGGCAAGAGCCAAATAGTGGTTTTCTTGGCCCTTTTGTGTTAATCTTGATCTTAAACTTGATCTTAAACATCCAGCAAGGCAGTCCCACCAGTCTTAAAGTAAGTGTACTACTGGGCTTTAACTTTAATGTCTATAATCTTACAATCATTTACCCTTTTATTTAACTGGAGTCTATATTAGTACTGGAAGTTACCATTATACACTATCTGTCCTGTAGGTGATGACTTAGTATCTCAAATTAATTTAGGTTGTTTGTTCTTGAAGCAGTACTTCTGCAAAACATTAATCAGACAACAGTTATAGAGTTTACAAGAAAATACAAAATGGAATTAACACCAGGAAAACATTTGGTTTGTGTAATAGCTATCTTGAATTTTGGCTGAGCTATACATTATATCTCCTGTTTGAGATCACAGTAATTTTACAACAAAAAAACCCAATCTTTTGAATATAACTTTAAATAAACTGAAATCTGGCTTGTTTTGGAGTCATTCTGACATGCAGCGGGGTGGGAGGCAGAGCCTTATCTCAGGTAAGGTGAGGCTTTTCATAAATCTTAGGTAAAGTGTTCTAATTCTGATGCTGACCTGTGCCTCTTTCTTTACATATATTGTTTCCTGAATCTATATGAACATTAGTTAACATAATGACATTACATTCAAAGCATAAATCAAGGAAAGACTGAGAGAGCTTTTAACTTTCCTTTTGTGTGGCAAAGTGGCAAAATGTTTTCTTGTTTCAGGATATTAATCTTTAAACAAATCAGTCTCTAACAGGTCCTGTTACAGAACATTAAGCAATATAAATAAACCCCCAATGCTATTCTTCTTGACACAAAGAAGGGCAAGAGAGAAGAGAAGAGAAGGTTTGAACATAGGGAATCTCTACCCTCTTGCTGCTGTGGTGAAAGAAGTTGTATAAGTCCCATTCTCTGGCCAAGAGGAGTCATTGTCTAACTTATCTTGAGGTCAGACTGTGTTGCAATACAAAATGAGCCTGTGAAGTTTGAGATCTGGAGTTAAATGGAGAGGTCAAATGTTTTTGAGGAGACATCCAATGACATGGGGGTCACAGAGAATTTTAGATTGGGCAGAACCCATGGCTAAGAGACCCAGGAGCCCAGAAAAGGGAAACAGGAGAGGAAGGGGCATCCCCACAACCTCTCTGATTTCCCACGAAGGAGCAGTCCATCAGTGAGGGTTGTCACCATCCCTGACAAATCTGTGACTGAAGCTAAGGGAGACCCTGACCCAGTGCCAGAGTTTTCAGAGAGAGAGAGAGGGAGAAACAGAGAGAGAGAGAGAGAGAGAGAGAGAGAGAGAGAGAGAGAGAGATATTCAGGGCCACCATAGAAGAGCTCTGAGGACTCACTGCCAGTAGAGGGAAGGCTGTCCAAAGCTGAATTCTGTGGTGGACAAGGAGATCAGCAATGGCAAGAGGCAGAAACACCCTATGGTGGATAATGACCAGGGAGGAGGGGGCATGGTCAAGGTAGCTCAGTTACCCATGTGGGAAGAGCCAGCAGGCAATGACCGTGGATCCCATCCTGGGTTTCATCACAGCAAGAGTTTCCTTCCCAGAAACATTTTCTTCTCAGATCTACTAAATATATTTCTGTACCTAGAACCTTTTATTTTTCTTTCCTATATGTTGATCCCTTTTTGTTCACATTTTGAAACAACTCTTACAAAATTTTTGAATTTAGATGAATCACTCCATTTTAATAAGATGAAATATTTTATGTTATTTACAGTACTCTAATTGAAGCACAGTTGAAACTTTTAAACCCTTTTTATTTATCACTCTATGAAAACACCAATAATGTTTAAGTACATTACCCTATGGAATTTAAGGAGTTAAGTGTACTTGATGTTATTTAACAGTTAGCATTTCAACTTTGTAAATTAATCAGATGTCTCTAAGAAACACATTTGAGTAATCCCATACATGTCAAATCCAATTTACTTATTTTATTGTAAAAACCAAGATATGAGATAAGTGTATTGAACAGTATCTGCCATCTCTTTCCTGTTGAAGAAAAGTCCTAGAAACAATTGATTAATATAAATTAACATTTTACAGACATCAGCATTTATTAATTTGACCACCTGGAGACTTGTGAGGCAAATAATTTTAAAGACATTTGACTTTCATTTGTTTACCTAATTTAAATTGAACCTTTTTAAATGATGTGAATTAAAGGTATCTGGATCCATTTTTTAGATTTTAATTTCTTGAGCACTCATTATTTATGTCAATTATGATATTATGTACATGATTTTTGAACACACAATAGACAGAAAATATGATGTACACATAACAAAAAGCAAAGGCCTTGTAGCTTTTTATAGGTGAATCTCCATTGCAATGTAACAAATGTTCAAAAATAACTCTAGAATTGAATAAAAATAGAACTGATCAAAAAACCATTAACCTAGGTATGTAGGATCAAAATTGTGAGCTTGAAAAATATAGCATTGAAGAAAAGAGTCCTAGAAGAAAAAATGATAATGGCCGTTAATTATTTTAGTAAAATAGCATGAGAGAGTGAGAAAGAGAAAGGCGGGGGCGGGGGGTGGGGAGAGAGAGACAGAGAGATGGAGAGACAGAGAGAAAGAAAGTCTTAAAACCATGTTTCTGTGTTGCAGCCCAGGAGAAGTTTAAAATGGACACTTTTTTTTTTTCTAGAACTTGTTTGGGACCAGCAGGCTGGGTGGGGGAGCAGAAGCAGAAACAGAATGGGGTGAAGGAGAGATGGAGGAGCAGGGGATGGAGGGGTCTCTGCCGCAGGAGACCCATATGAGGGGTGGTTCATCAGCCTGGTCAAAGTCGGAGGAGGAGGAGGGTGAGAGAGGGGAAGAAAAAGCCAAAAGGAGGTGTTTGGGTTTACAGAAAAGCAAAGATCACAAGAAAGAAAAAACTTGAATGTAGGGAAATCTCTTTCCATTTACCTGACACTCTCAGAAATTAAAAAGATCCCTAAAAGTGTTGGGATCTAAAGTGCCATTTGGTTTGAGGTCCAGAGTAAGGGACTCTTAAATTAACTAAGACCCAGAGGATATGGGTGGGGATTGAGAGTGAGCTACCCATTGAGAGAGAGGACTTGGTGACTATAGAGGCAAGGAGTCAGGCCCCAGGGAATCACCCAAGTGAAGGAAAAGTTACCCAGGGAGTCGTCACCACCACTAGATAAGCACCGAGGCTAAGCCTGTAGGGGTACCTGGGTGACCAGAGCCGGGGCTTTTGTAGAGACAAAAATGTTGTAGAGAGAACCCAGGACCAGAGTAGGTCTCGCAAAAGGCAGTCCTCTGAGGAAGTCCCTGTCAGCCCGGAGTTCTCCCCCAGCAATCAGTATAGGGATTCAGCTGTAGTTGCAAGGGCCATGGCTGGGGGTTCCCCCACGGAGAGCCCTGGGGGTGCTGGACACTCAATGGTCACTTCTCAGGTCTTGAGGGTCATTTAAGCAAAAGCCAGGGGAGAAGCCACTTACCTAATGAGGCCAGTGTCTGGATGTGGAGGAGAGCGACCGGGTGAATGGAAGGTGAGACCAGTGTCTGGGGAGGGGGGTGGTCTGGGGTGTGAGATGGGATTCCACTCACCTAAGTGGCAGTAGAAGAGCCCTTTCAAGTCACAGCACCAATGAAAGCACCCAGAAAACCATTCAGGATGGGGGAACTCACACAAGAGATTTTATTAAGCGGACAGGCAGAGAGTCTGCCTGCAGGGTGAGAAAGAGAGAGAGAGAGAGAGATTGAGAGAAAGAGAGAGATGGAGAGAGAGAGGATGGTAGGGGAGCTATTCTTAGGTCGTGGAATTTTGCAGGCTAATAACAATTGGACCAATGACTGACTAGGAAGTTCTTGGTTGTAAAATGGTGGGGGAGGCAGAATAATGGGCAGCAGCAAAACAGCAGATCTGATGCCAATAGTCAGCTCTGCAAGCCTTGAGCACAGCAGTCCCCCCCGCCCCAAGCTGTGGTTTCTCTTTCTACCCTTTCAGTTACCCCTGGTCAACTGAGGTCTGAAAATAATAAATAGAAAATGCCAGAAATCATTTGTAAATTTAAACTGCACACCACTCTGAGGAGCGTGATGAGGTTTCACACCTCCTGCTCTCTCCTGTCCAGGGAGCATCACCTCTTTGTCCAGGAAGTCAATGCCGTGTGCACTATGACCGATCCTCAGTCACAACTCTCAGATCCATCGTTAATTCATCACAGTGCTTGTGCAGAGGGCTCAGTACTATTTACGGTTTAGGACATCAATGGGGCTTAGAAGACATCCCCATGGGGATGGGAGCTTGCTCTATGGGATTCCAAACCCAGGCTGGAAGAGATGGTACGAATCTTTTATGCAACTCCGTCTCTCACTTTAGACTTAATATTACAGAGTAGTGTTAAGTTCACTTAGGAGACTGGCACAAAAGGTCCCAGCTAATCCCTGGTAGAGTCCAAGTGGGGTGCAAGACTTGACTTTCAGGGCTCTCTCGCTAACACTAGACTGTCCGGAAAAGCTAACACCACCCTTCCCTGACCCCCATCAGTATTTTACAAGATCCATTTTTTAACCATCAATCTGGATGTGGGACTCTGCCAAACCCCTATGATCATCTGGGAAAATGATGTCAAAAATTTGAAGCCAGTGCCTACAGAACCTGCAGGGCTGGAAATCCCTGTGGGTTCTCAGCTTTCTGAGGACATTTTTAGATCCCCTTTCTCTACAGCCTGCCAAGTGTCCACGGCACCTAACCACAAATGAAAAAGAGCCCAGTCTAATCGGAGACTCAACCCATCCCATTCCCAGGCAGCAGTGGAGTCGTCACGGCACCCTTGAAGTTCAGGGTCACATCTTTTGAAAAATATCACGTAGGGCTCAAAGCCCTCTTGTCTCTGCATCATTTGCATCATTTGGCAAAACTGAGCAACAAGAGCACTGCTGCCTGAACCACAAAAATATTTAATTCTCCAAACTCCAATCATTATTCATCTAAAAATAAGAGTCCCTATTTCCTGAGAATTTTCTCTATTTAGACATCTCTCACAGCCTTTCCTCCCTCTCTTACTTCCTTCTTCTCTTCCTGTTCTTGCACCAATTCTTCAAACATTCATCCAGAACCTAACATCTGCCAGACACTGAAATATAAGCAGTCATACAGGGATAAATAGAATATTTTCTGCCTTGTGGGACGTCATCTATGGTAGAAAATAAGACAAGTAAATAGAGTATTAAAATCCATTACAATACTAAATCCATAAAGGAGTTCAAGATGGGAACAGGTGATAACTGCCCTGAAGAGAGAGGATCAGAGAAGCCCACCCAACTGGTGATGCTGGGTGAGTGTTGGAGGCACCTGGTTCTCATTGAACTGCTTGTTTTATCCTGTATCTGGTCTCTCCCACACTGAGAATGGCTTTTGCTCCAGGAGACCTTCTCAAGCTCAAGTCCTAGGACAGGAGAGACGCTGGGGTAACTGCAGCTGCAGGAGAAGGTGGACGTCCAAGTCCAGAAGTCAGGCAGGGAGAGAATTCAGCCTCCCTTGCCTGTTTGGTGGATCAGGTCCTCAACAGACTGGATGATGCCACCCATGGAGGAGGAGGATGCCACCAGTTCAGATGGCAATCTCTTCTGGAAACACTCTCTTAGATGCAGGAGATATCTGGGAACCCCCTGGCCCAGTTAAGTGGACACAGAAAATTAGACATCAAACAGCTTTAACCACCACTGAGGTCAACATCAAAAAACTCCAGTTCCTGAGTGCAGAGCTGGAATTCAGATCCCATCTGTCTTCCTGGGAGGGAAGGGCCTGTGCCAAGAGGGAGACAGGAATTGAAGGATGAAGCTCAGCTAAGCTGTGAGAACCAGGGCCTCAGGCAGGTCATGGTAACGAGTACCAACCAGAACAGTAATACTTAACCTGAGGTCAGTTCCTGATGTGGGACAGCAGGTGGGCTCTGGGCTTTATTCTCCTCCTTCTCTTTGCATCAGGTTTAGAGGCAGGTTTATTATTGGCATTTTACACATGAGGAGGTCGAGGCTAGACATGATGGAGACGGGATTCCAACCTGCCGCGGAACAGTCGTCAACTCTTTCAGGTGGAAAAGTGAGAAAGAAATTGTTAAAACTTGATGAATCTGTAAATGCAACATTTCCTTCTCCAATTTAATGGACTTCCACTTCTGGCAGTAGGGAAGCTCCCCTCCTGAGCTGACTGCTCAGGGAGTAGGGAAGGTCCCCTCCTGAACTGACTGTCAGGATTCTTGACTGGATGGGGCTTGTCCTGATCTCCACTCTAAAGCACGCAGATGCCTCTTGGCTGTCTCCCAGGGTCCTCACTCAGGTGAATTTGTCCAGGGAGCTGGCCTCTCCTATTACCCTATGAGTTTTCCCCCAGACGGGAGAAGCTGCCAGTACATTCTGTTAGCCAAACTTTTCCAGAAAGTCCAACATTTTAGGGCCAGCAAAATCATAACTCTATCAGGGCAAGAACTTCAGGCTGACCCTGAGAGTGTTGTGTATTTCATGGGGAAACTTGCTCCAGATGGTTCTAGTTCCTCTCAGGTTGCTCTTAACTGAAGCCTGTAGAAGGAACAAAGATCCCATGACTGAGAAATTTTTCTAAATTTGTTCCTCCCAAACAGGGAGGCCAGGATCACCAAGGAAGAAACAACCACTGAATTATTTCTGTTCACTTACAATGAACTCAAGGAAAAACACTCAGTTGTGTCTTGAGTATTTCTTGCTACAGTTTTTGGAGGAAGAACTTTGGTCTGCCTGTTTCATTTTTCTTCAGCATATGAAAGGTCTCCCATTTATGGATTGCCAGCTTGAGCCAAGCACTTTTTGAAAAAATTATTTGGTTTTGTGGTCCTATAAGAGGATACACAAAATCATTAAAAGCATTTTTTTAAAAAAACCAACCTGGAAGATGCCAAAAAGAGAAGAAAAGCAAATCCTACCATCCAGAGATAGCCATTAAACATCTGTATTCAAATATCTGTTGTACAAGGAAGATGTGAATATACCTAACACTACTGAGCTGTACACTTCAAAATGGTTAGGATGCTACATTGTATTTTATTTTGTATTTTTTTCATTTTAGTTGAACATGACAGTGGAATTCATTTTGATATAATTATACAAAGGTGAACTAGATCTTATTCTAATTAAGACCCCAATCGTGTGGATAAACAAGATGAGGGGATTCATTATGGTGTGTTCATGTATGTACACAGGAAAATTATGTTAGATTCATTCTACTATCTTTCCTATTCCTACCCCACCTCCCTTATCTTCATTCCCTTTGTCTAATCTACTGAACTCCTATTCTTCCTCTTTCCCCCCTTATTGTGGTTTGGCTTCCACTTATCAGTGAAAACATTCAATCTCTGGCTTTTGGGGACTGACTTATTTCACTTAGCATAATAACCTCCAGATCCGTCTATTTACTGGCAAATATCATAATTTCATTCTTCTTTATGGCTGAGTAATATTCCATTGTGTACATATACCACATTTTCTTTATCTATCCATCTGTTGAAGGGCACCTAGGTTGGTTCCACAGCTCAGCTATTGTGAAGCGAAGATGCTACATTTTATATTGTGTTCTCTGCTACAATTAAGATGTTTAAAAATGAACGCTTCACTTTGCTAATTCTTTTAAAGAATAGCTATCTGCCATATTTTACAAATATCAAATCTACCTCAAAGGGACAGATTGTTAATTCCTTCAAGAAAGATCCACTAGAAAGAAGCAGATCAGCACAAGTGCTTCAGAAAAGAAAGAGTGGCAGATCTTTGTGTGACAATTCTTTTCTTTCACAAATTTTATCATTAATGATCAGCAACAACCATGTGATGCAAAAGATTTTCACCATCATTCCCCATCTCATTGAAAGCATTCTGTTTGTATTTGGCAATATTTCTTCAGGCATTTTATACCCAAATCTCCTATCATATAAACACATTTTAGTTTGTTACTTTCATTCCAAAGTAATATTTCAGCTATTTTTTTCTATAGCAGGAAAAAAACAACATATTCTCTTTCCAATGGCGTGTGACTTTTTGTCTTCATTAAGTTGGAAAGCTTCAAACAGGATGCTAAATATTTATAGGCTGCTCATTAAAATTTTGTGATGTCCCAGATTTGAATGGCATACTCTTAAGCATCTTATGAAAACCATACAATTTGTCTCCCGGCGGGTTCGCATAAAGTTTTTAGATGTCTAGTTAATGATGACGGCTTCATATTTAATTAGCTAATACTAAAGGCATACTAAGCAGATAGGAAAAGGTCATCATTAAAATGTTGTAGGTGATAATGGACGAAATTCAATCTGCTAACACTAAAGGCATACTAAGCAGATGGGTAAAGGTCATCATTAAGAATATTAGACTGAATCCATCATTAGTGTGATATTTTGAACAGTCTTCTTGAATCTGTACTTAGGTGACAAAATACACACACACACACACACACCCAACCAGGAATAACGCTGCCATGCTCTGCTGTTTCCTTGTTTCTCTTTTCAAGAACCTTTCAACACATTTGTCACTTGGGGAATATTGGCTTACATAAAATCAGATGCCGCAATCCACATATCCACATAGCCACTTAATTAAGCATGCTTAAACCACGAAATGTTGCCAGAAGCTGGGGTCCAGGGACCTAGGAAAGACTCCGGTCAGTCCTCGGGTTGCAGGACCCCCTTTATAGGAGGTCACAATGACCATCCACATACAGCATAGACTACGGCCCAAGTGTCAGTGAACATCAAATACTAATCAGCCGTAACCTCTTTGTTTTCAAATATTGAGTATTTTACCAGATTTTACCTCCACAATAGTTTCAGATTTACTGAAAAATTTAGAATGTCTGTACAGAGTTCCTCTGTCCTCTGTTTCCCCACTATTAACCTTGAACCTAACACGTGGTATATTTGCGACAGTTAATAAGCCAATAGGGAACTCTTATTATTAACTGACTTAATTTCTTTTAAAATTTTTAAGCAAAAAGTGAATAGAAGTAGCACCCCTAATATTTCCTGCCTGCGTCTCAGTGCATTTCCTTCTATCCTGCTGATGCGATCCTTGAAAGCCCCAACTCCCGGAATGCACTGCCACAGCCCCATTCGGAGACCCCTTTCGACCTGGCTGCACTGTCCCCAGTCTCTCCTACCTCCTTCACAGTCTCCTGGTCTCCTCCTCCACCCCTCCAAAGCCTTCTGGTATTTTCCATCTCTGCCTGAATAGGGAGCAGTGGTGGGTTGGGGCGGTGGAGGAGAGCGAGCTCACAAGGCACCTGTTTGCCATTGTGTGTTTCTCTGAGCCAGGCAGCATTTGTGAGGGAGCTGCAAACCATCTCCTGCTCTGTTTTTACAGATGTTGTCTAATTTGTGAGCCAATCCTGGTGTGCGGTGAGTTAAGACGTGGCAGGTTATTCTCAGCTCTGCTCCATCTGCTTTATAATTAGTGTGACTTCTTCCAAGACTGGCATCGAGTTGTCAGTCCTAGTTTGTGTCTGGCTCTGCTGAGGCTTTGTGGGCATCTCAGCAAGGAGTTGAGCTGAGGCACCGTTTAGAATCGGCTGCCTGGAGGCTGCTGGCCAGGCACCGTTTAGAATCCGGAGCCTCTTTGGCTTCCTATGGAAATTCCCCAGATAGCTCTCCTTCTAGATGGAGCAGGCCTAATGAGATGGAGGCGCTGGATGGCTGACAAGGCCAGCCTGCCAAATTAAATGTGTTGTAAGAAAGAAAACAGACCCTGCGTGGCCAGAGAACATGTCACCAAATGCACCCTTTGCTCCCTGGGGAAGGGGTAGGCTTGTTCAGCTTGCTGCAGCAAGGGGACACGCACCCAGGGGGCCCCAGGACACCGCAGCAAGTGGGAGCAGCTGGGGTTCTGTTCGTGGGGATTCCAAGGAGGGGATGAGGCCTTGGGGGCCAGGTCTGTGTTGGATTTTCTCTGGAGGTGAAGACAGTTTGGTGGCCGGTGGCCACTGACATAAGTCTACATGGTCCATGATGCTTTATGGAACTTCGAGTCAAAGGTGAAAAGAAGCACTTAAATCCTACTTGCAGTTCAAACAGCAATAAAGATTTTTACTTAATGAACAAATAAGCAAATAGCAGTGAGGTCACAGGGTGGAAGAGGGAGATGCTTAGTCACTTGGTGGCTCTGGAGTGGTTTGATCTCTGGCAGGTCAAGCGAGGGCCTGGCTCTCTCTGAGGTTGCTTATCCTCCTCTGTGAGCATGTTGACATTCTGCTGGGAACGGAAGATCACGACCTGGCTGCCAGCACCGTTCTTCACTCTCACATGTTATCTCCATTCACCAAGCTGATGATTGTAGGTGCTATTTTTGTCATTGCATATAACAGATGTGGAAACTGAGATCAAAGAGGAGCTCAACAGCATGCTGTGATAGTAAACCCTGTACGGCTGCAGCCTGGAGAGGGAGTGGGGAGAATTACCCTGTCATTCTTCGAGGTGTGCCAGGTAAGACGCGGGCCCAAGGCAGTTACTGCAGAGACCTGGATTGGAAAAGGAAGATGATCCCTCAGCTCCAGTGACTGTGCAGCAGGATGACGCTGCCTTGTGGCTCTGGATAAGCTACAGCCTAGGTTAAAACCAGAACTTAGAGAGTGAGCACCAAGCAAAGCGGTTGTATTTTAACAAGAAAATTTCTCCTCCTGCCTAGAGGAGAGTAAAGGCGTAGACCCCAGGGCATCACTTAGTGGCCTGCAGGGGAGGCATCGGGTGGGAGCAGGCCATTTAGCAGAGACATGAGCAGAGCAATGAGGAAGAAAGCTTGACGTGTTCCATCTGTCATGGCTGGAGGGAGGCTATCTCCAGGCCGGGAACATAAATGTGGGTGATTGGCCACAGGCCTCCTGCGGATGATTCTATTTTCCTTCTATCTCCAATTCCAAAATTTTCAAGTAGCGGCTGCCCCATTTCTGCACATAGACTTGCAATATAGACTTCCCAAATGGACAGGCAGATAACTATGTCTGGTTTTCACTGTTTTATCATGGATCCTATATACCTGCGAATCTGAGTGGGAAAGAAATGTATGTGTTTAAATTTCACACTTGAAGATGTGAAGACAAAATGAAGCACCGAGACGGTTACAACTCAGAAAAGAGCATCAAATGCTTGTTTAAAATGCATGTTCGTGTTTCACATGCTGTGGTTCCGTGTCTGTATGCATTTGCATACATAGCCCTACACTAAAATGGGCCAATTTTACCTTAGGTAAATTAGATCTCAATAAACCTAGCTTTTTAAAGCAGAGGGCTGGAGGGCAAAGTGAAGAAGCCTCCTGAGGGCTGAGAACCACTGGGCGCCTGTGCCAGCCCTGCTCTTCAGCTCTCCTCTAGGCACAGATTGAAATGGGATGCTGCTGAGCAAGAGCACCCAGGGCAGGTCGTCCTGCAGGCCTGGGTGGAGGTGCTGATGATGCTGCCACCTGCCCGTGGGGTGCTCTGTGCTTGGGCTACCCTTGACTCTCTGCAGTGAGTCAAGTCCTCTCAGTGACAGGAGATGAGGGGCCCTGCAAAGCTTAGAGAGAGGAGCAAGCCACTGAGGTTAGAAAGAAGGAGAGCCTGGGGAAGTCATTGCAACAGCATGACATGATGGACAGGTGGGAGATGATGGACAGTGGGAGACAATGAAAGTGTGTGAAATAATGGAGGGGAGCAGATGGAGTGGCAGGAGATGATGTCATTGTGGGAGATGATGGAAGGGTGCAAGATGATGGAGGAAGGGGAGATGATGGAGGCGGGGGAGATGATGGAGGGGTGGAAGAAGATGGTGCTGTGGTAGATGATGGAGCTGTGGGAGATGATGGGGGGTGGAGATGATGGAGTTGTGGGAGATGACAGAGCTGTGGGAGATGATGGAAGGGTACAAGATGATGGAAGAGGGGGAGATGATGGAGCTGTGGGATACAATGGAGGAGAGGGAGACGATGGAGTTATGGGAGTACTGGAGGAGGTGGAGATGATGGAGGGAAGGAGAAGATTGAATGGTGTGAGATGATGGAGGAGGGGGAGATGATGGAGGATGGGGAGATGATGGAGAGGCCAGAGAGGATATAGTAATGGGAGATGATGGAGGGGTGAAAGACAATGAGGGGTGAGAGATGATGGAGGGGTGGAGAAGGGAACTCAAGGCTCTGACTAGAATTCTGCCCCCAAGCATCTTCAATTATACAAACTATTAAGCAAGAAAGGCATCACAAGCTGTTACTTGCCATCATTGTGGAAATTCTGCTCATTACAATGAGGAGAAAAATAAATTAGAGGAAAAGGTCTGATAGGAGAAAGCAATTATTGTTAGTAATAAGTGACAATATTGTTAGCCCAGAATATCCCAAAGAATCTACTCAGAAGCCATAAAAAACAAGACCAGAATTTCATAGTTGGCAACTACAAAGTAAATGCATAAAAATTTATCCCAACATGAAATCTACCAGCTTTAAAATAGAAGGGGGAAAAAAAGATGTCCTTGACAAGGGTTAAAATAAATATAAACAAATTGAGCAAGAAATTTTGTGTGCCAGTAGGAAGAAAATGTATTTGTGTGTGTGTGCGTGCGCGCGTGTGTGTGTGCACGTGTGTGCGTGTGTGTGCATGTGAGAGAGAAAGAGAGAGAGACTGAAAGGACTCACTCAGCATACTGTGTTGGAGGATCCAATATTGAAAACATAAGAACTCTTTCTAAATTAATTTGTAAATTTAATGCAGTTCTAATCAAATTTTCAAAGGAATTCTAAAGTTAATTTGGAAATATAAATGGTCAGGAATAGCCAAGGAAACATTCAGGGGGAAACGATAATGAAGAGGAGTGGCACCAGCAGATACGTGAACATATCTCAAATCTGGGATGATTGAAGCAGTAGGTTTCTGGCCCCAGAATAGACAAATTAAAGAAGCTGAAGAGAAGCCCTGGAAACAGCTCATATGGAAGAACTCAGCCCGTGATGGAGGTAGACCGGACCAGCGGCGGAATGATAAGCTACTAAATAAAAAGACCTCAACCACTGGTTAACTACTTTTTGAAATATATATCAACTCATCACACTTAATTCCA
Source organism: Glaucomys volans (assembly GCA_020662805.1). NCBI lineage: Eukaryota > Metazoa > Chordata > Mammalia > Rodentia > Sciuridae > Glaucomys > Glaucomys volans. The sequence continues at coordinate 30,551 of JAJEJO010001403.1, forward strand.
AAGAACTGAAGAGTAAATTATGAAAATTGTATAAATAAGTGCCTCTTTTTCTTATCCTGTTTCTACACAAAGCAAGCTTTACTTGGGGTGTCTCCTGCTCTGATCTTGCTGCTATTGCCAGGTTCCTGTTATAATTTGGAATAGAAAAGGTAAGAAGGAATTCCAGCAAACTCGCATCATGTCAATCATGTCATGTCAAGGAGCCTTGGTGTCTCCAGGCTCCGTCCTGGTCACACTCTCTGCACTGTTCTGAACCTATTTGTTTTATATGTAATGTCCAGAGTATTCAGCAAGGACTAAGGAGAAATCTATCTACTCTATTTTGGTCAACTAATATTAAGTAAAAAGAAACAGCAAACAATAAAGTACTATGTACGTATGTATGAATTTTGTAAGAAAAAATAAACAGGCATGTCATGGAAAATGGAGCAAGACTGGTTGCCCAGAACTTCTGCTGAGGACACAGCTAGGTCTCCAGTGTTAGGGGAAGCAGCCCTGTACGCGGATGCACCCCAGGGCGCCGGCCACAGGTAGGCAGAACTCCTCCCGCGTTGGACCCCGCTGCAGCCACACCGCAGAAGAGAAGGATCTGGAGCAGAAGAGAGGTCTTTGCCCTGCAGCCATGAGCCTGCCCCACACTGGGCAACAAGAAGGGTTCTCAGTCAGAGTCGAGGCTCACATTACATCTCAGACAGGACTCTGCAAAATCCATTTTCACCAGAATGATCTGGAATCTGCCTAAGATGGTATTAAGGGACATGAAAGTGTTTTGAAAGAACCCAGCTAACCTAATGCAAGCCATTGGGATGAGATGCCCTCTCTTCGTCTACCACATGAACACGCACCGAGGAAAGATTGGAAGAATGAAAACTGAAACAGCCTCTCCCTTGGGAGGTGTGAATGCTGATGATTAGTCCCTCCTTCCTCAGGCCTCAGCAGAATTCCTCATTTTTCATTACTTACCATGTTCTACTGCTGCATTTTTTGAACTAAGTTTTCAGTGTCCACAAAAAAAAATATAGGTGTTTATTTGATTTTGAATTTGCCTCATTGATAGGAGGCCAGAGGCTTCTGAGCCTCAACAGTGACCAATGTGAGGGTCACAGGACTCACTCTGGAAAGTGATGAGCCTGCTCCTGTGAGTTCAGTCCACACTCTGCTCCGTGGGTGCTGGCACACGCTGCCCCGGGCCACACAGAGGAGACGACCTCCAGACCTCAGGTCCCACTGCACGCCCCCAGGTCCTCGGCTGCTTTCCACAAACACCCAGACTTGAGTTGAAACCCACTGCTCTTGTCACCCTTCTGGAAAGTCCTGCCTTGGCAGATTCCAACACTCACCTGCCTCCCTCCCCAGCAAGCTCATTTTCTTTCTGTCCACAGAGAGCACCACCCCACTTCTAGACTCCGGACACCCTTCTCCCTGTTGGGAGTGGTAACAAATCTGTTACAAGCACAAAGAATTTCCTTGAAATTAATTCACCTAATGATCAAATTGGCAAAAGGTCGATGTGCCTAAACTTTTGTATTCAAACTTAGTGACTTTAATCCATTCTTTTTTAAAATATTTTTTTTAGTTGTCAATGGACCTTTATTTTATTTATTTACATGTGGTGCTGAGAATCGAACCCAGTGCTTCACACATGCTAGGCAACCACTCTGCCACTGAGCCCCAGCCCCAGCCCCGACTTTAACCCACTCTTGACTTTGTACTTCTCATGATTGCCGATTTTTTGGAGGATGGTATGGTTGTGGTTTCCCTGGGTGTTGCTTCCTAAATCATGGAGTTTTGAGGATGTTTTGGTTTCCCCAAGTTTTCTTCTTCCAAATTTTAGGACCTGGAAATAAATTCCTAGCAAAACTGAGCAATTCTCCATGATATTTACCAAATTTGTTTTCTTTTCTCCTTGTGCCTCATTCTTGAAGATGTTGCTTTGTTTTCTGCTGGGTGCACCTGAGCACTCCATGTGTTTACTAACCAAATCACACAGACTCCTGGTTTATTCTATTTATAAAGTATTGGCATTTTGACAAGAAAGGAAGATGTGAGCTGGATGGAGCAGAACTATTCTAAACAATGTTACATTTTTTCCCCAAAACACTGTTTGATAAAATAATAGTAGATTCTGAAATATAAAATATCATTGCCGAGTGTATGTATTTCTGGAAAGGTCTAGCACATCCCTTCCCTTTTTCTTTGATAATCTATATCTTTTGAAACCTTTTCAAGTCTCCGAAACATCCCATCCTCCCTTACTAAGACCTTGCTTCTTTTGCCTTCCTTTCACTCCTAGGTATGGTTTTCACAATTGCTTCCCATGTTTCCACAGATGCTCAGTTTTTTCCTGGGGATGTTTCCCTAATGTGTTTTCTACATCAATTATCTTCGTGCTGTGACTTTTTCTGTGGCTTTTATCGCATCTGCTAGAGCACTGAGCAGCACAGCTGTTTCAACAAGGGCCTAGTGGACTTCTGCTATGTGTGAGTATCGAATAGAAAGACCACCCAGGTTCTTTTGAAATGAAAAGACGAATGTTCCAGATGGATTTATACTCATACTTTTATTTTTTAAAATATAAAATATTTGCTATGTTAAGAAAAGAAGACATATTTTACTCCTTTGCTATTAAAATTTTCTTGTGAAATACTGACTTTTTTCTCTGGGGCATCAGGGTTCCGTGATTATTTTTAAAGTTACAAACTACACTATCTTCGTCTTGCAATTCCTGAGTACAACGGCCTTGACAGATACACAGAGCACAATCAGATGTCATTCAAATATAGGCGCTGAGGCCCTGCAAGAGGGGAGGATCTGTAAAGAACTCAGAATGAAGCAATATTGATTGATTGGACTCAATCTGGTAGTGAAGTGACTGGCTGGCCGTTCAGAGGTAAGCCACCTTGATCTGGAGATAATGGTTAATTAGGCAAACGCTTATCTTGAGCTTTGAGGACTCTAGTCCTAAAGTCTATCCTATTTACAAAGTAGAACTTGGAGTCCCCAGATGCTCCAAGGCTGATGCAAAGAATTCAGACTAGATGTCTAGGTCAAGGCAAAACAGTTCTAAACATTTATAACTTTGTATCTTATGAATGTGTCAAAATCTCTGGTCAGTATGCAACTTCATCTAACTGAGAAGGACATTCAGTCTGTAAAAATAAAATAAAAGCAAATTTACATGGGAAGATGGTCCCACGTAGCTTTGCACGGCCAAGGGTGCCTTTAACGTACCTGTTCCTTGACCCAAGAAGATTCAGAATCAACTACAGAGGTGATTAATTGTAATCCAGGACAGGTGGGCACAGTGGCATGTTCCTGAAATCTCACCTCTTCAGAGGGTTACAGCAGGAGAATTTCAAGTTCAAGGCCAGTCTGGGCAACTTAACAAGACCCTGTTTCAAAATAAAAAAATAAAAAGGGCTGAGGATGTAGCTCAGAGGTGGAGAACCCCTGGGTTCAATCCTCCGTCCCGCTGAATAAATGAATGAATCCAGTACATAAAATTAATACTTTATGTTTGATTTTGGACTAATTGATAACATACGGGGGGAGATGACATATTATTAAATTCTGAATTTATTTTTAAATGTGTTTTGTGTGTATTCAATCTCTATTGTTGCCTTAACAAATTATAACAAACTTGGTACCCTAAAACACAAATTTATTATCTCACAGGAAGTAGGTCAGAATTCCAAAGCTGCTGTCACTGAGCTGAAATCCAGGTGTCAGCTGGAGGTCCTGAGAAGAATTGCAAACATTCTCATGTAAAAATCAGACTCAGGTTGTGGGCAGAATTTAGTTCCTGGCCACTGTAGGTGGAACATCCCAGTGCCCTGGCTGGTTGTCAACTTCAAGAGTCTGTCCACATTCCTGGGCTGTGGCTCCTTCTGCCTTCCTGCAGGTCAGTGATGCAAGGTGAAGCCCCTTCTGGGGCTTCTAATCCCTCCAGCCTCCACTTCTACCTAGGCTCTTCTTCCCTCTCTACTGCATGTCTGCTCCCCAGCTGAGGAAATTTCTGTTTCAAGGGCTTGAGGGGTTGAATTGGTCTCACCCACCTATGCCCTGCTGATGTCCCACCTTAATCCAGAGGCCCCTTGTGAAGCCTCATCTGCAGAGGCACCATGTGTGCACTCCCAGGTTCCGGAAAGAAGATGTGGGGCATCTTTGGGAGGCCATCACACCCCCTGCGACTTTGAGGAAATTAATGTAGCAGAAAGATATAAAGTATTTTACCAAGTCTATGAACAACATTGGGACATTTAAGAGTGAAGTATTCTCACAAATTTAATTCATTAGATTGACAAGTGATGTTTAAATAAATGCTTGCTGACTTTTTAGGTCATAGGACACACAGAAAATAATATTTGCCAAATGGCCCCAACCCCAGCAAGGCCCCAACCCCAGTGATTGGGGTTGTCCCCGGTGCTCCCTCTGATTTCAGCTCTTCATTCCATCACTTTTCTTAAGTCAAGCCAGACACATCCTTCCAATGCTGGCCAATCCCTTTTTTTCTAGGACTTCTTTGACTTCATTTTATTCAAGATTGAGACAATTTCCCTTTATTCCAAATTGTCCTTCTTTCGCTGGAAAGCAGCTAGCCTGTCCTCATCACTTTGGTGGAAAAGAGTCCACTGTGATTCTCTGAGGCCTGGCCCAGTGGAGTGCACCCTCTGGTGTACCATTAATATTTTCTGGACTGAATTGAGATGCTTCTCGCTTCTCAAGGATCAGACTTTATTCGGCCTTGCTTATGTGAAGCTCACAGAAAAAGCTTTTCTTCATGATCCTTAGTTAGCTAGAAACTAGAATTTGCCCATTTGCCAGTGCACTTAACAGTTAATTGAGAATTTATTGAAGGAGAGGTGATAAAACTTCCCTGGATTGCACACTTAGCATTCTGAAGATGATCCCCTGTTGTTCTCTCTCATCTCTCAGCTTGATGTTAGCTAACAGCCAAGTCAGTGTGTGTGCACACTGGCCTGCCTACGACGGCTAATGAGGGCTGGTTCTGCCTTTGCCACACAATAGTGGCGTGGTCTTGGGTAAGTTACGTATCCTGTCTTAGCATTAACTTGTCTTATGTAAAGATCATGAAACTAGTACTTACTGCATAGGGTTTTGTGAGATTAATGATATTGTGTGTGTAAATCTTTTGGCATGCTGCTGGGCAAATACCTGATTAATAAAAACTAATTTATATCCTTAAATATTGTTTTCTGTTACCGTCAACTATACCCCAAAGTTCGTAGTGATTTTCATGGAGTGCTGTGTTAGCGATTCCTTCTAATAAAATGAAATGTGACAAGCATTTCCAAACATCATGGAAACTTAAAGCTTTTGAAATTGTTCTGTGCTAATCATAAAGCTTTCGGATTCATTTTCTTTACATACCCAGTTAAATGGCACTACTGAGAAAATGCAGTGGATGCTCCTGAATCTTTATTTCAACAGAGTCAGATTTCAAAGATGGAAGTTAAGTTGTTTAAGAGAACAGATCTGGTTGCCCCAACCAGAAAAACTGCCCTACAAGGACATTCCGCAGTGCCTTATTGGGTCCTTCTCTCTTGCCACTCCCCTTGCTCAGAGGTTCTTGGCTCATTTCTTGCCTAATTCTACCCTGTTTCTAGGCCTGGCTTAAAGGCCACTCCTAGGTAACCTCCAAAATAGCACATGGATGTCACATGCATCCCTCCTAAGCAAGGCTTCCTTGTCGGAAGCTGAGCAGCAATTACCTCCAGGGGACATGATCTGAGGCCCTACCCTATTTCACCCACAGTCATTTCCTGACTGTCAATTCCCTGTGAGTCATTTGTTGAAAAGATGTGAGTGCGCCCTAACTTCTCCCTTTCCCTGGAAGCTCCCTCAGGGCCGGGAAACAGCAGATGAGTTAGTTCCTCTGCTCCACAAGTCCCAGCCCATGCAAGCCATCCAATTCAGATGCATGCTCATGGAGAAGGATCTGGAGCCTTCTTTTTTGGTGCCCTGAGGTGCTTCTCACTGACAGGGCATTGGTTGTGAATATCTTCAAATCAGCAGCCAAAAGCCACTTGTTCCCAGAGGCCACTGGATAAACTGGAACTATGCTCTGGGGTGGAGGGAGGCAGTGGGGCGAGGGGCAGAGAATGACTCTCGGTTAAGTTGAATCCAGGGATTCAAGCATGTCCTGAGCACATCGTTTCCACCTGACCTTCTACTGCTAATGTATTGTTTCCAAATGCAAGTTTTCCCATCTCAGCCCAGCGATTTAACCAGGGAGCTGATCCCTCAAACTATTTGGCCCATGATCAGAGGAGGACATGGCTCATTGAGAAGGTTTCTAAGGTATTTATTTCCTGGATGATAAATCATTTTCTGTAAGCATCCAGCACAGTGGATGTGAGATGGTCTCCTGCTTTGCTAAGTACCTGCCAGCACACTCAAATGTGGGAAAAAGGAACAACTCATACATTGCTGGTGGGGTTGCAAATTGGTGCAGCCTCTCTGGAAAGCAATATGGAGATTCCTTAGAAAACTTAGAATGGAACCACCATTTGACCCAACTATCCCACTCCTTGGCCTATACCCAAAGGACTTCAAATCAGCATGCTACAGTGATGCAGCCACATCAATGTTTATAGCAGCCCAATTCACAACAACTAGATTGTGTAATCAACCTAGATGCCCTTCAACAGATGAATGAATAAAGAATCTGTGGTGTATATACACAATGGAATATTATTGAGCCATAAAGAAAAATAAAATTATGACATTTGCAGGTAAATGGAGTTGGAGAATATCATGCTAAGTAAAATAAGTCAATCCCAAAAAACTAAAGGCAGAATGATTTCTCTGATAAGTGGTTGATGATACATAACGGGGGTGGGGGAGGTAAGAGAAGAATGGAAGAAGGATGGATTGTGTAGACTGAAATGAGGAGTGGAGAGGGGGCGGGGAAAGAAAGACAATAGAATGAGACAAACATCATTAACCTGTGTACATGTATGAATATACAAATGGTATGATTCTACTTGGTATACAACCAAAAAAAACGATAGTTGTATTTCATTTGTTTACAATGAACCAAAAAATAAAAAAAAGAAAAATATGACCTCTTTAAAAAAAAACACACACACACAATACACAATAATGTGGTGCTGTTTATCCATCCTTTGAATTATTGGACCATAGTAATTTAAAATGAAAACTATCTCACCTGTGCTAACTTGGAGTTCCTGAATCCTAAACAAAAAGATGGTCATAGACATCTTTGAACCATTTTCTATACTTTCCATATATATATAATATATTATATGTGTGTATATATAAATTCATATATATGAATTTTTATATATTTTCCATATATGTATATATACATATATACATATATGTATGTGTATATATATATGCATATATATATATATAAATTAAGTTGTAACCAATGTTGCACTAGTACCTCCCAGTTCAGATGAGTCCCCATGGAGACCCAGTGGCTGATGCTGTGAAATCCTCTGGTTTTGGCGGGGTCCTTGCCTCCATCTCTGATTCCTAATTAATGTGAGAATGGTTGGGTTCCCCACAGGGAACACAGGGGATGCTGCTCTGCTGGAGGCTCCAGAGCAATTCCGTGTCTCTGCTCATAAGCAAAAGCCCTCTCAATATATTACATCATATTTTCTATGAGAATCTGAGATACACTGAAAAGTTCATCTGCTCTTACAAGTTCTTTATACCCATTTCTGTGGTTTTTGCCATCCCCTCCACACAAAGCAACCAAAATTAAATGCTTTTCACATCAATTAATAATCGTCTGGCAAATCCACAGAAAACAGTATTTTCAGTCATGCTAACCTGCTTCAGAGCTCCTACGAAGCTGTCCTACAGGAATAGCTTTCCATCCTTTGTTTCCTTCTCCAGGAAAATGGTTTTTGTGTTTTGTAGGTTTTTTTTACAATTAATTTTCTTAAAATCTGAATATCCATCTCTGAATTTCATAATGGAAGAAGAAAGTCAAGGAAAATGAATAGAAAGAAACAAATTTGGGCAGAAAAATTGAAAGAAGAGAACTCAGATGAGGATCTTACTAGAAGGAGAAAGCAGCCTCATGGCCACACAACTCCAGATCGCAGGACAAGCTGAGAAATCCAAGGGAAAGCAACATTTCACCTTTTTTTTTTTTCTTAAAACATGTATTAAAGGCATTAATGATTTGACCAAAACTAAAGTCCATAATGACATATACTTTGTCTTTCATGAAGACAATGAGATCAGTGAAAGTTAATAATTAGCATTCCTGCAAAGTCCTCTGATTGTCATTATGGATTTCTTTGACATTCTGATTGGCGTACTCTTCAAGCAAAGATACCCACTTCACCTTCTCCCTTATACAATGCAGGTACTGAACTTTAGACATCTTAATTCTTTCTTTCTTACCAGAATTTATGCCTGGCAGTAACAATCAGTTTTAACAATGAAATAGTGACACAATCACAAGTCACAAGCCATTGAATCATTCATAACCAATTCAACCAATGAGAAACGGCTAAATGAAAAGACACAGAAGATACGCTTGTCTGGAACTTTTAGAATAACTCCTCTTTTTCTTCCATCAAGAAGTTGTTCTGAAATTAAATATGAAGGAAAGCAATATGATCATAGTTATCTTAGAGCCGTTTATATATACTTTAAATATTAAAGTTATTGAACAAAACATAAATATTAAAGTCAATGATTTTCAAGCTTTCATGCATTGATCCTCATTGGTGATGCCCTATTTTTCATACGTGACACTACAGAATCAGTTCAATATGCTGGTTCTTGTACCTTCAAAACCCCTAAACTTGCTCTTTTCAGGTCCCCAAGCTCATCTTGGCATACAGCAGGCACTATATTTAACATATATTATCTGACGTAATGCTGACGACATCCTCTATTTCTAGAAGGAAAGGGGACATGACCCAGTTTGAAAGGAATGGAAGCAGGATTTGAACCTAGGTCCATCTGAGTTCCAATGTCTCAACATCTATGCTACACTTGGACTGATACCCTTGTTCCCAAAGAAGGAGCAAGTTTCCTTCAAGGGACTGATCTCTAAGAGAAGACAACATGGCATGGTTACTTAGAAAATTTAGAAAATATGGAAAGTTAAATCTCAGAAAACAAAAGCAATTCTAGAGTAACCATATTCAGAGATAATAATGGCATTTTGTTAATATTCTGCCAGTGTCCTCCTTTTCTGCCTATTGCACTAGAAGAATGGAGCCACTATCTACTTTCAGACTGGGAAAGAGAACAGTGCTTTTGTCCTGAAGCCTAATCAGCTCCCTAAAAGAAGGAATTCTTAAGCTTTAGCCAAATGTTTAGATTTGCAAAGGGAAGTTTGGAAATGAGTTTAGGGGATGAGCTGGTGAGAGCTGAGCTCTTATGCATAATAAAATGGAAGTTTTTCTTTGTGTCTAAGAAAGAAGGAAACAGAAAAGAAAGGGAAGGGGGAAAAGAGAGGGAGAAAAGGGGGGTCAAAATACATGGTAGACCCTTAACTGGAATGTCCAATTTTCAATTTTAGGTCATTTTTGGTTTAAGATGCAGCTCTCCAACTCTCCTACAAAGCTGACACAAAAGGGCTTGTGTGAGTGGTTATATGTGAATGGCAAGAAAAGTGGCTACATTCCCTTTGGGCCCCTGGAAGGACTAATGACAGACTGCAACGAAACCTGGAACTCGAATCAGCATTTAGAAGAGCCAGGAGTCAGAGCCAAAGGCACCCAGAGGAGGTGGGTTACCTGGAAATTCAGAGAAGCATTGGGGAAATCGCCTGATCTCAATAAGCTATAGAATGGAACAGAGACCTGAGCTAATCTTCCCAGATTTTAAAAGACCATATAACTGGTGTTAGTCTAAAAGAGAATGAACTTATTTGTGTATCATACATTACCTGAGTCATTTACATTGCCTCTACGACCCCAATATTGTTTGATAACTATGAAACAGTGTTTGCTGATGTAAGTTTATAATAAGCACCACAGCAATATATTCACCAGAGAAAGAAAAAATAAAAAGACTTTTTACTGACAATACTATTTTGTTGTTGTTGTTGTTGTTTTTGAGGATGAAGCAATGAAATTCCCTTGCCTCCTACTGGGGGTCTGAATTAAAATCCCATCTTTGGAAAGTGTTGGGATTCTAAAGCTCACCCCACCCCAGCCACTCCACTCCTGAGTGTATGCTCAGGAAAAGCAGTGCACGTGAGCAACAAACGTCTAGCATATCCATGCGGGAATTCCTGCTTGCCATTTACTGGGAAATGGATGTTTTTCCAATTCTGAGAAAAATCAACTGAAAAAAAATGGAAAGAAAGTATCATAATTCTCCTGTGAAAACTAGAGCTTCAGAATTTGCACAAAGATGTTAGAGATTTGGAAGAAATCCACTGACCCAAGCTGAAGGCAAGAACAGGAGTCAGAGGGTAAGGTTCACGTCCCCTGGATCCAGTGCAGGAGCCTGTAGGAGGGATGTGGCCATGATCCAACGTACTGACATGGTCACAGTCACGGCCTCATCCACGTTGTGTACATGTCCCCATCTGCATCCTTTCAAGTAAGATAAACATTCGAATAGTCGTATGCATAGAATTTTCACAAATCCTGTGAGTTTTGTTCCAACAAACAATACATTTTAGAAGAAAAGAAGTCCAGAAATTGACAAAATTGACAGTTTCCAGCATAATAGTGTTGTTAACCTTGTTAACCAGGTCCAAATGCTAATTTATCTGATCACTACTAAATAACGCTAGCTGGCATTTTTCAGTGTTTAGAATACTGACTACAGGCTGCAGTGCTTTATAAACACTTTACCAAAATGATCACAAAGAGAAGCAGATGTGAAATCCTGAGAAATACTACAAGAGGCTATCAGAAATGAATCTAAACGTGAACCAGCAAAAGCAAAAGAATTTTCAACGACAAGATTAACATCACCACAAGCAGACAATATGTCGTCCTTGTTTTTAAAAAGCAAATGAGCTGATATGAAGCAACGGGAACCCCAATACCCAGATTGAAAATGCGTTTTGTAGCAATCAACGATTCATCCGGAATCATGACAAAAATGAAGGAAACTTACATCTTGAATATTTGTCGTGAATCAAAGATCAGGATAACCATATAAGGAAATTGAGGTTTGAATGCTTAAAAGTTTTAGTTTAAAAATAACTTTTAATTCTTTGGGATATTATCCTTCAGTCTTTAAAATGGATATTCAACATTTATTTTGGGTTAATGCTTCCTTTTTTTAATGTTCCCTGGTATCAAATTCTTTATATAGCATAACTATATTTACATGATATGGAAGTAACCTTGTCATGATATGAGTGTACACTGATAATGAACCATGCATTTACTATTATATAATTTTCTAAACCAAAAATACTCTGAAACTGAGTATAACTTGGTCACAGGAAAGGGAATGTTTATTATGGTCATTATTATTTTAAAACATGTAAATAAAAGGTTA
>JAJEJO010001403.1:42137-91518 GCA_020662805.1 Glaucomys volans
AATAGATAAGGCCAGACCAACCCATTCTTAACCTTTCCCCTAAAATCCAGCTCTAATTACAAATGAGAGACATGTCCCGTGTCAGCACAATTCAGTGAAATAAAGCCAATCAGTTCTCACAGCTCTCTTTTACCTAAAAAGAACATTACAGAATAAGGGCCGATCAAGGCAAAGGTCAAAGCACCTTCTCATTTGTACTCATAAGCTGCACCCCAGCAGCTGCGTCTCCTCCCCATTTCAGCATGAGGTCTCCTGGTGTTTTAAACCGTTCTTTCACATGCGCAATCAACTTCTGCATTTTAAAATTTTGATCTCATTTTATTTTTGACACAAGAAGGTGAAAAAACAGACAACAAAATGGGAGAAAGTATGTACAAATCATATATCTGATAAGGGCCTATTACTTAGAATATAATTTTAAAAAGCTCATACCACTCAATGACAAAAAGACAAATAACCTAATTTTTAACACAGGCAAAGGATTTGAGTAGATGTGTCTCTGAATAAGACATCCAAATAGTTAATGAGCGTGTGCAAGGATGCTCAGCATTGCTGGTCACTGTGCTAAGTGTAGAAATACAAAATGAATCTAGCCCTGGCCTCCATCTGCCCCCATCCCTCACCATTTCAGGCCTAGGTGGGATCAAAAGGACCCCTTGGTCCACTTACGTGCTCTCCCCAGCCCACCATTCCCACCACCACCTCCTCTAGCACTTCAGCACTTGCTGAGCCAGCTGTGCCTCCCACTGCAATTCCTAAAACTGAAATGATCACTTCTAAACCAATGTCTCTTCACTTTGATGCAGGAGGGAAAGCTAATGTGGGAAATCTGAGTCTGCATATAGGGAAGCACCAGGGTATTTGGAAGAGCATTTGCAGTTAACTTAGGTGTGATGCCATCATTCAATGGGAAGCTGTCTTAGCACAGATCCAGCTGGGTTCTGATTTGGGCCATGCATCTAGGGAGAGTGGAGGGATACAATCCTTATCATTGTCTGGAACTCTAAAAGAATAATTCTTCTAAAATATATATTTCAGCAAGCGTAATGTGTACGTCGTTGCATCACCCTGCAGGACCCCTTCTTGATGAATAAGAAAAAGGCACCATGGTGAGTCCCACCCCAGCACCATGGCGTCTGCACTTGTACAAATCATAGTCTTGTCTGCATAGTTATGAGGGAATGTGACACAGGATGGCACATAGGGTCAAAGAGTGGATCCTCCTCATCTCTCTTGCAGCAGACAGCTGTGACAGTGCCTGCCCAGCACAGCCGCCTTTCCTCAGAGGACTTCTTACCTCACACTGAGAGCACCTGGTCCCACCCTGGGGACAACATAGCCAAACTACTTAGTGTTTCCATTTCTCAGTTTCTTCAGTATCCAAGTTCTATACTTATTCATTCATCACTTACGCTAAGCGCTAGTCCCACCACCAAGAGACCTCAACAAATGACACGGTTATTTGTGCCACAGTTTCCTCATTCACGAAGGCGGAAATCAGCATGGCACAGACTGCTCGGTCATGGCTAACTGGACAGCATGGAGTGCTGGCCCTGTCTGAGAAAACCCAAGCGTTCTCTCAGACCTAAGGGCCACTGTGAACCTTCCTCAGCCATTTGTGTTAAGAACATACAAACCTGTGGATGAAAGGGAGGATGGATCATGTTCTACCAGGGAATCCAAGAAAGCCAGTCATGGGGCGCTGAGGGGAAAGAGAGAGAGATGGGGGTGGGAGAGAGACGCAGAGGGAAGCAGCTGTGAAAGACCCAGTCAGACCTAGAGGTAACAGTTCCAGTTCCATCGACACGGAAGAGGCTCTGCTCACTTTGCCCCCAGGCTCTGGGAGGTACCCAGTCACTTACATTTGTGTTTCTTTGATGCTTTCAAGCAGGTTTTATTACATAAAGTCACATGTTTCCTAATGACTAGTATATGTCCAGGCCCATATAAGAAAAGGTGAACGTGTCCAATTTAGGTTGAGAAAGCTTTCTGAACAGACCATTTGCAAAGTCATGAACAGGCTGTTGGGAAGCCACAGGAAACAGAGCAGTGCCCTGGAGAGAGTACCAACTTCACCAGCTCTAGGACTGGAATGCTGACTGGGTAGGGGAGGGTGACAGGAGCTGTGGCCCTTGCTTGAGAGATACAGCTGTCACTAGAGACACCACAAGAGGGGACCAGACCTTCAGTACCTGATCTGCTTCTCTGCCTCCCTCAGTCTGGCCTCCACCACTGCTCCCCACTGACTGAACCCATCTGAAAGCCAAGAGCAAAAGAGAGCAGAGTGAGGTGCAGAAGGGCTGGAATGGGTGAAGGAGTAGCAGAAGACCCCCAGTACTGCCGTGACCCCCAGGCCAGGGCATTTCTACTGAACCTCATGCTTCTTACAAAGATAAGGTCTCCATGTCCACAGATTCCACTTTTTATTAACTCACAAATGTTTGTTTTCTGACTACCCATGCCTGGTATTACATCGGGTGACACAAGTGCATTGATCCCAAGTCAGACCAGATTCCTGTCCACAGGGTCTGCTCCTGTTCTTATAAGGAACACATGCTTAAAACACAGAGCTCTGTGGCATTTCTGTGTGCTTGTGTGATTGTCCCTCCATCCTTTACATCTTATTTTTGTTAGACAACATTTGAGAGCAGTGGATCTATTGAAGAGATTTTCAACAATAGAAAATATGGTATCTTAGTCCATTTGTGCTTCTTTACAAAATAACTGAGATTGGGTAACTTATAAAGAACAGAAATTTATTCTCTCACAGTTCTAGAGGCTGGAAGTCCAAGATCAAATTGCCAACAGGTTCAGTGGTCTTGTGAGGGCTGCTTTCTGCTTCCAAGATGGCGGCTTGTTGCTGGCCCTCTGGAGAGAAGGAGGGCTGTGTCCTCACCTAGTGGAAGACAGAAGGGCAACACAGCTGAACACCACATGAAGTCTCTTTTATAAGTCTTAATCGAATTCAAGAGGGAAGAGTCCTCATGGACTAATCACCTCTTAAGATCTCTACTTCTTGAAATTACAACACTGGCCATTAAGTTTCAATATCTGAATTCAGGAGGGGACACATTCAAACCAATGTGTAGTTAGCTTTTGTAATTAAAGTTCTAATTTCCCAGTGGAAGAGATAAGGAGGAAGTAGTAATTTAAACACACACACACACACACACACACACACACCCCAAAGCACTCAATAATTAAGTCACACAAAAATTTACATTACAACCACTTCAAGAAAAACTAATACCCACCACGCTAAAGATACATTTACTAGTTAACCTGAACATTGTTTTCTTCATGTTTTTGGTTTTTTTTTTCTGCAATCTTCCCAGGTTTTGCCTTTTTGTAGTCCATCCCATCAGGCTTGTCTACATTAAGGAAACTGGATTCAGCAGTAAGAAATCCGGCTTTTAATCCCACTAGCTGTGATTAACTGTGACATCCATCCATCTACTTATTCATTCATTTATTAAGTCATCCATCTAACTTTAACAGCTTATCTAATATGTGTCAAGAACTGAATGAAAATATGGAATCATAAAAATGAGACGTTACCACCCTCAAGACTCCAATAGGGGAGAGAAGTATTTGCAAGGATAATGAAACAGCATTACAGGACTCAATAGGAGCTGTGTAATTGAAGTCATGGAAAGAACTGGAGGAAAATTAAGTACACTAATTGCTAATTAATTACTAAGTAAAAGACCCTAGTCAGAAGGCTACATAATGTGACTCCAACTATATGGCGTTCTAGAAAAATCTAAACTATGGAAGCAGTAAAAAAGATCAGTGATCACAGTGTGAAGGAGAGGGAGAGATGAACAGGCAGCATGCAGAGGGTCTCTAGGGCAGTGAAACCACCCTGCACCATACTAAATGGTGAGTGCATGCCAGCATGCAAGGTCCAAATGCACCAGCAGAAAAAACTCCACCAAGAGTGAGCCCAGGTGAACCAGGGGCTTGGGTCAATGGCAATGCGTGGGTTCACTGGGTGCAGCAAATGTTCCACCCGGGTCAGGATTCTGATACCAGGGAGTCTTTGGGGTGTTGGGATGCAGGGGATAGATGGGATCTCTCCATACCTTCAGCTCAATTTTTCTGTGAACTCAAAACTACTCAAAAAAAAAAAAAAAAATACTCATAAAAGCAAAAACCAATAATCGGTGTTTTAGAAATCATGAGTGGAAAACCATTTATTCTTTCTTTGAAAACCTGGAGAACAATTCATCGAGGTCGTAAACGTTAGCTAAACTGCTTACCATTTCTGTTTCTAAGTTTCTTCAGTTTCCAAATACTATAATTATTTATTCATCACTCACTGGAAAGCACATGACCTTCAGAGGCAGACAATCCTCATTCTAAGCCCTGGTCACACCACTATGTGACCTTAGCAAATGACATGATTATCTGTGCCACAGCCTCCTCATGCATAAGGGCAGAAATGAACAATTGGAGAGAACATCTATCTCATGCAAGTAGGTCTTCTCTTCCTTTTTGATTTTTTAAAATGACACCTAATAGTCACAGATAAGTCACCTTTCCTAGGTTCTTGCTTTCTAAACTAAAGTGCTGAATTCCCCGTGATCACTGCCCTAATGTATGATTTTTGTTGAGGCAAGTGGGATCAAAATGTGGATTCCCTCTCTGCTCCTAGTTAGAATGAGCCTGGGAGCCTAAACTCCAGTTCCCAGCTGAGACCCACCTCCAGGTCTCTCTCAGCAGAGGTTCCCTCCTGCCCCACCTGTTTTTCCTCTTCTGTTCTGAATCCTTCCCTGTCTCCTGGATCCCTATCTACTGCATCTTCTCTAAATATTCTGTTTGGACTTCTACCTTAAAAATGACCCTATTTTGACCTCCCTACCCCCTTTGCATGTCACCCTATTTATTTCCTTTCTTTAGAGACTATCACCTTGAAAGGGATTTCCATTTCCAATTTCCTTCTTTTCATTATCTCTCAAAACCATTTTGATCCAATTTTTGCAGACACTGCCCCAACTTCATCAAAATTGCTCTTATCACGGTCACCAGTGACTCTCATGTTGCTACAGTCCGCGATCAATTTTCAATATGAACCTAACTTGGTGGTTAATCCCTCCTGAACCCTTGAAACATTTTCTTCGCTTGTATTCCAAGACAACACGCTCTTCTAGTTTTCCTCCAAACGTGAAAGTCCTGCCTTCTCAGTTCCTCTTTCTGGAGACTTCTTATCTCCCTGACCACTTAACCTTGGAAAGCCTGGGATCCAGCCATGGTCTGGTCCTCTTTGCCGATATGTTCTCACTGTCCTGGGGATTTCATCCAGTTCATGACTGAAATGCTAACAATGCTAAAGTTCACGTCCTCAGCCTGCCTTCTCCACCCAATTCCATCTCACAGACAGTTGCTTCCACAGTATCTCTGTAAGCTTATCTTACAGACCTCTCAGCTTAACATGCACAAAATTGGAAGTCTAATCTTCTCTCTCCAAACTGCTATTCCCGCAGCTTTCTGCATGTCACAGGTTCTAACTGCACGGTTCTAATGGCTCAAGCAAAATAACAGAAATTTGGAGTCATCCTTGCATCCTCTCTTTCTATCACTTCTGATATTCAACCCATGAGACAATCTCTGGCCCTGTCCTCGAACTGTGTGAAGGATCTGACCACTCCACCACCCCATCCATGTTGACCCAGGTGGTCCTCCTACTTCCCTGATGGTTATGAGAACTTCCTAATGATTCTACTTCCACTCTTGCCTGCTTTGGGCACAATAGCCAGAGCAAGATTGTTAAAAATGTGTCAAATCTTGTCATTGTTCTGTGGAAAACCCTCCCTTTCATCTTACTTTATGTAAAGGCAAGGGTCTCATGCTAGCTGAGAAGGAGCCAGGGGACCCAGTTGTCTGGTTGCCCTTTTGATTCTCTTCTGACGGCTGCTGTGCACCGTATTCCAAGGTGCTGCCTGTACTCCAGCCACACCCATCCACAGGTTGTTTCTTAGAAATTCCCTGGTGTGGGGGCTGGGGATATAGCTCAGTTGGTAGAGAGTTTGCCTTGCAAGCACAAGGCCCTGGGTTCAATCCCCAGCACCACCACTTGTTCTTTGGGACTGCTCTGAGTGAGGTGGTGACCAGGATAATGATTCCCCAAGGACATCCACGTTCTAATCTCTGGAATCTGTGAAAGTTATCTTATGTGGCAAAAGGGACTTTGAAGATGTGATTAAGTTAAAGATCTCAAAGACAAAGGGACCCCAGGGACCTCTAGGAGATGAGGGATGCTATCGCCTTGACTGAGGTGACGGCTATATATGCACATGTCTGCATTGATCAAATTGTGAACAGCAAATATGTGCAGTTCACTTACGTCAGGTAGACATCAAGAAAGCCGTTCTGCTGTTGGCTTTAAGTTGAGGATTTGAAGATGGTGAGATTCTCCAGGTGACCCAGTGAAATCACAAGGTTCTTCTAAGAGGGACATGGGAAGGTCAAAGGTGAAGGAGATGTGATGCCCTTGTATACTGCTGGTGGGAATTAAAATGATTCAATTTGGAACAGTGTGAGGTATATTCTTAAAGTAACACCTACACCTCCCATATGACCCCAACATTCAGCTCCAAGTTATTTACCCAAGAGAAAATAAAGGCCTTGCCCAGACAGGTGCTTGCACATAAGAGTTCATAGAAGTTTTATTCGTTCATAATGGCCCAAACACAGAAACGAGCCGAACACTCTTCAACAGGTGAAAGGATAAGTTGTGCTGTAGCCACAC
Organism: Glaucomys volans; assembly: GCA_020662805.1. Taxonomy (NCBI): domain Eukaryota; kingdom Metazoa; phylum Chordata; class Mammalia; order Rodentia; family Sciuridae; genus Glaucomys; species Glaucomys volans. The sequence goes on from JAJEJO010001403.1 coordinate 48,889, forward strand.
CAGGGGACACTGCTTTTTTCTTTTTTAAGAAGCGAATTATTGATGCACACAAAACCATGGATAATTCTCAAAATGATTCAAAAAATTAATCTTATGTACGTAACCAAAAGCATATCAGTCATAGCCAGGGGTGGAGACAGGGTGGGTGGGAAAGGACCTGAGGAAGCATCTGAGGGCGATGGGGGTTACTGAGGACTTGACGATGGCAGTGGTTACTCGGTGTGCCAACCATTTTCCGCATTTGTCAGAGTTCATCCAATTCTATTTTCAATTGATGCAGCTCATTATACATAATTATGGCACAATAAAAGTGATTTTAAAAACTTGATAGGAAGGAAGGGCTGCAGAACGTGACAAAACTCTCAAGTCATATTACAATTGTATGAAAGAACCCCACCGACAGGGAAAAGCTGCTGCTCTAACTAGAAATGAGTGCAGTCTTCCCACTACAGGCCAAGAACCTGCCCACAACATGTGCTTCACTTGAGAAGGTCATTTCCCACAGGGATTTGGGTTTGAATTCTAACACTGCTCTATGTACATGTAGACTGGAATTGAGCATTAAACACATGGGTGACAGAGAGCAGGATGCAGGTTGTCTCTGCTGGAATGGAAGGTCACACATAGGCAAGCCAAAGAGGTAGAATGGCCCCTGCAACAGGGTTGAGGTCAGTGGCATCAGTTGGACCCACGTCCAGTTCACAGAGAAGGACACATACAGAAACTCTACCTCTGTGCTCGGACAGCTGCTGGGAACTGCACACGTGCTTCTTTGCTCTGTCAGCTGAGAGGGTCTAGAAATAGAGACTTCCAGATTTTTGGGATCTAATATCGTTCTTCAGTAAGAGGAACTGGGCTTCTTGGAGAAATGGTTCCTTCTAGAACCGGGGCAAGAAATATACGAGGTGAGCCTGGAGCACATTTTAGTGCCTGAAAGTAAGGAAGTGTTCAAGAAAAACAAGCCAAAAAGTTGCATCACTGGGGGGATATCAGAAGAACACAGGAGCCAAGGAAAGAGTTCCCCAAATGCCAGAACAGGAAGAGATACCAACAACAAAATAAATAAATTAGTATCAGATTACAACCCACAGTACAATATAAAAATCCACAGCTCCATCCTGATACAAATACATGGAATAGCTGAATAGATGAACGGGAGATAGAGGACTCTCCAGTGCAGTGCTGCAAATGATTTATGCAAATTCCACACCACTGAGAGGATGGGACATGACTCGCTGCTCCTATAGTGTGGGTGGCACATGGTGACATCCTTCCAAAGAGCGTGGTGTGGAAAGGGGAAGAGGAAGAGCAACACCAAAGTAGAGAAACCTGCAAACACTACCTCAGCCGGGTGATCAACATTGACAGGATGAGCTTTCCTAGAGATGGATCACTTTATCTCTTCTGAAGCTGAGAGTGTGCATTCTTGATAGGATCTGATACGAGTGGCATTTGACATCTTCCTACCCACACCTGTAACTATAATCTAGTCATGGAAAAAAAAAAAAAGACAAATTCTAGTTAAACTGCTTTCTATAAAATCCCCGACCCATACTCCTCAAAACCATACAGGTCATCAAAAACAAAGAAAATGCTAGAAATTGTCAAAGTAAGTGGAGCCTAAGAACATGCAACAATTAAATGTAATGCAGTATCCTGGCTGGGACCCTGGAACAGAAAAAGGCAAACACTAAGGAAGCCTGAATAAATATGGAATATGGTCTGTGGTTAATAATAAATCAGCCAATAACGATATGAATGTACATCATGCACAGCCATGGAAATGAAAATTTGTACCCCATATGCGTACAATGAATCAAAATGAAGTCTGTTAAAATAATAAATAAATTAAAAATAATAACAATAATAATAATAATAAATCAGCAACACATAAGCTGTAATTAGTAGAGGAAGCTGGTTGTAGGATACACGTATATGGGAACTCTTTGTATTATCATCACAGTTTTTCTATAAATTCAAAATTGTTGAAAAATAAAAAGCTTATTTCGTAAAAGTCCTCTCACGTTGACAGTGATAGTGACACTACCAAACAATCAGGACAAACCATCAAAAGAGAGAGAGTAATCAAAGCCGTCGTGATCGCAAACATGACCTTGACGTATGCATAGAAACCTAAGCCAAGTGCAAGGAGCCTCCACAGGCAGTGTGGATGCCGCTGGGCGACTGTGATGCACCTCCAGCAGCAGCAAGGCCATCTGGCAGGCAAAGTGACCTGCCTTCCCCGCCCCGAATTGTCTGGAGATGAGCTAGTTGAAACCAGGTGAGCTCTTTCCCCTTGTTCTTCTAGCAGGACGGATGCACATGAACTTGACCTCCAAGGAAAATAATGACGTACGCTCCCCCATGAGGCAGGTCAAGAACAAGGTCCCCAGGTGTCAAGTAGCTCACATTGCCAACAGCTCCTGACAGAGCTGAACCCCAAATCCAGACAGATTGGCACCCAGCATCTTACCTACTTCCCCACTGGAAGCCTCTTTCCCACCCTCACTCAGTAGAAAGACGAGGTGAGAGGAAGGCACTTCCTGTGGCCCCCAGAATGCCCCCTGAAGGCCTCTGTGGGTCGTGGAAGGATAGGGTGGTAAGGGCCACGGCTTCACCTTGTACTTAACCTTGGCCTCTGTAGGTCTTCCCAGGAAGGGCTGTTCTTGAATCCCGTCTTCAAGCTGTGTGGTGACATTCATTCCACACACCTGGTGATGACAGGTATAGACCCAGCTTGGGACCCAGTTAGAAACCTAGAGGAGATCCAATACCAACATCGGTGATTCAAAAAACAAAAAAAATTAACAAAATAAACAGAATTATCAAAGCAAACAAACAAAAAACACACAAAAAGAATATATCAGCAATGAAAGACACCATAGTGACAGATACTGAGAATAAATTTATACCAAGAAATTTTAAAGATTAGATGGAGTGGATTTTTTTTAAATACATAAGTTTCTAAAATTGACTCTGCGATGGATAGGAAAACATGAGTAATCACAGCAGTTTTAAAAATTCAATCAGCGCTCAAAGTCCCCCCACACCCATCCACCCACAGACATCAAGCCCAGATGGTTTTATATGTTTTTTCAAACCTTCAAGGAGCAGATAAATAATCCATCTTGTATTAAACTGTTTCAGAGACAAGAAGAAAATGATCATCTACTCAACTAATTTTCAGAGGAATTTTTAAGGCTAGTTCTATGTCAAAACTGCACAATTGTAGAAAGGAAAATTACACATAAATCTCACCTATAGCCACGGATGAAATGTCCTTACTTAATAAGAACAGGACTCAGTTTTCGAATCCCTTCTTGTGTTTTGACCTCCCACCTGAGTCTCCTGTTGACAGGCCCCTGCTCCTGGGGTGGGGGATTAGTAAATCTGCCCCAGGATGGGTGCTGGAAATAGGCAGGTGTGGTTAGGTCATGGGTCCTCAGTGTGTCTCCAAATTTCCTCGCTACTCTTCTAATTCATTTTCCTCCTTCCAGGGTCTTATCACAGAGGATTCCCACACAACATGAACCGGTCCTTTCAGACCAATGTGGAGAAATGGCCTCACTGTCTTGTGTTTCTGCCCAAAGCAGGAGGTTTCCAGCCTTCATTCTGAACTCAAAGGACTGTCCTTGTCCTTCGTCAGAGGCAGCGTGTGTTCCACAGAGTCAGGGACAGGCTTGGGAGGCTCCAAAACTCTCAAGGCCTTGTGACTTACCGGATGATGTTAATCCTCCTCCCTCAGAGGGCAGTGGAGGAGTGGAGAGAAGCTGAGATGGAGGCAACCATTGGCAACTTCAGAGAGTGGGTGCAGGGTGGAGTGGAAATCACACCGAAGACAAGCTCGGACCAGGAAGCTGGAAAATCAGTAACCCAAATATAAATGTGTGGACCATGCTACAGAGATAGCCTTTTAGCTAACTAACCTCATTTTAATATATCTTCTTAGGTCCCTGAAACTGCTGTTGCCTATTTCCTAAAACCTTGTGGGTGGCAATGGGATCCTGGGAATAAAAAGGACCAAGAGTCTAGATCATGCAATTGATGGCCTTTTGGAACAGGGTACTGCCCCCAAACCTACACACCACTCACTGTGGTGTCCTGGGCAGAATAAACTGAAACCATGCTTCTGGTTCCCAACCACAAAACACATCAGAGCTTGCTATGAGCTTGTAGGCCATTGGACAAGATCAAAACAGGCCTACTGTATAGGATTCCCTATAGATACCCAAAATTTGAGGATGCCCAAGTACCTTATTAAAAATGGCATACTATCGGCACATAGCCTACTGACAACCTTCCTGACACTTACATCATCTCTACATCGCCTACAGGGCCTAATGCAATGGAGATGCTGTGTGAACAGTTGTTCTGCTACATTGTGTAGGCAACAGTTACAAGAAAGAAGAGTGGGCAAGATACAGCAGTGATGCAAGAATTTCTGCAAACATCTTCTCTCCACTTTAGTTGGATGTCCATATGGGGAGCCCTGGATGCAGAGGGTTGGCTGTCTTTAGTTTGGAAAGGTGTGCTGGACCTCAGCACCTTGGGGTTAGAAGACAGCTAAAAAAGACTTCTGAACCAAGCAAAGTCAGACCTGTGGGATACAACCCAATTTAGAGGTTGACTCAGAAAACAGGAGGCCCATAGTCCAGGCACATTTTCCAAAAATCAGAGAAGATGAGATCCATGGAAGCAAGAGCAAGGATTTTTGTTTGTTTTCCTTTTTGTCCACTGCTGCACCCCCAGAGTCTGGATCAGTACCAGGAACAACCTGGGTACTCGTTAAATATTTATTACACAAATTAAAATTCTAATTCTGGAAGCAAGCAGGACCGTGTCCATTAGATGTGAGAAAGCAATGCTGACAAGCATGTCATAGACAGGTGATTAGGGACGATTCTCAGGATCCCCTCCAGGTGACCACTTCAGCAGTGGCAGGACACAAACCACTAAAAACTCTGCTATGCCAGCATGAATCACCAAGTAAAAATGTATCTCTCGGCACTGGCTGAATGTTGAAACCACTGTGGATTACGCGTGTTTTTCTATCCATCACTGAGTCCATTTTACAAAACTTTTGGAATTTGGAAAAAAATCCATTCCATCAAATCTTTAAATTTTAGGGGTAGATTTAGCTTTCTGAAATTTTTGTTGCAATTCAAACATATCTTTTAGAAAAATCTCACAAATTCCTATCGACATCCACCCTGCAACACATTTTTTAAAATCAGCTCAACAACAGACATCTCCCACTGAGCGCTGTCATAAGGAGCGCGTCAAGTAGGCCTTTCCCAGAGTAGGGTCCTCGACCTCAGCCCTGTCGATGCCTGGGGATATGGGAGGGCGTCCTGCGTCCCCAGGTCCTTCAGCAGCATCCCAGGCTCCACCCTCGTGCACATGCGCAGCTGGAAATGACAAAAGTGCACACCCGATCAAATGTCCCTCCGGTGATGGAGGGAAGGGTGACTCTTCTTCCCTTAGAGAGTCTCTGGTCTGCAGATTTGAGAGCCAGAAGGATGCAGCCAACCAAGTTGTCATTCAGATGTAGAGCCCGTTGACATTTCTGACCTCAAGCAAAGTCAAGTAGACCCGTCTTAAGGGGAAAAAATTACTGAACATGTATTGTAACCTACTGAGTCATCAATCAAGAAGCAATATTAAGAATGGAGGAAAAAGAGAAGGAGCTTGAGGAAGAAACCAACACAGCAACATCCTCCAAGCTATGTGTCAGGTGCTTCCCGTCTGTCTTGAATGGGATTCAGAATTCAAAACATTTTCAATGTGAAGATATGTGTCTTCCTCCAGTTCTGGAAAATTCTTAGCTACCATCTCCTCAAATATTGCCTGTTCATCACTGCTTCCCTGATGGGACACAGAAGACATTCCTCGGCCTCACTGATTGGAGGGACTGCATGTCATTGGGTTTAGGCATGCTAATAGAATCCTCCCACTTAGAATCCTCTCTCCTCTTCAAACAGGCTGGAAGCAAGATAAGGCAAGATCCTAAAGGACAGCAGAACCATCTCTATCCCTCAGTCACCTTGTAGAAGACACGCTAAACTTTTACATTTGGGGATGGTGTGTTATTTTCAGCTGTTCATCACTGGGACCAAAAGAACTGAGTAGAACAGCTCAAAGCAGAAAAGTTCTTATTTTGACTCGCAGTTTCAGTCTATGGTCAGACAAGTCCATAGCTCTGGGTCCAAGGTGAGGCAGAACAGCATGGTGAAAGGGCATGGTGGAGGAAAGCAGCTCTGGACATAGATGCCAGGAAGCAGAGAGAAAGAGCACAAGGTTCCGGGAACAAAATGCAAACCCCAAGGACACACCCCAGTGACCTACTTCCTCCAGCCACATCCTACTTGCCTATAGTCACCACCGATTTAATCCATTTGTTGTGGTCTGCATGTGTGGTGCCCCCACCACCAAAGGCTCATGTGTGAGATGATGGAAGAACATTCAGAGGTGAAATGATTATGAGAGTTGTAAACTAACCAGTGGATTAATCCACTGCTATGGATTAACTGGGTAGAAAGTACAGGCAGGTAGGATTTGACTGGAGGAGGTAGTTCACTGGGGCATGTCTTTAGGATTTATACTTTGTCCCTGGTGAACAGAGTCTCTCTTTCTCTCTGCTTCCTCTTGCCATGTCCTGAGCTGCCTTCCTCTGCCCTTCCACCTTATTGTGGGCTCAAAGTTATGACGTCAGCCATCTATGTACTGAGACCTTTGAAACCAAGAGCCAAGATGAACTTTTCCTCCTCTACATTGTTCTTGCCAGGTCTTTTGGTCAGTGATGAGAAAGCTAACTAAAACATCATTCAAGGGGATCAAGCCACCAGTTGGGTTATACCTCTCGTAATCTAATCATTTCACCTCTGAGCATTCTTGCCTTATCTCACACATGAATTTTTGGGGGGACACCTTATGTTTAAACCCTAATAGATGGAATAAGTTTTATCGTACGAATCAAATAAGTGTTTAAGTATGTTTACTAGGGCAGTTGGTATCACTTTAAATGATAAAGTAGAGGGTACAGAAAGCAGGTGATCCCAGGAAGGGAAGGGTAACACGAATTTCTAGAGGAACTGCGAGAGAAGTCCCCGGGTCACAGCTGGCAGTGAAGAAGGCAGCAAACCAGTCCTGTTAGAAGTGGACACAGTGGTCTGCAGAACGGCGCCAATGGAACGGAAGGCGAAGAGGAGAAGGCGGAGTGGGGTGGAGACAGGTTTGACCCCGGGAAACGCGGGTGAGAGGCGTTCTGCACTGATCTGAGCATCGGAAGGAGCTCGAGGGAAGCCGAGAAGAGAAGTCGGAGGAAATTCACTTGGGAAAATAAGAAATGACAGAAATGTAAACAGAGCCTCCCACTTGGCTTATCAGGGAACAATATTTACTTAGGGTGGTCAGATCTAGGGAAAAAGCGTGAATTCTATGGTGAGGATATGTGCGTGAGAGAGGGCGAAGAAGGCAGGCTCCTCCACCGCCATCCTACGAAGTCACCCGAGAGCGCAGATGAGGTGGAAAACGGGAAAGTAGAGAACAGCAGCCTCAGTATCTAGTCAGAATAGTGTACAGCGGGAGGAAACGGACACGGGGACAGGGAGGGAAGCGTTAAGGGACAGTTGTCATTGTTTTTAAAATACACATATATATTACTTTGATAAAAAATGAATAGGTGACGGGGCACGGTGGCAATCCCCTGTAATCCCAGCACTTGGGAGTCTGAGACAGGAGGATTGAGAGTTCAAAGTCAGCCTCAGCAACTTAGTGAGGCCCTAAGCAACTCAGTGAAACCCTGTCTCTAAATAAAATACAAAATAGGACTGGGGATGTGGCTCAGTGGTGGAGTGTCCCTGGGTTCAATTCCCCAGTATCAAAAAAAAAAAAAAGTCAGCCTCAGCAGATTAGTGAGGCACTTAGCAATTCAGCAAGACCTGTCTCTAAATAAAAAGGGCTAGGGATGTAGCGCAGGGGTTAAGTGCCCCTGGGTTCAATCCCTGGTACCAATAAATATACAAATAATAAATAATTTTTTAAAAAAAATAAGAATAGAGCACCCTTGTATTAAGCATTCCCAATCCTCAGCCTGGATGTGGCACACATTTTTTAAAGAAGCTTCTATTTGAAAAGAGATACATTTACCTTCATTGCAGAGGTTAAAAAAAAAAATGTGCCTTTACTATGCTTTTTGTAGAGCATGGCTGTGTGTGTGTGTGAGAGAGAGACAGATAGAGAGAGAGAGAGAGAGGAGCATGGCTGTGTGTGTGTGTGAGTGTGTGTGTGTGAGAGAGAGAGAGAGGAGCATGCATGCACTTTAGCCCCTGGAATGACACTTTGGAATCATCATGGAGAATCACTTGATGAGTCTATGAAGCGATGATGAAATGCTACTTCGGTCTATTCTTTGAGGTGTGAAAAACCTCTTTCTACAAAAAAGCAAAAAGCAACTCTCCAGGGGGCACATCTCAGTAGATGCCAGATCCACACCTGTGGTGGAAAGCAATCTACGCGCCCTTCATCCCCCATGAAAGGACAGTGAAGAAGGATGGACATGCCCGGGGACTGGGGCAGGAGCAGGTCAACTACATGCCCCTCATGCCTGAGAACCCCAAACTCTGACATTCCATCCCGCTGTCAGACCCCGGAATCCATCCCCTGTCCCAGCTGTTGGCTCAGGAAACATGGCAGTGCTGAAGTGGGCAGTGAACTGCAAGGGCAGGAAGGTCGGAACTGGCTGGGCTCCATGCACGCCGGCAGCAGCCAGACACCCTCGAGCACTCCCCTTTGCTTCTCTCCTCTGCCCTTATTTGTCTCCCACCTTCCTCCTCCCACCCCCAGTCCTTCAGCAAGGGAGCTCTAAGAAGGCCAAAGGTCATTCTGGACCCCTTCTTCCCCCACTGGGAGAGGGGTCTCCCAGAGCTCCTGGGAGGAAATTGTGTTAAAGTGATGCGAGGGTGAATACCCTCACTGCTTCCTGGGAGACTGGAACATTCCAGCTGCTAATCCCAGGCCCCGCTTGAAGAATGCTTAATGCCACTTTCAGAACTGAAGTGCCCTGGCACCAAGCTAGGCAAAGTCAAGGGGGCCAACCAAGAACATCTGCACCAGCCTTTCGGGTGTGTTGACGTGGGTCACCTGAAAGTCAGGCAGAAGATAATGCCATTCTGTTCTGGCCCCAGCCAGCTCATGCTGGCAGGGAGAAAGCAGTCACCTTGGGAGACAGCTGCCATCTCACCAGAAAAGAAAATCCTTCTTCACTGAAATCCGAGAAGCTACATTAATTCAGAGACACCAGAGTTTGCCTTCTGCTCTGGGGTGGTGTGGTTTCTTCTTTTGATCTGTAGGCAAAAGTACCTCTCTTGCTGAGAGAATGAAACGAACTAACTCATGTAAATCTAGGAACACTGTCTGGTCGGCACTTAGTAGGCAATCAGATATTGGCTTTGGGGAAGGTATTTTCATAAAGTCCCCAGTATTCTTTGAAAAGCCTTAGAACATGTGGCTAGAATGGAACTGAACCTTCCCCTTCCAGGGGCACATATAAAACCCTTAACTGGTCAATCAAAACACCAGTGCATTTGGCCATGGAATAACTTAAGCAATATTGTAAAATGATACGCCACTCTGGGAAACACTTTGCAATTTCTTTAAATACTAAACAGGCAACTACCATGTGACCAAGCAGTTGTTCTCTTGGCTATTTCCCCAGCAAAGCGAAGACTTTGTTCAGATGAAAACCTATACACAAGTGTCTTTAGCAATGTTTATTCATAATAACCCCAAACTGGAACCCAGATGTCCTTCAGTGGATGAATTGTTAAATCAAACTGTGGTTCACCCTATGGACTATCACTAAGCAACAGAAAGGACAGGAAGTAAACCCAAGTGTCCAGGGAATCATGCTGAGGGCAGAAGCCAGCCACAGAGAAACACAGGGGGGATTCTGTTTACACTGTGATGCTGAAATGATAAGATTACAGAAATAGGGAACAGAAGACAGGGATCAGAGGGATTGGGGATGGGAAGGAAGTCAGCGTGGCCATAAGTAGGCAACGTGGGGAGCCACGAGGCAACGGAAATGTTCCGTATTTTGACTCATCAATGCTGCTGCCCTGGTCGTGATATTTAGTTCATCTTGCAAGATGTCATTGCTGGGGACACTGGGGAAAGGGTGTGTCCTTTTTTTATTTCTTACAATTGTATTTGACTCTATAATTTTCTCAAAATAAGAGGTTTAATTAAAAATAATCAAATAACCCCCACATGATCTGAACATGTCACCGAGGTTGAGGACCACAGATCCACTCCCCAGGTGTCTGTAGGTCGTTTCCTAATCAGTACCTGCTCTGCTCTGCTTGGACTCGGCCCCTCGTCTTTGGAATCACCCTTCCCAATGCCTTGGGCTTCCTCATCCTTCCTGTCTTTATATTTAATTCAGCTTCTTCTAAGCAGCATTTAGGTGGTTGTATTTTCTCAGTCCATTTTGACAATCTTCAACCCATAGAGAATATTTTGTTTGTTAAGCTTAATGTAATAAATATTTGCAGTAAAATCTATTCTCTTACTCTCTTCCCACTTTCTTTACCCCTTTGGATCTTTAATCTTTTTTTTCTTTTCTTTTTTGGATTAATTAATTACTCTTGTTCTATTTTTCCCTCGATCAGCCTATACATTATTTATTTACAGGTCACAATAAGCATTCTTGGCTTAATAGGCTCTAACATAAATGTATATATTTATCACTTCCTGAATTAAAGGATTTTAGAATTCCTTAACTCAATTTGCCACCACCTCAACTTTTCATCATAGTGACAGCTTTTATTCTTCATATATTTAACCCCCAGAAGACATTGTGAATATTGTGTCATATAGTGAATATTTTCATATATGTGCTTGAATTGCTCTTTATTCATTGCTGAATTTCTATACTGTCTTCCAAGAAAGCTTGAAGATTTGTAAATGACAAATTTATTTAGCTTTTATTCTTCTGAAATGTCTCTTGGTTTTTTGCTCATTTTTGAAAAGCATTTAAACTGGATATAATTTCACATAGGCAGATATTTCCTTCAGAACCTAAGATGTCACTCCATTGTCTTCTGACTTGAGTCTTTAGTGTTGAAAGTTAGCTGCTCACTTTGAAAGGTGAGCTGTTCCTATGCGATCCCCATACCCTTTTTCTCTGTCTCCTGTTAAGATTTTCTTTGTTTTTGGACTTCAACAATTTTACTTAGGATCTAGGTGTGGATTTTCTTCATTTGCACCTCTTTGGATTTGTTGCACTCATGAAATCTATAGCTGGAGTCTCTCATCAATTTTGAAAACATAGCTGATATATCTTCAGATATTGCCTCCACCCTATTTTCTCTCTTCTTGCTCTGGCATTACAGTGAAATACTAAACCTTTTCCCTACATCTCATAGATCTCTGTCATTCTTTTCTCTTTTTTCCTGCCTTTTCAGCCTTCTCAACTTTCCAGTCTGGATATTGTCTATAGACCATTTTTCTAGTTCTCTTTTCGGATATGTCTAATCTGCTTTTAAATCCATCATTGAGTTTATCATTTCAGTTTCAGTATTTTTAAGTTCTAGATTCTTTTATAGGTCCCAATTCTCTAGTGAAATTTTCCACTTTGTTACCTTTTCCTTGAATATATTAATCATGGTGATTATAAAATCCATATCTGTTCATTCAAATATCTGAATTATCTATGGATTCGTGTGTATTGATTTAACTTCTGATTCTCGTACGCACTGCCCTGTGTCTTGGCATTGCCTAGTAATATTTGTATTGACTGTTGGGCATTATGTATGCAAAACTGTAGGAGCTCTTGCTGCTATTATCTTACTTCAAGGATGACGTACCTTTCTTCTGTCAGGCACTAGGGAATGGAAGATCACCTACATCCAGTTGGGGATTGAGATGATTCAGGGTGGTTTTTTAGTCTTTGTGAGGGCTCTTCTTCCTGTTTGCCTTCTATTCATGGGGCGTAGCCTCATCGCCTCATCCTACACATTTCCTGCATGTTCAGGGTTTTGTCCTTCTGGAGGAGAACCCCAGCTCCCCACCACCTCTGCAGATGCCCAGACCCCCTCCACATGGCTTTTACTTGGGCCTGCCCTCTCTGAGCGTTTTGTTGCTTTGGACTTTTCTACACTTATCAGAGCCTTTCTGTGCCAACTCAACTTTCATGGGAAGCTCTCCCTTGAGTAGTTAATTAGTTTAATTAGTATTTTAGTATGGTTAGTTTTTAATATATCTCCATTTTAACAGTTTTTATCTGCCTCTACTCTGCTGTGGGACACTGGACAAATAATGATTAATGATAATAATAATGTACTATGGGAATTGAAAGAAGGGTTAGGTTTGCTTTAGCTCAAGCATTTTATGACTCCATGACTCTAGTGGTGCACCCCAAAGGGAAAGTGCTATTGTGATAAGTTTGGACAGAGCATCAGGGAACAGTCATACTTTTCAAAGAATTTAAAAGAATTCAATAAAAACTCGTTATCTGATCAAGTTATGAATATATGGTAGTCTCCCTCTTCCAAGATTTCACATTTAATGGTTTCAGCTACCTGTGACTAACCATGGTCCAAAAATATTAAGTGGAAAATTCCACAAGTAGGCAATTCCTAAGGTTTTAATTGCATGCTCTTCTGAGTAGCATGATGAAATCTCACATCATCCATATCCTGTCCTGCCCAGAATGTGAATCATTCCTTTGTCCAGAATATCCAGGTGGTATATGCTACCCTTCCATTAATTACATAGTAGCCATCTCAGTTATTAGATCAACTATCACAATATTTCAGTATCGTGTTCAAGTAGTCCATATTCTACTTATTACTGGCCTCAAATCACAAGAGGAGCGATACTGCCAATTTAGATATGCCATACACACACACAAACCCCACCATGAAGTTCTTCTTTAAAGAAAAAAATATATATGTTGAAGTCGCTAAGATCTATGGTAAGAATGAATCTTTAATCCATGAAATTGTGAACAAGGGAAAAGAAAGTAGTACAAGTTGTTTCACTGTTGCAGCAAACAGCTGAAACTTATGGCCACGGGCTTAAATAAAATGGAAAGACATTATATTTGTGGGTGAAAGAGATGGACATAAAACATGGTCTATTGATGTCACCATGTCATGCCTAAAAGCATGAGCCTATGGAGAGACTTCAGCAAGTGATTCAACAAGATGAAACATATAAAATCTGCCCATTGACTGCAGAAGGGATACTTATACAGACTCAGGAGTAGGTTTGGCCTGAAAAATATAAAAAGCACTTGAGAGGTTATGTCTGCCAATGGAGAAGCTGCTGCTGCTTTTCCAGCAGACTTGAAGAATTTGATTAAGGAGGAATGAAACCATCCAAAGCAAGTCCCCAATTATGACGAAACCAGCCTCCTCTGGAAGCAGATGCCCGGTCAAACTGACATCCTTAAAAGTGCAAAGGAGCCACCAGGGCATAAGACATGGAAATGACAACTTCCAATTACAATGTTTTTCCAAAAGGTTTTGACAAAACCTTCAACTATTGAGGATCCCCAGCCATCAACATCGGCTGCTCCTGATATTCAACCACTGATGTCGTCATGACTCAGGGATCCAGGCTCGCTTGAGGCAAATGATCCTCTTTCTAATGTTCCATCAGGAGGTAAGTTGGAGCCTGACACCGTGTCACCATGCCTGTGTCATCCACCTCACTTCATCCCACCATATGGGCACTGTGTCAGCTTGGCATCGCAAGAAGGAGGGTGAGGACAGCACAATACTGTATTCTGAGAGAGACCACAGACTCAGTATCTTTATTCAGTCACCCTGTTATGATTATTTTATTAGTAATCATTACTTTGTATCTCTTATTGCACTCAATGCCTAAGTTAAACTTTATCATAAGTATGTATGTACAGGAAAAAACAGAGCATATATAGGACCAGGCTTTACTCATGGTTTCAAGTATCCAGTGGGGTCTTGGAAACGCTGCAGAGAAGAGGGAACAACTGTACCTGATGTGGAAAGTGATAGGAGCGGGGCACAGCTGTACACACTGCAGCCTTGTGCATACACAGGGTTCCGTTCAGAAGTCTGCAGTAAACAGGACATGTTCACTGGAAGGGTATAAAATGCACCCTTGAAAAGTCCCTAAGTAACCTAGAAAGTAGAGTCAGGCTAACCATGTACAAGACCGAACTTTCAACTCTGCAGGTACAAAAAACAAATCACTTTTTCCCCAGCTTAAAACTCTTTCTGCACTGTGGAATGTAGCCCATGGTAAAGCCCTTGTCTAGCATGAGTGACCCACAAAACAAAAAGCAAAACAACTATTTCTCCAGCTGGCCAGCAAAGTATTTAGTTTCTATTTGGAGGTTATATCCTATTTAAAAATATCTCCCTCAACAATAAAATCACATTGCTGCTCCCAGAGGTAAACAGGACCTGAGGTTAGGGAAGAGTATCACATTTCCCAGTCAGTGACACTGCAGGGGCATGGGAGGCATCTGTTCATTGAGGAGCATGACTATGGAAATTACCAATGCTGGTTTTTCTCTATTTGTGTGCAATTAAGTTCTCATGAGTTAAATGTGCATATTATGTGTTCTGTAACACATTCTGGGAGAAGAGTGGAAAAGACATAGAGTTATGGGTTATAAATTATGGACTACAGATTAAGTTAGCCAGGGCACTGAAATTCCCACCTATACCACTGTTTGTCCAAGGAGCAGGGTAAATCTTAGCATTTAGCATAATAATCCTATGAAAATATGAAAAAGAAGTGGTATATTTTGTGCATCTATTAGTACAAAGTGTCATACGTAAATTGTCTCAGCAATTAGCAAATTTTTACTGAAGAAGTAGAGGATCTAAGAGGAAGACCAGCTCATCTCTATAGACCTACTCTCTTAACTCAAGATTGCCTAATTCAAAGCTACCATATTCTGGAAAGCTGTAAATGTCTTGAATTTGGGGATCTTTACTGTTATAAGCTCTCTATTGTGTCTTGTTCCCTATTTGAACTCACACATGCAAAGCAATAAACTGCAACAATAATGAAGGCATTGCTTACTGACTACACACACACGTGTGTGCACATGTGTGTGCATGTTTGCGTGTCAGTCAATGTTCTGTTGCTATGACAAAACACCTGAGAGAATTCAACATAATGAGGAAAGATTCATTTGGGCTCAAAGGTTTCAGTCCATGGTCACTTGGCTCTGTTGTTTCTGGGCCTTTGGAGAAGCAGCACTTCATGGTAGGGAGTATGTGACAGGGCAAAGCTGTTTGCCTCATGGTGAAGCAGAGAGGGAAGAAGGAGCCAAGTCCTAATACCTCTTCAAGGACACACCCCCAATGACCTAATTCCTATGATGAGGACTTACCTCCTAGAGGTTTCACCATCTCCCATTAGTGCTTTGGGGGATCACTTAAGATTCAAACCATGATGTCATACACATACAATTAGTCATCATATATATGATAGTTAACACTATGTGTCAACTTGACTAGGCTAAGGGATGGCTAGAGAGCCGGTTTTACATAACGTTTGTTATTTCTGGGTGTCTGTGGGGATGTTTCTGGAAGAGATTAATGTCTGAATTGGTAGATTGAGTAAAGAACATCGCACCTCACTCCCAGGCCCTGGGAGACTTAGGGCATCACCAGCCCCCTTCTCCTACCACCACCCCTTCCTCAGGCCTCAGGCCTTTGATCACAGGCTCCCCTGGCTCCTGGGCCTTTGGATTCAATCAGAATCACACCATCAGCTTTCCTGCCTCCCCTGCAGACAGCAGCTCCTGGGACTTCCTGACCACAATCAATGATCACATGAGCAAATTCCTGTGCGAAATTGAGACAGACAGAGAGAGAGAGAGAGAGAGAGGAATTTGTTCTTCAAGAACTTGATTGATACAGTCTACCTATTTCTCTATCACCTGTCTATCTTATGACACGGGCATCATCTTGTGAAAAAAAAAAAAATAAGGTAACTCACCACCCTTCCTACACACCAGGCAAGGACAGGTGTGTTTAAGTGGGAAGATGTTCTTGGCCTAGTGAATGGAGCTGTGATTCCAAACACTGACCCGTAGTTTCATGATCCATAAAGCAATGAATCAAAGAGACTAGAAATCATCATGCAAGGGAGAGCAAGAGCTTCTCGCTGCCTAACTGGAGTTTGATTTAGACGTAGAACCATTGACAAGTTCATATCTCAAGGTGAAGAGGCTGTTTACCCAGCAAATGGTGGTAACCAAGCCTCACTGGAGCCCCCGAGGCTGGCACTTCTTGAGTCTCCGTGCTGCCTGCCGGGATGCATCACGCCTTCCCCGGCTTCCTCTAAATTAGACTCCATTATACAAAATGACATCTGAAAGTAACAGCTGCTTGCGCCTGGGGAAATATTACACGGCAACATAAAAAGTACATCTCCGGTGGCACCTCGTGTGGGACATCTTTACGGAGGGACTTCCCTCAGTCTCACTTTCTTTCAAATGAAGGAGTCAATCTCTTCCCCAGGCACCTGCTCCTGGGGGATCATGGCTTCTGAGTCTATTTCGACATCGTTTTTTCCAATAAGAAGCATCTTAAGAAAGACTTTAAAGCCCCGTGGGATAGTGACAAGCCAACAGGAGGGTCTGGTGGCCTGTGAGCGGCACTCACTCCACGTTGTCAAATGATTGCTACCTTGAAGAACCCTTGTGACACAGGTACAGATGTTAAGGAATCGGAAGTCTTTCATTCTCTCCAAAGCCGGTGACCTGCAGTGGGCCTGCACTCGGCCATGCTGCACAGTTGCCCACAGGGAGGCTGTGGACGGTCGTCATAACTCCTCCCATCCCTTTCAGCATACTGAATAGACACTTTGCTCTCAGTTAAGCGTCAATGTCAAAGTCCACTCTGACACTTCCCATGGAAAGCACCAATGTCACCCAGAGAACTAATCCACTCCAGAGGTGGACGAGTCCTGGGGGGCAGTTCAGCTCCCAAGCCAGCTTCACCCCACCCAGGACTCAGGTTCCTGCCTGGGTGCAATTGCAAGTCCCGCCACCTGTCACAGCTGCAGTAGCTCCTCTGTGTATGAGGCCTCAGGTCCACTGTGCCCGGGGGCTGAGTTAGGACGAGGACAGACATGGCCGCCTGTCCCTTCTTCTTCCTCCTGCCTCCTCTTCCTTTTCTTCTTCCTCTTCTTCATCACCTCTTCTTTTCCATTTCTCTTTTCCCCCTTGTTTTCTTCCCCTCCCCCACTTGAACCTCTTTATTCCCTGTCCCCTCCCCCTGGGCACTCAGACAGACCCTATTAAGCAACGTGGAATTCCATGTTATTCCCTCAAAACACCGTGTTTGTCCTGTCTTTGGACTTTTGCTCATGCATAGCCAAGCACCCCAGATGTTCCAGAAATGCTGAAATATAATTATGATGTGAAACCTTAGTTTAGCAACTAAACATCAATTCCATCAATTCCATCAATTCCAAGTCTGAGGTTGAGTAAGAAATAAAATATGGCAAGGGGAAAAAAGAGGCCACGTAAATCTGAACTAGTCACTGCTAAGGAATATAAATAAAACCTGTTAAGGATGAACTCTCATACCAGATATTTGTGAGATTTTTGGAAGAGAAGAAGGCAAAATAGGGTGTTGTTGATTTAAAGATTTCAGCAAATATCCGGACCATTGGTTTGAGACCAACATAAACCATCTGCCTCTTAGCCTGACCTTTGGCAGGGCTCATGCCTGGCATTCTGGGGGAGGAGAATTTATTGTGAAAAGACTGACTTCACATCGTCGAAATTAAAAACTTTTTGTTTCAAAGGATCCAATTAAAAAAGCGGAAAAACGACCCATAGAATGTGAAGAAATATTTTGTAAATTGTGTAGCTGTTAAGGAACTTGTACCTGGACTATGTAAAGGTGTCTCACAGCTCGACAGTGAAAAGACTAATAACCCAATTTTAAAAAGGACAAAGGAACTGAATAGACAATTTTCCAAAGAAGAATATGTCCAAATAGCCAATTTTTATATGAAAGGATGTTCAACATCACCGTCAAGGAAATGCCAATAAAAACCACGCAGGGAGAAAGATGCCCACCAGGCCAGCCAGAGTCATGGACATGGAGGTGGCGAAGGGCCTGGGGAAGCTGGGTGCTTTCCAGCTTCTGGTAGGCATATAACATGGGGGAGCTGCTTCAGAGAATCAGCTGGCAGGTTTTCAAAATGTTGAACAGAGTTACAATGTGAAGGAGCAATTCTACTCCTAGCCTTACACCAAAGAGAGAGAAGACCACGTGCCTACACAATAACGTGGAAGTTCATGGCAGACGTAGCATTCATGATAGAGGAAAAGGAGAAACTTCTTGAATGTCCATTAATGGAAGAACAGATTTTTTTAAAACGAGGTATAGCCATACAATGTACTCTTATTCTGTAATAAAAAGAAATGAATTTCTGATGTTTGCTGCAACAGAAATGAACTTTGAAAACATTATGTTAAGTGAAAGAAGTCACAAAGAAATATATATACATATATATATACACACATATATAGTGTGTATGTGTGTGTATGTGTATACATGTATATATATATATATATACTGTATTTATATCTACATAAAACATGCACATAAGGCAAATCTAGAGCAAATAAGCAAATTTGTGGTTTACCTAGAGCTAAAGATGAGGGGGAAGTGGAGAGTTTAATGGGAATTCTTTTTGTGATGCTGAAAATATTCTAAAATTGATTGTAATGATGATGACACAAGTCCATGTCTATACTGAAAGCCATTGAATTATGTTCCTTAAATGGTTGAATTATATGGTATTTGGATTATATTTCAGTAAAGCTCTTTTAAAAAGACTTCCTGAGACATTACAGAACTGACCCTACAACTGCTCATAGCAGAACCAGTAGCACCTCTCTGTCATTGTGACAAACTGAAAAAAAAAAAAAAAAACAAAAAACAGAAATGTCCAAAGGGGAACATACTGATCCCTACTGAGAACCCTTGAAAAGAATCACACTGGACAATGGGCACAAACACACACAGTGGAGATTCCAGTGCTCCTGCCAACAGAAGCTCATGCAGATAACGCAAGGCTCCTCTGCTGTCCTTTCTCTAAACAACAGCAAGAGCACATCAAACCCTGCAAAAATAAAAGAACGCCCCCCCCAAAAAACCATCCTACACGTTTCTTTCAAAATGCATGAACATGGCGACAATGAACACAGCCTCACATTGATTTTGCTGGGGCTACTTTTACTTGCAAAATAGCCAACTGTTTTAATCTCTGAACGGGGGTGTTTCAAAATTAAAATCTAGAGAGGAAGTGATTGTTCACAGTCTATCAGAGCTCAGCTCAACCTCATCACTGTTGATGCAAGAAAAAATAGTCCCACATTGAATAAGAAAAATCAAACATGAATTTTTTCATGAGACAGGGAGAGTGAGAAGCTTCCTGAGTGTGGTCCCACTATCGTATTCATTTTTTTTGTTGCTGATTTATATATTTACTTAGCTTTTATTGTTATTTTAGAGTATAGTCCTACTTAAAAAAAAAAAAAAAAGGGTCAACTGTAAACAGCCTTAGGCAGGTCCTTCAGCAGGTGTTTCAGAAGAAGGTGTTGTTACCAAAGACATGACAGTTCTATGTGTTACCACCTTCCAGTAAAAAAGATGTAGCTAAGGAAGACAGTGATATTGATGATTCTGACCTGTGTAGGCCTAGGCTAATGTGTTGTGTTTGTGTCTTGGTCTTGATCATTAACAAGAAAGTTGTTTTATTTTTGGTACTGGGGATTGAACCCAGAGGCACTCCACCACTGAGCCACATCCCCAGCCCTCTTTTGCATTTTACTTAGAGACAGGGTCTCACTGAGTTGCTTAGGGCCTCGCTAAGTTGCTGAGGCTGACTTTGAACTCGCAATCCTCCTGCCTCAGCCTCCCAAGTGCTGAGATTACAGGCGTGCACCACCACGCCCGGCTAACGAAAATGTTTTAAAAGTAAAACTTTAAAAAATATGAAATAGGGCATACTATATATCCTGGGTGTATTGTATACTATATCATCTAGGTTTTTGTTAAGAACATTTTATGCTGTTCACACAGTATTGTATTCATTTTGATTTCTTGGAAAGACAGCGAATTCCACTGTCAGGCTTTGGAGGTCACATTTTTCAGAAGAGGAGCAAGATGAGAAGGAAGAGGAAAAGGAGACAACTCTTTATATCTTCAAGGGTTTAAGATATAAAACCCCATTCCATCCAAAATTGAAGGCTATAATTGGGGTGGGGACGAGGGTGGAGTGGGAGCTATCCCTTCATGTAGGACGATGGCTAATTCTCCATCCTAAGCCACAAAAGACCTGAGTACTATGTGTTTCCTTGTGTGTGGTCTTTGTTCGATAGCCTGGGCTCCTTCTAGATCCCCCTTTGTCAGCTCAAGATCTCCAGGAAAGGCCCCATGGGAGCCTGAAGGGCTCAGGAGGACTCCAAGCCCTCTTCTGCACAAGGTGTGAGCCTGGAGACACAGGGCTCAGGGTAGGACCAGTGACATCCATCACACCTCGGGGAAGCTTTCTCAGGCACCCTTCAGCAGCTCCAGTGTGAGAACTGATGCAAGGGAGAAAGAGGAGTCACCCACAAAAGGGGAGGTTTCATCTCTACCCAGCTGAGACTTCAGAGAGTCCCCACCCCATCCCCAGAGCTCCACGACCAGGACCAACCCCCCAGCCCCCACCCGCCCGCCTATTTGTTCCACACAGGGGAGAATGACTATTTTTTTCCAGCCCTCTGAAGGTATATTATGCTCCCCTCGGAGGCTATCAAGTGATAGAGCAAACTGAAAGTACTTCTTTGCAGACTTGACCCCTGAGAGGGAGACTGCAGAAATGCCTGTCAGTAAGCGCCTGAGGACACAACATGTTTTGGAAGTTTCTTAGGTGCCCTCTGGGTTGGGAGCGAGTGCATTTCACCGACCCTTGACAGATGGTCAGGCCAAGATAGGGGGTCAAGTCTAAATCTGGAACTTGCAATCTGACTTTTTAAAGGCATTTGCATAGCAACAAAGATTCGCCTTCTGCTAAAACAATTAGAGGCAGGAATTATATGTTTCAATCCAATTTTGCTTACCAGAAGTCAGCACGAATTCCAGCTCTTCATCAGAAGGAACCATCTTCAGCCACGAATCCATTTCATTTCAGGTTCTTTGGTTCAGGAGCCCAGGAAGCAATGAACCTTCTGAAGAGCAGGAGATAGAATGCCAGCCACCCCTCTGATTCACCTGGGACTTCCAAACGGATGCTTCTGAATTTAAGAAACATGTCTCTTGAGCTGAGGATGTGAACTGGTTTGGTAATTCCAAGTGTACCCATGCAGGAAACTTCACAAGTGAAGACCTGCCCTTACTAGTTAGAGTTTTGACTCACACCCCAGAATCATCTCCCAGCATTGACATGTTGGGCCCATCAAGTTTCTAGTAGCCTTGACCAATAGTTCTCAGGCAATTGGGTTTGGGGAACTTTGATATTCTTAAAACTGATTCAGGGCTGGGGTTGTGGCTCAGTGGTAGTGCGCTTGCCTAGCATGTCTGAGGCACTGGGTTTGATTCTCAGCACCACATATAAACAAATGAATAAAAAATAAAGGTCTATCAACATCTAAAAAAAATGTTTAAAAAAAACTGATTCAGGGCTTCAAAAAGCTTTTGTTTATGTTCACTATATTCATCAGTATTGACCATAAGAAAAATTAAGACTGAGAAAACATTTACATATTTAGTAATTCGTTTAAAAATAACAACAATCCATTTTGTGTAAGCATATGTAGCACGGTTTTAAAATATGGCCATAGTTTCTAAAACAAAGCAATTAGAACTGTGACATTATTTTATATTTTTTGCAAATCCCTTACTGGAAGACAGCTGGAGTCTCACTTGCTTCTGAATTCAATCTGCTGCAATATGTTGTTTTAGTTAAACTATATGAAAAAAACTCACCTCAATGGATATTTAGTTGGAAAAGAAGGAGTTTTTAATATCCTTTTAGGCAATTGTAAGAGTACACAAAAGTTCAACTCCTCATAGTTTCTTAAAGATATGAAATTGTGTTGATGAACTTCTGCTCAGTGACGTAGTTTAACACTGGTCTGCATTTTCAATGAGTCTTTTATTCATGCTTCAACTTACAACATTGCACTGTGGTTGTTTGTGAAATATTGGTTCACTAAGTTATGAACATTTTCTAAATGTTGACATATTTCAATATTACAGCATCAAAAAATCGTATTTGCTAATGTCACCGCTGATTTAATCAGAAATGCCTTTAAAGCTGGGAAACTGTCAAGCAAACAGTGAGGGATGTAGGTTTTTCAAAACTCTATTTTTCTCTGTCTGACATTCTCTTGAAGTTTTGAATTTAACCACTGGCAACAAATCCAGTCAAGTTGTTTTCCTTGAAGTGACCAGGGTCGCCTTTTTCATTTTCAAGAAAACATCTGCACATACCCGGGTCTGAGTAACTACAGTTTGTCAGTCATTCCTTCAAGTGAAAATGGTGTCTCATGAGAAAAGCAGCCAGTTCAGATCCAAATCCTCACACGAGGGCTCCTTGGTACTCAGAGGAAGTGAGTGTCTCATGTGTTTTTCCTATTTGGTCACACAGAATATTGAAAAGATGTGTGTGAAAGTTCAACATTTAGCAAAACTAGTAATTTGGACTGCTTTGTCAAGGACTTTGCTAATTGAAACTGGCCTTTCTTTTCCCTGAGAGCATATTTACTAAAGAACCTTGGACCACGAGTGCAGTGTCATGCCACTGCCTTGATTCATACCAAAGCTTCAGAATTTTGTCACTAGTGCTTCTGCGTCATAGTGCCAATGTTGGCATGTGGGAAAAGATCAATAATGCCCTGGGATTATAACGAAGGCAGTGTTGATGTCATGATGTCACAGATTCCCTGAAAGGGTTCTGGGGACTCCCTCCTTTCTTTGAGAACCCCTGGCCTCTATGAAATGATGGTCTAAGGGAGGCTTCCTCTCCGTCGCAGTCCCTCCTTGGTTCCAGCTGAGATGGAGGAAGTGCACCTTCCTCTGATGGACAGAAGAGGCTGGACACCTGAGGAATTTTCAAGAAGCAGGCTTTTTGCCTGCAGGGTCCAGATCACCTGGATCACCAAGTCCACTGATAAATCACCTAAAATTTCTCTGGACCATGAGTCTGGAAATTTGAACTTTGCACCCAGAGACAGGAAAGAAGGTTAGGGGTTTACATTTTTGAATGAGTCTACATAACAGTGTTATATATTTTTTTCGAGTTCACAGAAAGTGTTTTTGTCCCATTTTAAAGATTAGTCAGAGGTTTTATAAGTTTTATCACAAAAGCAGAAGTAACATCAAGTCTGCTGCCAAAGTTAGCTGTTGCAAGATAGAGCAACTCAGTCCTCACAGAGAATAGGAAGTCCTGAACCATCTGCCTGGGTTCTTGGCAGAATTTTTTGCTCATATTCTGTTAACAAGAACAATTATGGTGAGGGTCTCTGGAGAAGCTTATTAAGATTTTTTGGTAGAGGAGTGGGTGCCACTACACCTCCAGTTATCTAGCCACATAAAACAAATACTGAGAAAAGAAATAGCAAACCAAATGGGCAAAGGCACCTTAAGAGCCAAGAAAGCAAGTCCCATAGAAGAGAGAACATTTCTGCAGACTCCTGTCATAGAAAGTCACCCCTGAGCAAGTGTTCCCAGACCCTGACTGATATAACCAGATCCTTCCTGGGAGTGGCAATGGATACAGAAATCCTGAGCACCTCCCCCTCCGTAAGAGTTATGCCATCTGGATCACACCCAGTGTCTTTCTTGGTCCTATACAAAATGTGGTCTCAGGTCAACCAAGGGTGTTGCTGTTTCCATTCATCAGGTAATCTGCAAAGTTCCAGAAAAATCCTAACCCAAATGAGCCATTCCCCAATTTTCTCTTTATCTTAAGACCAGCCTCTCAGGACAGTTTTCAAATGTCTTTTCCACTCCTTCCTAGAAGTCCTTTTAACATTTTATTTTAAGAGTAACTTTTTGATTTTAAAAGTATATTCTGTATATTTCAAACATACTTAGAAGCTTTAAAATAATGAATGGGGCAGGGGCACGTTAGGCTGAGATGGCTCCAGTGCCCTGGGTTTTCATGTAAGCAAATCAAAACCAAATGCAACATAAGCTTAAAACAAAACTTAGGCTTAACCAACAAAAACCTGCAAACTAACTAGAGACTTGACCAGTCAGAAACAATCTACTAACCTATAGCTTGTTAGGAACTTTCCAGGTTAACCAATCAAATTCTTTCCCTGCCTTGCTTCTGGGAGTTCCTTTGACAGCCACCCTTGCACATCCCTCAGGGGAGCCCTGGACCCCTGAGGCTTCCTGTTGCCTGGCTCATGAATCACCAAGTCCACTGATAAAATTAAAATGTCAATGTGCCAGAGTTTATCATTTAATAGAAGTGAAGAAAATAACATGTCGGCTGGCTCAGTATCCTCTGCCTAGATTGGAAATCACTAAGATTTTACCAAATTTGCTTCTTTCATCCCATTTCTTTTCTTTCTGTGTTACATATTTTAAAGTGAATTTCAGACATCATATCATTTCACTGGACATAAATCAAAAGGTAGCTCTAAAAATAGGGCCACTATATAACGGCATAATAAAATCAGCGACCATTTCTTTGTTTCATATGATTCCTAGTGGGAATTTAAAAATTACCAGTTGTCTCAAAAATGTAATTTGCATTTGGTTGAAACAAATCAGAATCCAGATGAGGCCCACTAGCTACCTTTGGTTGCTGTGTCTGAGGTCTGTTTTAATCATTCATTCTCTTTTCTCGCTGTTTTCTATGCTAGTCGTTGACAAGATCCAAGAACCAAGTCAGCCACCTCTACGTGTCCCACATTCTGAAATCACCTCCTTGTGAGGTCAACTGGTTTCTGTCTCAGAGTTTCCTACAAATGAGAGTCAATCCTAAAATTCTGATTAGATTCAGTCTTGATTTTTTTTTTTTTTTTTTTTTTTGTACGTGAAGAATACATCATGTGACCTGTGAACTTCATATTACATCACACCGGGAGATATGAGGCCTAAATACCCCATTGTCATGAGGCAAGATGGATCCACGGGTTGGGAAAGTGGCAGTCTGATCTCCCTCCCCGCCAGCAACTTCTGAGCTCACCAAGTTTTGGCCTTAGTGCTTCATCTACAAGTGATCACTGACCACAGTAAAATGGTGATTCTACAGGTCCATCGTCTCCTTCACATTTTTAGTGGGGGACCTTCTATAATAAAGGACTCTTCCTCTCATTGGTTCTGATAACCCTGATATAGCACATAGGGAAAGACAGAATCAATGGCCAGTTCTTTTCTTCTGGTTTCCAGTTTTGTTTTCCCTATTTTTATCAGTGCACTATAATCATACATCATAGTGGGATGCGTTGTTACATATTCATGCATACACACAACAATATAATTTGGTCAATATTGTTCCCCGTTATTTCCCCTTGCCCTCCCCACCTCCCTCCCATGCTCTGTTTCCTCTATTAATCTCCCTTAGATTTTCATGACATTCTCCAACAATACCTTTCCCCACTTTTTCCTCTCTGGCTTCCAGATATGAGAGAAAAACATATGGCACTTGACTTTCTGAGTTTGGCTTATTTCACTTAACATGATGTTCGTAAGGTCCATCTGTTTTCCTGTGACATAATTTCATTTGTCTTTATGGCTGAAAAAAACTCCTGTGTATATATACACCACATTGCCTTGATCCATCCATCCACCGATGGACACCGGGCTGATTCCATTGTTCTGCTATTATGAATTGTGCTTCTGCATCCATGGGTATGCACGTATCACTGCAGTCTGCTGACTTTAACCCTTCAGGATGATTACCAAGGAGTGGTGTAGCTGAGTCACATGAGGGCTTCATTTCATTTCCTTTTGAGGAACCTCTGTATTAATTTTCATGATAGGTGTGTGCTAATTTGCAATCCCACCAACAGTGTAAAAGTGCTCCTTTTCCCCCCACTTCCTCTCCAGCATTTATTACTGTTTGTATTCTTAATGACTGCCATTCTAACTGGGGTAAGATGAAATCTCAGTTTAGTTTTTATTTGCATTTCCCTAATTGCTAAAGATGTTGAAGATTTTTTCATGTACGTGTTGGTCATTTGTACTTCTTCTTTCGAAAAGGGTCTATTTAGTTCATTTGCTCACTTACTGATTGGGCAATTTGTTTTTGTAGTGTTAAGTTTTTTTAGTTCTTCATATTCCAGACATCAGTACTCTGTCAGAAGACCGGCTAGGGAAGATTTTTCTCCCATCCTGTAGGTTCTCTCCTCACCATCCTAATTGTTTCCTTTATTGTTCAGGAGTTTAATTTGATGCTATCCCATTTATTAATTTTTAGTACTATTTCCTGAGCTTTAGGAATCCATTGAGGAAGTCATTGCCTGCACCTGTAGGCCGGAGTGTTGACCCTGTCCTTTTCTTCCAGCAATTGCATAGTTTCTGGTCAAATTCCGGGTTTCTGATCCATTGTGAATTGACTTTTTTGCAGGTTGAGAGATAGGGTCTAGTCTCATTCTTCTACAAGTGCATAACCAGTTTTCCAAGTACCATTTGTTTAAAAAGACTGTCTTTTATAGAACATATATTTTCGTTACCTTTGACAAGAATCTGATGACTGTACCTCCATAGGTTTGTCTCCACATCTTCTATTCTGTTCCAACCATCTACATACCTGTTTTTATGCTAGTACCATGCAGTTTAGCTCCTATATCTCTGTAATATAATTTTGAAGTTAGATAATGTAATGCTCCCAGCATCACATTTTTTGGGGCTTAGAATTGCTTTTATTCTTCCAAATGAATTTAAGGATTTTTTTTTCCTAGTTGTGTGGAGAATGTCATTGGTATTTTGGTGGGAACTGCCCTGAATCTGCAGATCACTTTTGGTATTATAACCACTTGAACAATATTCATTCTGCCTATCTATGAACATGGGAAATTATTTCATATTCTAGTGTCTTCTTCAATTTCTTTCTTCAGTGTTTTATAATTCTCATTGTAGAGGTCTTTTTCCTCCTCGGTTAGATTTATTCCTGGGATTTTTTGTTTGTTTGTCTTCTTTTATTTTTGAGGTTGTGAATGGGATTGTTTTGCTGATTTCTTTCCCAGCATTGTTGGTATATACGAAAGCTGTTAATTTTTATATATTGATTTTGCATCCTGTAGATTCTAGATTTTGTGATAAGTTGTTTTGCTTCAGTGACTTCAAACAGGATCCAATGAGTTTTTTTAAAAGATCATTTTGCACGCCTGGGTTTTCATGTAGTCAACATGTTTCAGCAAACTGTATTCATTATTCACTTTAATGATTAAATTTTCCATCTTTGGCCAATGGGAGTCCCTTGTTTATGCATTATTAGTGTTTTATAGTCACTTTGTGACACAACAGAACTTTCCAGGGTCCTAAGACATATTTCCTTCCTGACAAAACTGGATACAACTCTTCTGTGGGATTCTCAGAGTTTTTCAGGAGGAATAGTATTTTGAGATCACAAAATTAATTATGCTCTGTCATCTCATTGTAGCCTTTAAGTGTACAAATCTAAAAAACAGGTAATTTTGAAATAAAGAATTTAAAGGTTCACACTAATATTTGCTATTGAGATATGATAGAACTTTTATTCTTTAATTTTTATACTTGTGCCTCTTTTATCTTACACTGACAATGTTGCTTTTAAACAATCATAACATAATTATCTATTTACATTGTCTCCCACTAGCAAACCATTAAGTGGAAATTTAATAGTATTTTGCTTCTCTATGTCTCCTTAATATATATATCACTATCACTAAATATGTATAGCCAAAATGTGGAAGTTTTAAAGTTGATTGAAATAAATAATTATTTTATCTCTATGGTTTATTTTAAAACTACTAATTAATTCATTCATTTTAGCTTGTTTTGTTTTTTCTTTTAGTCATAGTTTTTACAGATTTTTGAAGTCAAAGTTACATAATAGGAGATATATTCAGGATGTTTTCACCTCCAATTTTCTCACACATGCTTTCTTACTTTACCCATGGATTTCTTAGTATTTATCTTTTCAATGTTTCTCCCTTTTTCTTCCCTCTTTTCTCAATCTAAAGATAAACTATATGTATAATTCTACTCCTTGTTTATTGTACTTATCTATAAATGATGGAGATGACTTCATATTCATTTGTGGAGTTCAAATGGATTCTTTTTATAGCTGTATAGTTTTCCATTGTATGGACGATGTGCCATTCTTTCTTGGACTAGTCCTCTGCACATCAATCTTGTAGTATTACAAATGTCATTGCATGTACAATCTTGTGTGACAGTTATTTTGTAGCTTTGCCAGTTTCATTGGGTTAGATTCTTGGCAGTGGAACTGCAGGGTCCCAGGGATGAAGACGATGGTACTTTGCTAGTGAGCGCCACCCACTATGCACACCCATCAGCAACATGTTGAAGGGCCTGCTCCCCTGAAGCTTCCCAGCTGACTGTGTTGCAAACATTTGGATTTTTTCAGATCTTTTTGATAGGAAGAGACCTAGTTTCAGTTTGCACATCCTTTCTTATGAGTGAAGTTGAGTGCTGTTTTCCATCTGCTGATCACTATATTCATTTCCTCTGCGAGTTATTGGTTTGTGTCTTTTGCTCATTTTTCAGAAACTCTTATAAGGGATTCTAATATGAATTCACTTAAATTAAGCCCCACATGAGAGCATACCTTAGACCAAGGTATATAATGACCAAGAAAGGCGTCTCCCATCCATTTCAATTCTCAGGTTTTGTCACCGTGCCACCCAACAGGGGCAAAGGACAGCCTTGTGCAAATGGCACCACTGCTGCCAAAACCACACTGTCAGTGAGCTACCACGTCCACCCTCTTAGCTGTCATCCACACAGCGGCTCTGCACAGGCAATGAGGACCACAATCACCTCCACGGAAGGGGAGGAAATTAAATTTTAGAAACATTGAATAACATGTGTAGAATTACAGAGCAGATTAAAGACAGAGCCCTAGACTCAAACCCACTTCTGTCACATGCCAAATCCTGTGCCCGGCACTGCCAGGGTCTGCCTGTGGGGTCTGCCTCATTGTTGCTTTGAACTTCATTTGATGGCTCCATCCTTCTTAACTTTTTAAATTTTATGACCTCTTAGTTCCCCAACTGTATTTTAGGCTCCGTGATGTGCTATTATATATAAACAGTCCTTAGTTCTATGTATTAAGTTTAGAATCTTTATAAAATGTAGAAACATACTACCCTGGAGATGGATATTAATATTCTGTTTCTTCTAGTAAATCTACATAGTTACCTATTCTCTGTTAATATACATGTACACACACAAACACACACACACACACACACACACACATATATATATATTCTTCTCTGTTAATATATTTTTCTCTGAATAATTAGGGAAAAGCACATGCATAGAATGAAGAGTAAGCCGGGTAGTTTTAATGGTAAAGACTCGTAGGAAGGCAGCAGAACTGGCTCATCAGCATTAACTCATATGAGTATAAGGTTCAAAAAGTTAAATTAGGCAAATGCCCCAAGAATGGAAATGACAGTACAAACTAGATCACAAAGACAGATATGATGAAGCCTCTGAAAACACTGTTAATTTTGAGAATGCACAAAAGTATGTTGTAAGCCACAGTTTGTGCTGTGATCCCAGTGTGATTCATCAGAGTGAATGGGGAGAGGCTGTCACTGAGGGCAGAGGTGTCAGAGGAGTGAAGGAGGAGAGGAGAGTGCAGTGTGTGTATCGCTGAGTCCAGAAGAGATGCCAGGGTTCAAAGGGGGTAAAATGAAAGTCATTTGTGGCCTAACAACTGCAACCAGATGCTGTGTAGATATGCACACAACGTGGTCTAAATGCAAAACTCTGGTTTATATGTTTATTTAAAAATTGCTAAACAGGAGAGCATGAAAAGAACTGACTGCTCAATTCAGGCAGTTATAAAGTAGAATTGGGTAGGCAGAGGGGATATAACTGCACTTACCTCCTTGTCTTGGAAGGGATGGGTGTGTGAAAGACACCATTTTGCTTGGTTCTGACAATTAACAGCAGATTGGAGGAAAGTAAAACAAACAGATAAATTCTATCAAAAATAAAATCCAACTATAATGCTGTTTAAGAAGTACCTTTGAAACCAGACACATTAAATATTTAAAAGTTAAAGGCCACAAAAGGGTTATATTGTAAAGGATAAACTAAAAGAACACAAAGATTGCATCACAATATCGGAGTCCGGTTTGATGGGAAGAGTGTTGAATGATTCATTGATGAAAGGCGCACTTCACAGTGAACACATCTGAGCCTCTCACTTCCCAGTGCTCTCCATCATCCTCTGCTCCTGGAATGCTGATTCCTTCTCTGAGCACACCCGCATTCTCGAGGTGTCTCTGGGGTCTTGGTGCTGCCTGTTTCTCTAAAGTGCATCGTCCCCTCTGACAGCTGCAGGCTCACTGCTGCACCTCCTCCAGAGCGTGGCTCAGCCATCTCCTGACTGTGAGCTACCTCCTTCACCCACCTCCCTATTCACATCACAACTCCCTCCCCTGACTACAGCCTCTCTCCTCCCCTGCTGCATTCTTCATAATCCCTTTCTGCATCAGGCATGCGATTTGTTTTACTTACTTATCTTAGTTTGTATCTATCTCCCTCCACTAGAATGCAAGACCCTGGACAGCAGGGACTTTTTAAAATCTTAATCTTTTATTAGATTAAGTCTAGCAGAGTTTCTGGCCTCTACTAGGTACTCAACCAAGAGCCTCGAATGGCTGGATGAATGCCTGGATTGCATTACATCAGAAATATAAAGAGACACTTACAGAAAGCAGCGGTACAGGGAACTTTAACACAGCAAAAAAAGTAGAAACTGTAGAAGATCACAGAAACTAAACAAGGAAGTTGGCAAGGTGGACTCATTTGCCATACTGTGTATCAAACTTAAATCATGCAATAGAAACTGTCTTTCATTTTGGATCAACCACAGTACATTTGCATTGACTAGTCACATGTTAGCTCACAAAATTATTTCAATGTATTTTTATTTATTTATTTATTTTTGGTACTGGGGATTGAACCCAGGGCACTTAACCACTGCACCACATCTCCAGTCTTTTTCATTTTTTTTATTTTTTTTAATTTTGAGTCAGGGTCTTCTTGAGTTGCTCAGGGACTTGCTAAGTTGCTGAGGCTGGTTTTGAACTTCCAACCTCCTGCCTCAGCCTTCCGAGTTGCTGGGATTGTAGGCATACACCACTGTGCCTGAATTCAATGTATTTTTTAAAGGAGAGTTTGTACAGAGATTCGTAAAATTGCTATAATAAAGATAAAAATTAATAATCAGTGTATAAATAAAATATCCTCCCCTAAATAATTACTGGATCAAAGAGTACACCAAAATTACCAATTATTTATAAAATAAAGCATTGAGAACATGGCATATCAAAACTGCTGTATTTCCACCAAAAACATACAGGAAAATTGAATGCTGAAAAAATTCTAAACAGGAAAGAATGAAAAGAATAGGAATGCTCAATTCAGGAAGTTATGAAGTAGAGTCCAAAATCAAACTTCAATGCAGCAGGATGAAACTGATGAAATCAAAAAATATTAAATTAGAGTTGGAATAAATAAATTTATAAGCAAATCCAAGTGCTAGCTCTTTGAAAAAGAATATAGAGAAATTTCTGGCAAATCTACTTAGAAGAGAAGGTAAAAACAACAGAAAATTCACAGTCATATAATCTAGGAAAGAGAAAGGGGGCCTATTCATGAACCACAATCAAAAATTAAAATAAAATACAATACCCCGTGCTTTTCCATGTTAACCTGCACTGAGGGTTTCCATTGGCGGACGTTTGACCTTCCTTATTTCAGCTGATTTTCTCAGCCATCCAATGACATTGCAGATGGGAGGCCTAATCTGCAGATTTACTAGGGAGAAGCACCTGCGAGAGGCACGTGGGCAGGGGACTGAGTGAAGGAGGCCGGGGAAGACATCAGACCCAGGTGGGGAGGCGAGCAGAGGTGGAGGAAGGAGAGTGGGGTCTGAGGAGCGTAGACCACCAAAATGCAGATCCAGCGAAGCGAGGCAAGGATGGGGGTGCGTACCCCAGGGAAGGAGGGCGCCCCCCGGGGAGGCCCCTGCAGCTCTGGACCTGGCCCCGCTCTGCTACCCTGATGCACACTCCTCCCAGCAGGACCTCTGGGAGGCTCCTGTTGATGGTGCCGCAGACCCTCACAGAATCTGCTCTTGCTTCTGTTAAAGCTTCCCTGCCTGGAGTGTGGACCCTTCCTTAAACGCACCTGCATCTCTGCATCCTATTTCCAATATTATGCTCCATGTTGGAACGTGGAGGCAATTCTCTCAAAGTCCACATCAAGACTGGGGTGGCCCCTGTCTTTGCTCTTGTTTAATAGTTTTATGAGGTTCTAGAAAATGTGATAGGTAGGAAAAAGGAATGCAATGCAAAAATCCTGGAGCAGGGAACAAAGTATCATTTGTAGATGACTTGGTTGTCTAACTGGAAACGCCCATCTCCCTCACTAAATTAGGAAACAGGATGGATTAGTGAGAGATTAGGAAACAAACATAATTTTTCCATAGTATTAGTAACAGCAAGCTAGAAAAATAGTTACATAAAATACAAAATACTCAAGTATGACATTAACAAAATATTGATAGAATCTATTTGAAGAACACTATAAAATTTTCCTGAGGAACATAAAAGAAATAGTTTTTTCTTTTTAAATAAAAAGTCAAACTATTTCTAGATGAAAATCCTTAATGAGCCAAGATTTCAGTTTCCCCAACTTGACCTATTAATTTTACCCATATTCAACAAAATTCATAATTTTTAAAAGACTTTATTTCTGAAGTTTATTTTTATCTTGTGGGAGAAAAACTTAATAAGTTGGCCATAATAGCTTTGAGCCAAAAGAAAATTTATGTTAAAGATTTTTTCCTACTTTATTTTAAAGCACGAAAGTGGCATTTATTAAAATAGCACTGAAACAGGAATAAAAATACAGCTTAATGGAACTGAAAAGGAAATCTCAGAACAGAGATATATGAACAAAAAAGTATCATGCAATATCAAGCATTAAAGACCTGTATTACTCCAAATTAGTATCAAAACAACTGGTTGGAAATAATTAAAATTAAAATCTTAACCTCAATCCATATATTCAAATAAATTCCAAGTGTAGGGCAGGAAATAAAAAATTCGAAAGAATCAGAAGCAAGAAGAGATAAATAGTAATCCAATGGCAGAGACCTTAAGGGGAAAAAAAGATACTAAATTTAACCCAATAAAATCTTCATATATCTTTGCATCCAAAATAATGCAACAAAAATAAAGAAAATAACAAATTGGTGGAGATAGTTCCAAATCTAGTTCAAAAATTGAATGGTCATGATATTCAGAGCAAGTGTAACTGAATAAGGAAGAGAGACACTTTCTAAAACAACAAATAAGCAAGGGACTCCAAGTCTTTTGGAGGCACCCCCATCCTCGACTTCTCCTTTATTTTAAATGCTGTATCCCCCACTAGATTCATCCTTGGGTACCTATGTTCCAAGCATAAATCAAATACGAGTTTTGCCCATAATTCTGTCTTGTGAATCTGACATCCACTCTTGCAAAAGTTAACTTTCCAAAGAAGTTGATGACCATACATTCCCATTCCCCACAGTTCAGTTTCTGTTTTTTCTCTGATATATCTAAGTATGCTCCTCTTTTATTCTACACTGCTTACAATTTAATTCTAGAACCAGTGGACTACTGATTTTTTTTTCCCACTTGGAAAAATCGTTCAGTTCTGGGATCTTCAAATATTGTTTCTACCTCATTCTTTCTCTACTTTTTTTCCCCCTCAGATTTCAAAATATGCACATATGTATCCACTATGTCTTCTAC
This sequence comes from Glaucomys volans, assembly GCA_020662805.1. NCBI lineage: Eukaryota > Metazoa > Chordata > Mammalia > Rodentia > Sciuridae > Glaucomys > Glaucomys volans. The sequence continues at coordinate 82,910 of JAJEJO010001403.1, forward strand.
ATTCTCATCTCTATTTTCCATTCTTGCTATTTTTTTCTGATCTGCTTTCCTGTTCACTAATTCTCTTTTTAACTATATATGATCTAATATTAAGTAAACTATTGCATTCATAATATTTTTTAAAACATGTAAAATTATTGTTTGTTCCTTTCATATGACTTTCAGTTTGTGGAGAAATTTCAAAACCTTTTTTTTTTTTTTTTGTAAATCTCCTTCAGTATAATAGATGGTTATTTTCCTTTTTGTTCCTGATAACTATATGAACTTTTTTGTTGTCTGTTTTTTGCCTTTGGTTTTTATCACGTTGCCCTGTCTCCATATAAACCTATTTGTTCTTTAATGTTCACCAACAATATGAAATCCTGAGTATTATTATATTCCTCTACAAATCATTTACCTTTGCTTCTTGCAAGAAGCTGGGAACATCAGTAATTATGGATTACTTGAAGATCATTTCACAAATGGAATGGTTCAAAACTAGATTTTAGCCCTGTGAATTTTGACCTATTTCTGATTTATCGTTATTTCTAAAATGTGGCTCCTTGAAGTCTCAATAGAATGTATTCCTTGGACCCTATGTTTAGTAATACTGGACTCTACTTTTGAATACTTCACACACAGGAGGCTGTCAAAAGTTCTGTTCAGTTTCTCAGACTCTCAGTCACCTCTTCTGGACTTTTGTATCTCCCTAAGAGGAAAGAACCCACAGGAGATCATCTCTGTTCATTGTTTTTTACTTGTTCCAGATTTTTGCCTTTTTTTTTTTAATTTCATTGTTAATAATGTTGTTAAGTAATCCCAGCACTTGGGAGGCTGAGGCAGGAGGATCACAAGTTCAAAGGCAGCCTCAGCAACTTAGCGAGGCACTAAGCAACTCAGTGAGACCCTGTCTCTAAATAAAATACAAAATAGGGCTGGGGATGTGGCTCAGTGGCGGAGTGCCCCTGGGTTCAATCCCCAGTTCCAAAATAACAATAATAATAATAATAATGTTGTTAAGGACTTTTATATTCATACTGATTTTCTCTCTACTTGTTTTATCAATTGCTGAGAGGACATATTTAAATCTAATAAATTGTGGACTTGTCTATTTCTTCTTGTAGTGCTTTCAATTTTTGTTGCACGTATTGAAACTCTATTATTAGATGAATAAATATCTAGGTTTGCTGTGACCTCCTGCTAAGTTCATCTCTTCATCACTATGAAGTAACTTTCTTTATTGCTTGTAATTTTTTTCTCCAAAATGTACTTTATCTGATGTTAATATAGTTTGCATTTGTTCATGTTGCCACAGCATCTTTTTCCATCCTTCTTCTGTCTTATTGCATATTTATATTTAAAGTGGATTTCTCTTAGATAGCATATAGTTGGGTTTTGCTTTTCTATCCTGCCAGACAATCTTTTACTTTTAACTGGGGGTGTTTAAACCATTTACACTGATATGCTTTTGTTTTTTGTTTATATAGATAGATTTGTTAAATTATAGTATGTGTGTAAGTGTGTGTATTAGAATACTGGAATACAGGTATATTATATTATGTATAATATGCATGCATTATATGTACAATATCCTGAATATTAGAGTACTGGAAGTTATTCCTCAGCATAGTAGCGTGCTGTTCTTTAAAATATTTTTCCTCCATGTGTTTCATTTTCAATAGTTTTTATTGCTGTGACTTCAAGTTCTCTAATCTTCTTAAATATTAAATTCCATTGAATAATGTTTCATCACAATTATTGTAGTTTTCATCTTAGACGTTGCATCTTTGTCTTCTAGATGTTTGACTTCTGACTTTTTAAATATCTTCCATGTCTCTACTTAAAATGTACATTTTTTTCTACCTATGTGAACACATGGACTATAGGTTTCAATAACCGATTTAACACCCTTAGTTACTGATCCTATCTGTGTAATTTGTGGGTCTTTTTCTATTGATTGGCTATTCTTTTTCCACTCTTTTGCATACCTAGTCATTTTTTTCATTCGATGGTAGCCGTTATGAATTTTGCCTTGTTGCATAGTGGATGGTTCTGTTTTCCTAAAAGTGTGCTTGACCTTTATTTTGGAACTCAGTGAAGTTACTCAGAAATAGATTGATTCTTTCAAGAGTTGTTTTTAAGCTGTTATGTGGGGCCAGTGGTCTTTGGTTTAGGGCTAATTTTGCTCAGGTACAGAGGAAACACCTTGCTAAGTGTTTTCCAGGATACCCACTGAATCGTGAGGATTTTTGTTCGAGCTCCGGGGATTATTCCCAGTCCTTTGGGAGTGCCATGGACTGTTCCCTGCATTCCTTTTTGTGAGTCGAACTTTCCCTGCCTTGGTAGTCTTCTCACCTGTGTGTGCAGATCAGTACTCAACTGAGGATCCAAGAGGGACCTTCTCAAGACCTCCAGAACTCTCCATTTTCTTCTGTCTTCTGCAGTACCACCCAAGGCAAACTCCAGCTTACGTGTTATCTCCATGCTTCTAGCTCTTTCCTCAGTCTAGAGAGACCTCTGGGCTCTGAGAATCCCCTCTGCACCGGGACCCTTTCAGTCCTCTCTTTCTAGCAGGCCAGGGACACCTTTGAGTCGATCTTTTTCTCCTTCCTTGAGCACCGTTATCTTGTGCCACCCGGTTTTAATGTCTAAACACCACTGTTTCATATATTTTGCCCAATTTTTTCTTCAGGCAGAACCCTAGGTCTCATCTTTGTTACTCTGTCTTGACCAAAAGCGCAGTGTGTACTCCTTAGTTAGCTGGCCAGTGCCTTTGTAAATACTTTTCTGTAGCTATTCTGATTGCTTTGGCTGGGGACGTCAGCCTGGTTTTGAAGTACCCTATGGCACTCACCATGATACTCATCCGCCCTTGTTCTTTTTAAGAGTAATACTTAGTTCCAGCCATGGCCTAAATGCAGTCATTTCCCTAAGCATGTTTGATCTCTTTGTTTCTCCTAAGATCTATAGTCAGGCTTTTCATCAGTCCCATGGGTTCCCTGTCTCACTGATGTTCCCTCAGCACACGGGCTCTATGCAAATGGCATCACGTTTAATCTCTTGGACTCCAAACTCTGGCTTTTGTGTAGTCTCACTTTTCCCTGATTCAAACAAATTTCATTAAAATAATTTGTTATACATATTTGCTTTATATGACACCATCTGATTTCTCCTTTTGGTCTCTTCATGCATTTCTGAGTACCTTATCATCACAAGCATTGGTATCAGACAATCCCAGGATAGATACCAGTTCCTGAGTCCCCTGACACATCCCCTCAACCAGAGGCCAACTGAGTGAGAGAGTGAAATGCATCCTTTTCCCACTGACGTTGGGTAGCAGCCTGAGAACCTCCTTAATGCAAAGCCATGCTTGCTCATTGGGGACTGTGCTCACATGATTTATAGTTATTTTTGTGATTTCAGTTACCTTTGTGATCCTTCACCCCAAGTACCAGGCCTCTGTTTTCATAGCAACCCTTCAGTCTGCTAAAGTCCTTTCTCAAATACTGGTTCTTCTTGTATGGTTCAGAAGAGACCCAGAACCTGGTTCTGAACCCGCGTTCTTCATGATGACACTTACGAATGAGGACCCTAAGGAATATGTTGTTATTGTTTTTTTATCCCTGAGGACATTCGATTTAAAAGAGCACTGTAGCCGGGTGCGGTGGCGCACGCCTGTAATCCCAGCACTTGGGAGGCTGAGACAGGAGGATCGCAAGTTCAAAGCCAGCCTCAGCAACTTAGTGAGGCCCTTAGCAACTCAGTGAGACCCTGTCTCTAAACAAAAAAAAAAAAAAATACAAAATGGAGCTGGGGAAGTGGTTCAGTGGTTGAGTGCCCCTGGGTTCAATCCCCAGTACCAAAAAAAAGAGCACTGTGATCCATGCTGGGGCTTTGGCTCATCCACTTTTTACATTTCTGTACTCTTTTGAGAAGCTTTGGACTTCATTTTATTGGGGAGAATTATTTTTTTACCTAGTTTATAGACAGGCATACGTAGATTGCTCAAGACATCCTTTGGGTCTGCCCTTGGTTTGGGCTTTCTATTCTGAGCAATGGAAGGATTCATGGGGTGTTGCCTGCCTGAAAGTCAGGGGAAGTACCCACCACCTCACCTGATGGTCAAGTTAGAGGAGAGCAATGATTTACAAGGGAGAGTGAGTCAGGGATACAAGGAGCCATGACCAGTGAGAGGCTCCTTTGAATCTGAGTTCCCCACTGAGACCATCAGCTCCTCTCTTCAAGTCCCAGATGTGTCCCCTGTGCCTCACAGCTCCCAGAAAGGGAGGGCCGGTGACAGCAGGGGAAGGCCTGGAGCTCCCCCTACCTACCCAGAACAATCATCTCACTGGGCTTTACCTGATACTTGTAAAAATCTTCCTGAAACTTCCTCCCTTCTCTCCTCTTCTGAATGAATAGAAAGAGGAACAAGAGGCCCAGTTTTCAGAGATACCCAAAAGATTTGAGTCTAATCAGAAGAGAAAAATAAAAAAACAGATGAAAGAAAAAAGGAGAGGAAGGAAAATGGGAGACAGAGGAGGAAGCCATAAAATTATGGAAAGAGGAAGGAAGGATGGAAAGATGGAATGGAAAATGACACTTCTGGAATAATACTTTCCAAATGCACCAGGAGCTTTATAAAATTTGTATTTAATGGTCACTAAGGTCTTAGGCAGAAGTGTTCTTCGTAAGTCCCACAGTACAGAGGAAGCAACTGTGTGCAGACAAAGAGAATAACGACCATCTTGATGTGGGGTAATGTTGACCCATGGCCAGGCAAAGACAAGAAGGTGGTATGCGGAGAAGTGACTCTGAGAAAGCAGGTGGCCCTTTGGAAATGGGGGCTGATTGGTGGAATCTGGGCGAGAAAACATGGAAAATGTTGGAACTGTGGCAGTTCAGGGGGACTTTAGGAGAAGATTGGAGAGAAGCCACCATGCTCTCTGAGTCAGCAGGCAGGTGCAGAGCACCTCTGAGTTAGGGACTGTGTCACTGCCAGTGAAGTGCATTGAAGGACAAGGGATGAATCTACTAATCTACCAAAAAGAAAAAGCCCTTTCCTTTGCCAGGGATCAAAGGAACTGGGAGGTGCCCAACCCTATCCTGGAAAGTGAAAGCAAACATGAACAGATAGCAGATGGACACACGGAGCGGTTCATGGGATGGATATTCACTTAGGTAACAGCAGCAGCTGGGCACCATGGTGCAAAAAGAGCTTTGGGAGTAGCCCATCCAGGGGGACAGCACAATGGAGAAGAATCTAAAATTCACAGAGAAGCAGTTACCTTAAGCCACACCTGAGTACTATGAATCTGCATGCGTCAACCTTCTTCTCCATCTTTATGCTCAAATTCCTTCAGACTGCAGTCGATTTGTGAACTTGAAACAGCTGACCGAATATGATCTCAGATAGCTTCCTGATTTGTGGTGGGGATTATTTGTACAAGAGTTGAAAGAATTGTGTATTACAAACCTAAAATTTTTTTAGCATTATACAACTATCCCTATAGTCAAAGAAACAGTGGGAATAACTGAACGTGTGGGTCATTGATTTTTTATTTAGGCTGGTAATTAAAGCTATTAAGCTTCACTAGGTATGAAAAAGAGTGAGGCATTGATTATCAATGAGACCTAGGACAAATAGCCTCTGGAAACCAAAATATCCTCAGTAGAAGCTGACTGTCAATCTTCAGGTAAACTTGGAGGCTTGATCAAAGGGAATCTGTGAATTTAGATTCATAGATAAAACACCTGTCAACTAAAGAGGTTTCTAGAAAAAACACAGATGGATAAGTTCTGATCAAAAACTCAGCCCTCCTTATGGGGGCAAGGCAAGATCGTAACCGGGTAGAGGAACAGGAGACCAGGAGTAACTCAGGGAAGCAGGCGGGTGTGAACATTGATCACCTAACAAACCATCCACTCAGTGTGAACCATGAAGAAATGTTATGAAAGTTTCTGTTTTACAGTGAAGTAAGCCTCCACCAATCTCCCTAGGAGCACTGCCAGCCAGGAGGCCTTGGCCAGGTTTAGATTACCTCGTGAGCCTAAAGCACTGAAGTTCACATCTTCTATAAGAAAAAGCTCACAGCAGGGGAGTGGGGCTGTGGGATCTGTCAGCTCTGAAGATTTATTGAACAGCATCTGGGAAGAGTAGAAAATTCAGAGTGAAGACCTTCGGATCTGCCTCCAGATGTTGGTCTTTCCCCGACTCTCCCCTGCAGATGGCCCAGGATGCCGTGGTTGCTGTTGGCACGACACTGGCAGGATGAGAACAATGGGAAACCAAGGTAAAAGGAGCCTCAGCGTTTGCGGAGGACCCAGCTCTGTGACAGGCGCTCTGCTGCCTGCCTACATCCGTGACCACGCCTCGATCTCAAAGAAGCTCCTTGGGTGGGCTCTGCTAGCCCCCATTCCAGAGATGAGAGCATGAGGGCTCAGAGGGCCCTTCTCCTTCACCTGGTGAGGTATAGGAAGACGTTTTTGAGCCTGAGTTTGTTTCAATTCAAAATCAAGTAGAGGCTGAAATATTTGGAAAAGAACCAAATTCTTCTCCAAAGAAAGGTCTTTCTGCTTCTTCCATGGAAACCGCATATAGTTACTAAAAGGAAGGAGCCGGGGGGCCTTCTGTTGAGCACCGGGACAAGGCTCCAACCAAGAGCAGTCTCCTCCAGCGGCGGCTCTTGTTCTCTTCTTGCTAGCGGGAAGAAGGCCAGACGCACAGCATGCCTCCCTAGCAAGGCAAGAGACGCAGTGACAGATGCACAGTAAAGTGTGGGTGAGGAGGACTCCCCAGGGAGACGGAGCAGGCCACAGCAGCTCAGATGCTCAGCCTTTCTGCATTTTTTCAGGGGATTTTATAGGTTGTTTTAGGATCAATCACAAAGTGATTGTTCACAAGGGGGAAGTGCCTTTCTGAAAAATTGCTAGCAACAGATTGATCTTAAAGTATCAGGGAAAATGTGACAACATGGAAAAGAAATGGTGAATAGAGGCAAAAACACTTCAATCATTTGTCCTATTTTGTGAGCATGGTAATATTCCTGTGGTAATTACAAATGACTTATTACTAATGCTGTCGGCTGACTATGTTTTGGGTGTTGAATTCATTTGCCTTTTGAAGTTATGAGTAAAGATCATTACAGTCAGGTGTGGCGGCACATGCCTATAATCCCTGCTACTTGGGAGGATAAGGCAGGAGGATCGCAAGTTGGAGGACAACCCTGGACAGCTTAGTGAGATCCCGTCTCAAAATAAAAAATAAAAAGGGCTGGGGAGGTAGCTCAATGGTAAAGTACCCCTGGGTTCAATTTCCAGTACCAGAAGGGGTTATAAAAAAATTATTTACAAAGAGTAATTGCAATCAGTGGTGTCCATGGATAATTTGTTTAAAAAATATTTCTTAGAAGCTGATAAACAACAATTAATATTTATTGAGTCTCCAGCATAACCTCGCCTTTGCTCCGCCAGTGCCACAGAAAAGAACTTAGCACTTTGCTGGGGAGACCTACAAAAACATTAAATAATCATTGAACCATGATCAATGGCATAGTCTTTAACATTTCAGGAACACGATGAGGAGTGAGTCTCTAAGAATTAATGAAGAGTCCATTAAAATGGTTCCAAATGATGTGTGAGTTTTAGAGGTGAAACAGAACTTATAGACTTTGGTGCGCTGTGAATCTCCAAGAGCACTCGTAGGCAGTCTTTCCCAGACTTGTTAGAGGAATGGAATCTTCCTTCATGAAGCATTTTAATGAAAACCACATTGAGAAATGCTAGCCATGGAGATAAAAGACATGCAGAAAATGTCAAAAACCCAACGTGAAATAAGATAAACATGGTTTAAAAAATACATTCTGCCACTCTCAACACCCCAGTTGTAGCCCATAAATCACAGAACAATGCAGTATAGCCACCACTGCAGTTTGCAGAATCCTAGGATATTTTCATGACCTTGCTATGCCAGCCATTAGCATCAAGGGAAGCAATCTGATGGTTCGTTGTCATTGGCTCTTGCAAAGCTATAAACATCCCAAGACCCCCTTCATCACCATAGCAACCTTATCCCTAATTACCAATTGCAACAGCTTTGGTGCAGAAGTCTCTTTTGTGCAAATCTGTTTTGCAGAACTATTGCTGAGGCTCCCAGAATAGAAGTAGCAAGAGCACCACCTGCTGGACACGACTGTCTTCTGCACGCTCCCTCGGGATCTGAGGCACAAATGCCTGGCCAGGTCAACCCCCCAGGGCCCCCAGCTGCAAGAATCCTCCAGAAGCAAATACATCTTGAGTAAGCAGAATTGCATAGCAAAAAACTTCCATTCTTACCTCATTGGAAAAAAGTCCCAAATCCAGTGGCAGATTCTCAAATTCTAATAGAAAGTCAAGACAGGAAAGTAGGAACTAGAACATGGAAATATATTTTATCTTTAAGACACACACTTGATCCCAGCAGCTCAGGAGGCTGAGGCAGGAGGATCATGAGTTCAAAGCCAGCCTCAGCAACATAGCAAGACCCTAAGCAACTTAGTGAGACCCTATCGCAAAACAAAATTTTAAAGAGGGGAAACTGTTGGTGTGGCTCAGTAGTTAAGCACCCCTGGGTTCAATTCCTGGTACTAAAAAAA
>JAJEJO010001403.1:98388-148146 GCA_020662805.1 Glaucomys volans
GCTTCTCTCCTCCTCCAGGTGCCTTCCCCAGGCATCCCTTCTCCACTCTCATCCCGAAACTCCCCTTACCAGGGTGGGCTAGTGACGCCCTCCTCATGCCCCTGCAAACAACAGTCAGAGAGCCTGTCCCCATGGTCCTGGTGAGACGAATCTTCCCAACAGAATGCAGGCTTTCTAATGGTGAGGTCCTTCGCTGACATCCATCACCCCAGTGCTTTGGATGCACGATGATAACCTCAGGATGTAGGAAGGCCAACAATGTTATTTGAACTTGTTAATGGGAACAGAAAGCATATCCAATGGGGTTAGATCCAATTGTAACTGAGAAAAAATTCTCCAAAAAAATGTTTTCTCTTTTATAAAAGCTGAGGCCGAAGGTCTAAAGAGTGTTTGGTGGCCAGGAGGTCCCAGAGGCAGGCTTCCCCCACTCCGCTGCACCTCTGTGCAAACTGCTTTTCCAATATTCACCTCAGACTCAAGATGACTGGCCCAGCTCCAGCCATCAATCAGACCCACATTCAATCCAGCAGAAGATCGCAAAGGAAGAAATATTCCATTAAAAGCACTTCCTGGAAGTTGTACATGCCATTTCAACTTCCATTCCAGAGACCAGCAAAATGACAGCACTCAGCAGCAGGGCAGGCTGGGAGATGTAGAAACTTTACAGTTGCATCCTGCAAACGAAACACAGATTCATGAAATCACCCCTGAGTGCAATCGTCTGAAGTTCAGCATGAGGCAAGTTAAAGTGCGATATGTTTAGCATTCATCAGTTATTCTGCCTTCAAGCACACATTTCCATACGTGTTCACAACTAGGAGAGTTTAACTAGGCGTATGTTAAGATGTTACTCCTGAGATTGTTATAGCAACAGAAAACAGATTAAAATGTTGTGTTTCCCAGGGAGATTCTCCAGCGTGATCTGGAGAGTCAGCCCCAACCCAATCCCTTCCCCTCCCTATAGCCCACCCCAAATCCCAAATCTCCTCCCTATAGCCCCACCCTAATCCCTTCCTGCGCCCTATAAAAGTTGGCAACAAAAGAATTAACACGCGATTTCCCAGCACACCACTCTTAGGCATAAGGGAGATCGTCACTGGCCAGCTAAAATAAAGGCTTCTTTTGACTTTACATGATCGGCTTGGATAATTTTATTTACTTTGGGTACAACAAGATCACACGTCTGCTTTCAGCAGGGTTGTGCTCCACAGCTTTGGTTGTTAAACACAGGGCTCCACTATCTCCCTGACCATGCTAAAGACAACTCATGATCAAGTTATATAACTTCACTGTAATCAGAAATCGACCTGGTTACGTGCTAAAGACATGGCATCTTCAGTTTCCCGCCCTTCACTGGATCCACCCAGTGATCTTTCCCTCCTCCTGTGTCCCCACCCTGAGACTGGCCCCATCACCCACCTGGTCCCCAAGATCCGTTGATTCTTTCTGTTCTAATCCTTCCCTTCACTCTGTCACCAGGGGACTCAGCTCACACCCTCACCTTGCCCAGTCGCTGCACCTTCCCTGCCTCTGGTCACAGCCTCCTCCTCTGCCGTCAGAGTGACCAGCAATTGCAACTGTGTTGCTCTCCTGCTTCAAACCTTGCTCACACTCACACAATCAGGCCCACACTCCTAACTCCTCTCTCCTGGCAAAATAATGATCTGGATTCTGCAGATTCCTTCAGTGACAGGTCCTTGTGCTTCCCTTTCAGTGCCCTACACACTCCTTCAGGGAGCCAGGGGCACTCCCAGAATGCCAGGAGGACTCTCCCCTGCCTTTGCCTTCCACCCCTCCTCTTCCTGCCTCCGCCTCTCCTAGATGCCCTTCAATGGTGAGTCAGTCTGCACGACAGCACTCCCTGGGAAACCTCCTTTGCCTCCCCTTCTCCCACCCACTGGGGAGCGAGGACCTCCTTCCACCAACTCATAAAACACACGCTTTCATGATGTAACTTATCACATTTTAAAACTCTGTTTAGTGAGTTCTGTAGACTGCCAGACATTTAGGAACAAGAATCTTTACTTTGTTTTGTTTGCATTCTCAGATTCTTGTGCAATGTCTGATGCACAATAGACTCTCAGTAGAATGAAAAATAAGCAAATAAATAAGCCTTCTGTTGTATTTATGCCTGCATAATTTTGTATGGATGAGTATTGTTGGATATTAATTTGATATCATGGTTTTGTCCTCCTTGAAATTACATAATGAAATTTTTAAAAGTTTCATATAGGCTGATGTATAAAACCAAGCTTACAGTAGTCTTAGTTTTTTTAGTAAGCCTCTATTTTATAACTTCCCCGTACATTCATGTTTCTCTATCGCCAGACCTTTGTACTAGCTGTATTTTTATACTTTACTTAAGACTCAGATGAACACTATTGTCCATAAAGCCTTTTATTTCAAAGTATTTCTTTAGAATAGATTCCTAGAAGCAGAATTTCTAGAAAGAGAACCACTAAGTCAATGGACATAGACCTCGAGGGTCATGCTTAATATTGCCAAGTGACTTGTCAAACACATTTGGAATGCACACTCCAGCAGAGTATGAGAGTGACATCTCATTTTTAAGAGAGGTCTAAACAGGCCAGAAGGCACCCGCAACAGAATGCAATGACTGGAAGAGTTTGTAAATCATCACACACAAGTCAGGGAAGGCACATGGAAACTTTACCCAGAAAGGAGTAATGAGGGGCTATGACAGATGTTTTCACATACTTGAAGCATCAGCATGAGGAAGGAGAGGCGGACTTTGGTGTCACTCCCAAGAACAACACTAAACCATCACCAGCCACTACATTTACTTAGTGTTTGCTGGCCAGACCCTGTACTATACATCTGAGCTGTCATAGTCACTGAGTCTTTATTTTGCAGATAGATAATTAAGACTTCAGGAGCTTCCGTCACTTCCTAATCACAATGGAAATCGGTAGAGATAGGGTATCATAAATCCAAGTTGCACTGATTCAAAAGCTCATACTTTTAACCACGTCACCAAGACTTCCCAAATGTTTGCATCAAGGTGAACCTAACAATAGCATGCAGTGAAAGCAGATCCTGAGGTCTGTGGGGTATAGACAGAGCTAACCCTATTAAGAAAGAGAATTCCAAAATCCAAGAAGTCTTTGTCTTTTCTTCAAATATCTGTGTACATGTTTGCAATCAATATGGGAAATAGTATGGCAATACTCAAAAATGAAATTACTGTATCATCTGACACTCCCACTTCTGGGTATATATCCATAAGTACTGAAAGCAGGGTATAGGGTTCCAGCTTGACATGACTTTAGCCATCTTGGTCATAACTGCCATTTTGCCCACCAGGTGACCCTAGTGTGCATCTCAAACCCTGTAGGACAAACATAGTCATCATTAAGATAGTCGACTGAGTGTGTTATTCCAGCCATGGATGCCTGGACTCTTTCTTGACTGACATTGGACATATTCATATTTGGGGAAAAGGTCAGGTACCTTCCTGCTGGCTGCAACCCACCTCTGTCTGACTTAGTGTAAAAACTCCTTCCTCCTCCCTGGGGGCATGGGATCCTCCTGCCTTGCTGCCACCCAAGACACTCTTCTGTCTGTAAGTCCCCAGTAGGTGGCACTTTGGACCATCCTGGTTCTATCTGCCTCTTAACTCTCTCAACTCCTTTCACTTTGGCTGTTGTGTGTTTCTCAGACATCAGCACCAAGTCTTCTGAAATGAAGGGTCTTGAAGCCATATTTGCACGTCCACATTCAAAACACACCCACTACTCACAATAAATAGGCAAGACACTCATGTCCATTGATGGTTGAATGCATAAGTAAAATGCGTTCAGTCCATAGAATGGAATATTATTCAGCCTTTAAACAGAAGGAACTCCCATCACAGGTCACAATAGGGATGAACTTTGAGGACATTCTAAGTGAAATAGTCCATCACAAAAAGACAAATAACTTCAGATACTTCTATGAGGTATCTAAAGTAGAAAAATTCATGGAAATACAAGAATAGTGGTTGCCAAGGATTGGGGGCAAGGGGAGAGGTTTGCCAGGCATAAAGATTCAATTCTGCAAAATGAAAACTTTCCAGAGATCACAATATCAGTAGACTTAACATTTCTGAACTTACACTTAAAATGATTCAGATGGAAAATTTGATGTGATGTTGACTATAGTAAAAGCCACATACATTTTTTGTATTTCATCTAATTTTGTATTTGACATAACAATGTTCCCGTCAACTTGCCAATAGAAATTACCGTCTAGAAAGATGTATGATTTACCTTGTTGCTTTGCCTGTCCCTGAATATAATATGTTCAGTTGGAGGAGGATTCTCTGCATCATACTTCCAAGGAAGCCAAGCCCATCATTGCCCAAGAGGTCCTGTGATTTTTATCATCCAGAGAAATAAGTAGCCATTGCCTCCTATCTTACCACCACTTCTATTGAAGGGATAATCAATAACATAATTTCAGACTTGAAAATTCATGCCTTTCAGTAGCAACTGGATTTCCAAAAGGGAGATCCTTAAAGATGATATTGCTCCTGACCCACGACCATAAGGGGTTAATCTGTAGGATGGGAAGTTCTGCAACTGCTGTTTTAAGCTTCTCAAAAATTTCAATATGTGCTTTAGTTTCTTCTCGCTTCTCATCGCCCAGCCTGACCCTGAGCCTTTGTGCTGAAGCATTTGGTCACCAGCCCATCTCTTTCATCTGTGTCTCGGATGCAAACATCAGGAGCATGTATGAGACACAAAGCTGGGAAGGACACCAGAACGAAGATCTAGAGTGACTCTGACAAGATGGAATGATAGATGGGCTCTGGAATTCAATAGGAAACTTACTAGAGATGAATGTAAAGTTCTGTACTCTTATCCCCAAAAATCCATCAAAATGATGTGCAAGACTTCTAAGCCCCACATAAGGTAAGAATTCTGAACTCTCTAGGGTCAGAACAGAAGGAAATGGAAGGGGAGGGTCATCCAGAAGACCCCTTCCAGTCCTGTGCAGAATGGGTTTGAGACATGGGGGTGTGTTTTAGTCACCTTTTTGTTGCTGTCACCAAAAGACCTGACAAGAACAATGTGGAAGAGGAGTTTATTTGGGATCCCCGATTCAGAGGTCTCAGTTCACAGATGGCCAACTCCATTGCTCTGGGCTCCACTGTCCGGGTTAGAACACCGTGGTGGAGGTGAGCTGCTCAGGACATGGCAACCAGGAAGCAAAGAGCGCTCTACTCACCAGGGACAAAATGTAAACCCCAAAGGCACGCCCCCAGTGACCTGCTTCCCCCAGCCCTACCCTACCTGTTTACCCAGTTAATCCCTGCAAGTGAATCCACGCACTCATTAAGTTAAGGCTCTCACAACCCAATCAGTTCACCTCAAAACTTTCTTACATTGTCTCACACATGAGACAACTTATATCTAGGGGGGCAACTTATATCTAAACCATAATGGGGGAATCAACCTCTTCAATATTTTATGTTTTAGCAACCACTGCTATGCTGTCTTTCTCCCTAAGTTTTGAATATTTAACATCCTTACCATGTCATGTTGAATCTCCAATTATGTGAATTTATCTTGTTAAACTGTCTGTGGGTGCTTTGCCTGTAATTACCAAACAAAACCCAAACAGTGGAATACACTCTATCCATGTAGGAACTGGGAGGATGAATGCTTTCTACCTACTTTTGTAGGCTGCATGGTGACCCTAACATTGGACTTGGATGTTGGAAGGTAATTCATGATACAGCTTGAAGTTCCTGACCCTTAGTTCTTTGCTGTGGCTGTAAAAGATACTGTTCCTCATATTTTTAACAGCCCCCAACACTGAAAGTAAGACCAAAAAAAAAAAAAAAACGGTTTCCAGGAATACCTTGAGCAGGCCTGGCTCCAACTTCAACAATATGATTTTCCCTTTGAAGCCAGAGTCAGACTTTGGTTTAAAGAGAGATGATTTCCTGCAGCTGAGCAGGACACACGTGTGCACACCCCCAGCTGCACGTGTGTGCATGCATGTGCTCATGTGCTTCATAGATTCTGACTTCTCTTATCACTCTCCAGGGCTGTCATTGTCCTAGTGGAACCAAGGTGTGTTTCTTCCTCATCAGTACACATGCTACTTCAAAGTTACCCAGAATTTTTATTAAAAATGGAGTCCAAGGAAATCTTTTCAGATTTAAGACTCTCCAGTGAGAAGGAAATAAGTTGAAGTTCTGATTTCATTTTGGTTTTGAGTCCTTCCTTCCAAAGAATTTTGTTTTCTAGAATCAACAATTATTAATTTGTTATGATTTGAGTGTGAGGTGTCCTCACAAAGTTCCTGTTATTGCAGGTATGTTGAGAGGTGAAATAATTAGATAATGAGGACTGGAACCTAATTGGTCCATCCTAATTTGAACTGATTTGACTGGGGGTAACTACAGATAGGTGGAGTGTGCCTGGAGGAAGTAGGTCATTGGGATGTGCCCTTGAAGGGTGTATCTTCCCTCCAGGCCCTTCCCCTCTTGCACCTTCCCCCCTCTCTCTTTCTGCTTCCTGCCATGAGCTGAGCCCCTTTCTTCTCCTGTGCCCTTCCCCAGTTGTGTTCTGCCTCACCTCAGGTCCAGAGTAATGGAGTCAGCCATCTATGGTTGGAGACCTCTGAAACTGTTAGCCCCAAATAGACTTTCTCTCCTCTAAGTTGTTTTTGTCAGGTATTTCGGTCACTGGGATGAAAAACTAACTAAAACATATTACATCTACCTAACTTTTTTTCTTCAAGTTGGCATTATTTTGTACTAAAGATCATAACCAGTGCAATAAAGCAAGAAACAGAAATTAAATCTTAAGAAATTAACAATTGGAAAGGAAGCAATGATGTTATCATTTACTGAAAATCCAAAAGAATTCAATAAATATATTCCATATTTCTTTGTGGACTTCCTTTTTGAAAAGTTTTAGTAGTTTGTGTCTTTACAAAAATGGAATTTGTCCATTTTATCCATTCTCTCGAATTTATTGGCATCGGGTCAGTGGTGATAGTTCCTTATTATCCTTTTAATGATGTTTGTGACCATATTCCTTCTTTCATTCCTGATATTAGTAATACACATTTAAAAAGTCTTCACTTTTTTTTACATGTTCAACCTATCAGAATTCTCTCGATTTTATTTATTTTCTCAATAAAACAGTTTTTGTTTTCAGAGATCTCATTCTGTTTTTAATTTCATTGATTTCTGCTCTTTACGATTCCCTTTCTCCTACATTGAGATTCATTTGCTCTTCCTTTTCTACACCCTTAAGGAGAAAGCTTGGATTATTGATTTAAGGTTTTTCTCCTGTAAGAAGGCATTTGAAGTTACACATTCCCCTGATAGCACTTTCTGGCTATATCCCATAAATTCAGATGTATTGCATTTTTGTCTCCATTCATTTCAAAATATTTCTAACCATTCTTGTGCTTTATGTTTCATCTATGTCTTAGAGTATATTGTTTAATTTTTAAATATTTAGGATTTTCCAACTCTCTTTCTTCTCCTAATATCTTGCTTAATTCCATCATGATCAGAGGACTTAATTTATACGATTTTCATCATCTTATACTTTTTGACACTTGTTTTATGGTCCAGGTTATGGTCTTTCCTAATGAATATTTTATGTGTACTTGAAAAACTATAGATATCATTCTAGTTTGTCAACCACTTCTCCTTTCAGTTCTATCAGCTGTTGCCTCAGTATTTTGAATCTCTATTATTCGAAGTTCATATATTACAATTGTCATGTTGTCTTGATGAATTCACTCTTTGCAATTATAGGTAATTCTTCTTTATCCTTGGTAATAATTCTTGTTCTGAAATCTTCTTTGTCTAATATGAAAATAGCCACACCATCTTTCTTTTGCTTAGTGTTTACATAATATGTCTTTATTCACCTTTTTCTTTTAACCAATCTTCATATTTATATGTGAAGTGTGTAACTTGAATCTAGCAAGTGGCTCTGTCTTGCTTCTTTTTTCAGTGGGACAGTCTATGCTTTTTAATTGGAGTGTTTAGATTGCTTAAATTTAACGTAATTATCAATATAGTTAGCTTTAGATACGTCAACTTGCTACTTGTTTCCTACATTTCACACTGTTCTCTTCCTTTTTTCTTCTTCACTCGCCTTGTTTTGGACTGGGCATATTTTTGTTATTCTCAAGTCTTGACTTGTTGTCTGTACCTCTTTGCTTTTGTTGCTATCTTCCCTATTGTTGTTTGAACTTTTGCTCTAAGGTTTGCAATATACATATTCAATTTATTTCAGTCTGTCTTCAAACAACAATTTACCACCTCATGTCTAGTGTGCAAACTCTACAACAGTATAGTTAAGGAAGTTATCTGCATGTGGAAGTTCTTCATCATATGTTGCTCACCTGACCTTTGTGCCCTCCTTCACTACATTTTACTTTTACATTGTAAACCCCACAGTGCACTGTTATTAATGGTAAATTAAACATTTAAAAATGAAAAAAGAATTTTCATGTTTTTGCATATTTATAATTCATGATACTCCATCGTTTTTGTATAAATCTGACAGCATTTTTCCTTCTGCTCAAATTTATTTTAGTTCAGATCTGCTGTCAGTAAATTCTTCTAGATATTGATAGTCTGAACACAAAATTTTTTTTGAGTACTCTGGATGGAACTCTCACTACCCTGCTACCGAGCTCCATCCCCACCATTTTTTTATTCTTTATTTTGAGAAAGGGTCTCACTAAGTTGCCCAGTTTGGCCTTGAACTTGGGATCCTCCTGCTTCAGCCTCCTGGGTTGCTAGGATCACAGGTATGCACCACAACTCCAGCCTTGAATTGTCTTTCCCTGCATTCTTGAAAGATATTTTTGTTGGAGACAGAATTCAAAATTGTCAGGCATATTTTCCTTTTAGCACTTTAGGATTTTGCTCTATTATTACATTAGATTTTTCAGCTTGCCGTACAAAAGCTCCACAGAAACTTATCTTCTCACAGTTTTGGAAACTACAAGTTCCAGCTCAAGATGTCACTGGGGTGGGTTTCTTCTGAGGCCTCTCCCTGGCTTGCACACGGTCTTCCCTCTGTGTTCCCGGGTTCATTCTCTTCCTATGAGGACACCAATCATATAGACTACGACCCACTCTAACGGCTTCATTTTAACTTAATTTCCTCTCAAGCCTCTATGCATTCAGAGGTAGTGGGATTTAGAACTTCGGCACATGAATTTGGAAGGCACATATTCAGACATAACAATTCCTTTGCAACAAGAAATGTGCTATCGTTCTGAGCTCGAGCCGGTGTATGTAATGCTTTCTCCCCCTGCAGCCGTTTTGTTGCTGTTGTTGTTTTGTTATACTGGGAATTGAACCCAGGGCTTTGTGCATGCTGGGCAACTGCTCTACCACCAACCTACTGAGCTACATCCTCACCAAAGCTTCTTTTTTTTTGAACCAGGGATTGAACTCAGGGGCACTTGACCACTGAGCCACATCCCCAGCCCTATTTTGTATTTTATTTAGAGGCAGGGTCTCACTGAGTTGCTTAGGGCCTCACATGTGCTGAGGCTGGCTTTGAACCCGCGATCCTCCTGCCTCAGCCTCCCGAGTCGCTGGGATTACAGGCGTACCCCTCCACGCCTGGCTACCAAAACTTCTTTTAATGTTTTGTTTGTCACGGTTTTTCAAGAATTTGCTCAAGTTGTTTCTTTCAGTATTTTTTCTATATTTATTCTTCTTAGAGCTTGTTGAAATTTTAAATCTGACACTTTTGTACTCTAGGAAATTGTAAGTAGAAAAGCCCTCACTTCTTCAAATATTATTCTGTCTCCTTCCATTATCCTCTCCTCCCCTTTCTTCAACACAGGAAGCATATTTCTAGTGGCTGTTTTAAAATGTGTGTCTGCTAATTCCATTTGGTTGTTTCTGTGTTTCTGTGGATTTTTTTTATCCTAATAAGTATATGTAATACTGTCCTGCCTCTTCGTAAATCTGGATAGATTTTTATTGGATGTCAAATATTTTAAGTTCCACATCCATGAGGCCTGGGCTTTGAAATCTTGTTTTGTTTTGTCCTGTTTTGCTTTGTACTGGTGAGGGACAGCTTGTGCCCCTGGAGCGACTCCGTGATGTACAGGACAGGAGTTTTCGGGCTGACCCTCTAACCCTGAGTTACCCTGTTCTACGGCACTTTGCCGTAAGTTGCTCCATTTTGAGTAAGGTGCCAAGGTAGAAGGACTCCACACCTTGTTTGTACAAGTAAACAACCACCATCTACCCGGCACCACCATAAGCCACCAAATGATAAGTAGCTTATACATGCCAGCTTATCAAACTACATCAAGGAGTGCCTGGACTCGTGGATATCCCAAATCATATCAGCAGTGCCAGACAGGAGCTTGTCCTTCACCTGACACAACCCCTTCACCTGAGACCCAGGAAAGGAGGAGCCCCCCGAGACTGATCACAGCACCCTGACCCATCCGCTCATCAGTCATCAGGAGCCTTTCCCAGGAAATTCACCAGAGCAACAAACCTCCAATCTCCTGTTCTCACCAGGCTTCAGCAGAGTGGGACTTCTGTCCAGGACGACCTCGCACAGCCCACTCCAAGATGGCACTCTGAAGCTGAAGTTGCCGTCCTTCTGGGCCCTCTGCTTTGACAGCACTGTGGAACTGGTTCATTAAATCCTTACCTGACCACCTGCAGTGCCTCTTCACTCCGTATTCATCTCTCTCACAGCATCCTGTCACTCTGCACCTGTCTTAGCCCTTTCTTAGTCTGTGACATATAGATATATATGTCATATGTGTGACATATATATATATACACACACATATATGTAGTTTAAAATATTAAAAATTAAGGTTGATGTTGGAAACTGTACATGAATTATCGGTTTGTTTGAGCCGTCATAAGGCAGGGAGGTGGCCTTTCTGGGAACTCCTTGGTGAAATCCCCTGGTTCAAGAAAGCCCAGATCATGCTGGCGCCCTGCCTCAGCTCACAGCCCTAGGTTCAAACACAGCTGCCCAGAGATGGGCACAACCTGCCAAGCTCCAAACAACTTGTTTTCCCCATTTTCATCTGTTTTCCCGAAGAAGCTCCTCACTGAATCCCTTTGATGGGTTTCAGTACAAATAAAGCATTCCCGGGCTTTCCCTTTGTTAGGATCAGACCCATAGGTCTCCTCCACCTGTCAAGCCCCTGCTTCAAATATCTTCCTGCATCTTTTGCTTTATTTCTTACTATGACTTTTTCAGACTTTTTATTTCCAGCCAGCCCACACCTCTGAGGGTTACTTATTTCCTCCCCATCCAGGTCACAGGTAACAGCTTAGAATAAAAACTTGTGTGTTTGCCTGGCTTATGGCTACCAGGGGGCCCATGAGTATTTAGTGAGCTGCCACCACTGAAAGTGGTGTAGCCTGTAAATTTATTGTTATTCAATAAATTCGGACACTGTGAGAAGACACCACTGTGTTTGGCTTATGTCAATGGCTTAACTTGCTCAGGACAGTACTAGGGATTAAACCCAGGAGCATTTTACCACTGAGCTTCAACCCCAGCCCTTTTTATATTTTATTTTGAGACAGGATCTCACTAAATTACCCTGGCTGGCCTTGAACTTGCAATCCTGCTGCCTCAGCCTCCAGAGTTGCTGGGATTACAAGTGTGTGCTGCTGACTCTGACTGTCAGATCCTTTTAAATTGATCTGGATTTTGTTTTAGTTCTGGTTCTTCCGAGAAAGAACTCACAGGAGATATGGAGAGAGAAGTCTATGAGAATGCACTTATTTGAAGAGGGACTCACTCGAGTATGAGAGGTGAGAAATCCCACCTCAGACTTTCTGTAGAACTTCCAGAGTGAGTGGAGGCCCCGTGATCCCATCAGCATAATTCAGTCCAAATACACAGACCTCAAAACCAAGGAACCCAGTGGGGCAGCTCTCAGCCTGAGGCCCAAGAACTGGGGGGATCTTCAGGGTGAGTCCAGAGTCCACAGACCAGAGAACCTGGAATTCCGACACCCACAGGAAGGAGGCCTTTCTTTCTGACTCTGGGGGTAGAGGGCAGGATGATGGTGGTGCTGGTCACATTAAGGACATATCAGCCCCCTTCAGTCCACTGACTCGCACACCATTCTCCTCTGGAAACACACTCAGACACAGCTAGTGCAGCCCACCACATTAATCAAAAGCAAAACTGCCTGGGTCTCCCTTTCAGCAGAAAGGGATGGATTGAGTGCCACCTGAAGCCCTGAGAATAAGGGGTGCCTTGCCAGCTCCCTGAGCATCCCTCTGTCCAGCAAGCCCCCAAATCAACCACCTCAGACTGGTATTGCGTTAGTGTCCCTAAAGGCAGTCTGGTTCTTTTTAGGGCTTGTTAAATTTTGTTAGTGTGGCTCCAAAGTAGCCCTTTGCCTGGGGCGAGGCACTGAGTGGAAGAGTCAAATCCAACCAGGGGGAGAGATGGGAGAGGAGAGGGCACCGAGCCATGACCCCATCAGGGGAAAGACCAGGACTAGCATTGCTAAGAGCTGTGATCCCGGAAAGGCCAGTGTAGGTTTAAATCAGGGGAAACTGTTCATATGCAGAACTGAGCTAGGTCCTGTAGGTCCTGGGCTTGGGTAATCCTGAACAGGGCTCTCATTTACATTTGGAAGTCAAGGGAGGCAGGAGACACTATCAGGAGACCTGAACTCTGCGTCCTCTCCTGTCTTAACCAAAACTGCTTTTCCAAAGTGCCTTCTGTCAGGGTGCTATTGCTCCACCAGAAGTCCCTGGGCTAGGGCATCCGGATTTAAAATATACCTCTGCCCCAGACCACCCTTCCTCAGCCCCAGTTCCTCCTCCTGCTGCCTCATTATGGGGACCCAAGGGGCCTTCCCTTCATAGCTCCTCCTGACTGACGAAGGTTCCCGTCCATGGCTGCTGTGGCTCCTGCTCCCGTGCTCGGCCTGGCAACCCTGCACCCAGCCGCCTCTTCTTCTCCGTCGATGGAAGTACCCTTGTCCTGCAAGACTCCATCGTCCTCAGGAAGGCTTCCCACAGCTCCAGTTGACAGAGTCCTGTCCCTCCTCTTCCCCTTGGATGCCCTTGTGGCTTAGTTCTTTGTTGTTCAGAATGGTTCAAACTGTGGCCATGATCGGTCCCCAAAACCTGGATTTAGGTTTAGTCATGCCACCATATACGTAACATAAACTTAAAAACATCACATTGTTCATGATAAATCGTATAATTTTATCTATCAATTTAAAATAAATAAATACTGTATTTAGCAACCAATCAGAATAGATGGAAGCTGTCAGGCGTAATTAATAGTCGTCAGAGACACCCACACACACACACCCCACCCCACCCCCACACACACACCCCCACCCCACACACACCCCACCCCCCCCACCTCCCCCCACCCCCCCACCCCACATGCGGATAACCCTTTAGCTCCTGGACTGTGGAGAACCCCAGGGAAGGGGCTGCATAGATGGAATGACCAGGTACCCAAACAGAGGGACACTGGCAGATCAGGACAGATAATAGCTGTCAACCACTAGTTTGCCCATCTGGACATGTCCCAACATAGTATAGATTCTTCCAATAACCAAAAATAATTGAAAACAAGATTTAATCATACTGAATCATTTTCTTAAAAGGAAGAAACGAGAAATTGATTGCTAAATTGTAGGTTTGCGGGCAACACTCTCAAAAGACCCTATTTCAATAAGCCTGGTCAATTGTTTTCATTTACAAACACCCAGGGCAAAGAAATCTACATTTTATCAAGTTCTCAGAGAGATTAGGATATAAATTGAAAATTTAAAAACCATGGCCTTGCCACTCAGCTCCCTGCCCTGTTTGGAAATCTTTTCAAGGCAGGATTTTAATGCTTCGAAGCTGCCCCACGCTGAGCACATAATCTGAGTTTTCAGGGTCAGGTGCTAGGACTTAGTGGACATCCTCACTCTGTCTCCATGCTCTTCCAAAAGGGTCTGCTTGCCACCCCAATAGAAAAATAGATGTTTTATGCAGTGTTCTAGAAATACGTACACAAAATCTGAAATTGAAACACCAATTTCTATGGAAAAAAGGACCTCCCATATTACCTGGAATGCATTTGAATGTTTGGTTTTCTGTTCTATTCTCAAGGAAGGAAGGACAGAAGGAAGGAAGATTGGGTGGGGCCAATAAAGTTGAGTTCACAATCCAGTGAGTCACATCTCACAGCTTCAGAAACACTAGTCTAGGACTCACGGCCTAGTTTGGAAGTGCCAAGAAGCGGCACAGAAAACAGAAGGGGGCCAGCAGAGTAGAGGAAGGAGCCCAGGGGAGGGAGACACAGAGAGAAAAGGGAGGTCCTGGGGAATGATGCCGGCCATATTATTGTGTTATACTGTGTGCATGCATGAATATATAACAATGAATTCCAAAGCTATGTATTATTATAATGAACCAATAAAAACTGTTGGGGGATGTGGCATGGTGGTGTACACCTGTGATCCCAGTGGCTCAGGAGACTGAGGGAGGAGGATTTTGAGTTCAAACCCAGCCCCAGCAAAAGTGAGGTGCTAAGCAACTCAGTGAGACCCTGTCTCTAAATAAAATACAAAATAGGGCTGGGGGTATAGCTCATCCTCAGGGGCTGAGTGCCCCTGAGTTCATTCTGGTACAACCCCCAAAAAAACTTTTGTCATTTTTTTTAAAGAAGCAGCATAATGCAGTGGCTAAAAATCACACTCTGGGAGCAAGCCGACAAATTCAAGTCCCTGTTCTCCCACTTACTATCTTTGTGAATTTGGGCAAGAGTTATACTTTCTATACCTGAATTTTTTCCCTACACAATAGGATAAGAGTAAGTTTCTCCTCCAGTTGGTGTGAGAATTATTATTATATAAATAAAAATAAATATATTAAAAAATATAAAATATATGAAAATAATATATATAAATATATATGTAGATAATATATAATATATAAAATATTATATAAAAATAATATATAAAATATATTTTTATTATATAAAATAATATATAAAAATAATATATAAATAATATATAATCTAAAAAATAATATATTTTATATTATATAAAAATAATATATAAAATTTATAAATATCATATAAAATAATATATAAATGTTTGTATTATATAAAAATAATATATAAAAATATTATATATTAAAATAATATATAAAAAGAGGGAGCCCTTTTACCCTTTTGCCATGTGGGGACTGAGTAGAGAGCAGTTTTTGCAAGACACCAAATCTGCTGGCTCCTTGATCTTGGACCTCGCAGACTCCAAAACTGTGAGCAATAATATAATATATATATATGTATATATATCTCTCTCCAGATTTCCAGGCATCTAGTAAGAGCTGCCCAAGCATTAGCTGCTGCCTCCTTGTTCTTCTTCATCACCATCTTTGTTGATCCCTCCAGTTATCCTATCCTAAAACATTCTAAAATTGCAGAACCACTGGTGGAAAAAACAAAAGGCAATATCAAAGAGTTTATTTGCAAAGCCGTACAAAACTACACAGTGTGCAGGGCAAGGTGTCCAGATGCCCTGGGCCTGGGTCAGGCAGACTGCCCTCCTGCTCCGGTGTGCAGGGGAGGAGTGGGAGGGGGCTTCTGTTTCCAGTCCTGGAGAACATGACTGCTGGTTCTGAATGGCTCCTTCTGCCTTCCGCTAGCAAACACTTGATTTTCTTGCTCACATTTTGTGATTCACTGAGAAGCCTGAAGCCCCCAGGGAGAGTAAGGAGGGTCTCTGCCAGGTTCTGACTGTTGATGTCCCCCCCAAATTCCTGTGTCAAAACTTAACCCCCATGCAATAGTATTAATGAGGTCATGAGGTCTTCACCCTTAGGAGTGGGTTAATGCCCTTATAAAAGAGGCCTGCGGGAGCCCTTTTACCCTTTTGCCATGTGGGGACTGAGCAGAGAGCAGTTTTTGCAAGACACCAAATCTGCTGGCTCCTTGATCTTGGACCTCGCAGACCCCAAAACTGTGAGCAATAAATTTCTTTCCTTTATAAATTTCCTTTATAAATAAAGGACAAAGGTACTTTGTTGTAGTAGCCTAACAGCCTAAGGCAACTTTTTTCTTACAGTGAATCCTGGGAACCATATTAGAAGGTTAGTCCATAGAAAAGATTGGGTTTCTTTCCCTATCAATTCATTGCACTCAGTCCAGTAAGGAGCAACCCACAGAAGGGGTTTCAAAGAGGGGGAAAAGCAAACTTTTCAATCATGCCAAAGGCTAGCACACTCTAACCCACTTCTCCCAGCACCTCAGATAATTGGATGGCAAAATTAAGAAACACCCACTACCAGATGGGAGGCGGCTAAATTTCTAGAACATTTTACCAGTCACCCGAAGAACAAATTCAGGAAATAAAGAGCTGGAGACTTGGAGTAAATGTTTCATTGGTCATGATGATCAAAAGATGACGGTTAACACACACGCCCCTCATTCCTCCTGCGGCTAGGCAGAAGCCACATCTGCCTTGACCCCTCTGGCTGGGCTTCTTATCCTGTGGGCCCTGCAGCCACCGCCCCCCAGGACTCTGCCCTTCACCCTGAACTTCCACTGCCCCGGGTTCTCGTCTTCCCTCAACACGGTGCCTGGAGGCTGCTGGTCCAGACAGGGCTGTGAAAATCGCAGGCCTTGGTCGGCTCAAGTCTGGTGGGAAGCGTTGCAATGTCCGTGAATTCTCCTTTCCCAAACTCTCTCCTTCTCTCCCCTCTCCCACCCCATCATTGCTCCCCAGAAACAAATAGGATGGCTTCACTGGTCAATTCTTTACATGTACAAACACCAAAAGCAGAGGAAACGCCCCTGGGCCACCCCCCTCCCCCCAAACCCCAGAGCTGGGAGAGCAGCCGGCGGCGAGGCTGCTGGAACCGCGGAGCCGCGGAGCTGTCCGGCTGTCCTGGAAACTTCTTTGGCCTCTGGGCTTTACCTGGAGGCCTCTTCCTTCAGCTCCTTGTTTTTCCGCACCTCCTCCGCGTGCTTGTCCTGGGAAGAAAAGGAGGGACAAGGGCAGGTCACACAGGCTGCCCGGGCCCAAAGCGGGGCGGAGGGGCCAGAGTAAGGGAAGCACAGGAGGGCCACTTCGGGAACAGCGGAGCAGTCGGCACGGCGTCCTGAGAGGGGCAGAAGGCGGCAGGTGAGTGAGCCCACCCTCCCCAGGGCCCAGCCTCTTTCTCCTTCCTCCGGCTACGGTGAGTTTTGGACAGATGGCTTGGCTTGACTTACTCTAGGGAGCTGCTGGGGGTAGCTTGGCCGCCGCCCCCACCGCAAGCCCCGCCTACAATTCACAAGCCCCGCCTACAATTCCACAAGCCCCACCTACAATTCCACAAGCCCCGCCTACAATTCCCTGCCAGCACCAGGGGCTTTATTGTCTAGTCCACCCCCTTGGTGCTCATTGCCTTGCCCCTCCCCCTCCCCCCACTGGGCTTTCTTACACCTCTGTAAGAGCCTTCCTTTGTAATCCAGCCAAAAGCAGGCCCTGCCCTCTGAGGCCCACCAGCTGTGTGGCCCCCTGCTGACTCCTCCTGGTGGGCCAAGGTTCTCTGATCAGGCAGGGCAGTGCTGCATCCTGCCTGCCTTATGCGGCTGCTCGCTGTGCAGACCTCTGGGTCCTGTGTCAGTTCCTACCAAGGCACCTTGCATTCACTCGGTGAATGACCTCCAGACCAGTCCCTGGCATTATCACATTCAAAGGACAGAACTGAGGTGGACTGAGTAGACCCACTGAGGCAGCCCGGGCTCCCAAGATATGCGTTAATCTACAACTCTATCCCTAGAGAGGCCCTGGAACTTTCCATGGGTTGGAGGCAGATAGTAGTGTATCTCAAGCAGTGGTCCTCAAACTCCACCATGTGCCAGCATTACCTGGGAGCCTCTGTGGTCCCCAGGGACCAACCCTAGAAAGCCAGAGTAATAGGTCTGGCTCAGGGTCCAGGTATCTGTATTTTTAAACTTTGCACCAAATGATTTCAGTGTAGATGGTCAGTGACCCAAACAAAGACTGGCCCAGGTGTGGCTGAATTGCCCCTGGCCTGGTGCACATGAATCCACACACCTAGTTCCCACCCTGCCTCCTGCCTCCTCCAGTGGATAAAGGTGAGTGGGACCCAGGTCCCAGAGAAAGATGTCCTCTCAAATGTCTGCTCTGGCACCCTGCTGCCTGAGGTCTACCTCTTCTCTGCAGCTAATGTTCCCCATTGTGAACCCTTCCAATGGCTTCTCAGGTGAGCTCAGAGGCCCTGGGTTTCTGGCCTCCCTTTCCTTGGCCTCCAAAAGCCCCCTCAGTGAAGAAACCTAGTGAGATGACCGTGGGCTCTTCTCCCCAACACAGGCAAGCAAAGAGAGACCTGGACCAGGAGCCGAAGACCTGGCTTCCATCCTAGCTCCACCGCATGTTAGCTGTGTCACCCAGGGCAGGTCGTTGACTCTGCCTTGGTTTGCTCATCTGCATTGAGGATAATGCCTGTTCTGTTTACCACCGTGGACTCGCGAGGACTGTAGACAGAAGTGTCTTTGCAAATAGTCTTTCAAACGCTCTGTCACTGGTCCAGCCTCAACTATTGGTTTTGGACTTGACCTGTGAGTGAGCCCATGCCCCTCCTATTCCGACTGCAATTTTTTTTTTCTTCAAGAGTTTGCCTCGAGTCACCCCTTAATTATTGGGAGAGCCTGAAATCAGACCCAGATTGCTTCCCGCCCGTGGGTACTTGCTGCCCCTCACAGGAGAGCATCACGTGCTGACCAGAGCCAGGGCCTGCACAACATTCAGATCCCTGGAGAAGAAACCAGATCTCCCTAGTACAGATTCTAGGTGGATGGGTGGGAAGGAGTGGGGACCACGCTGCTCACCATGGGACGAGGCCACCGATCGGGTCCCGGGAGTCACCGCGCAGCAGGCGGCTCCTGGAAATAAAACACAGAGCTGGAGCTTCCCAGGAGCTGCAGGAGAAACTGGGGCGGCCTGGAGACTCAGGAAATGAGGCCAGCATGTTCTCCAGCACGGCACGGGCTGTTATGCTGCTGACACGGGGGACCAACCCCAGTCTCTCACATTTCTCATATTCAGGTGACACCATTTGGTTTATTGACAAATAGCAGCCTTGTGGAAAGGGCCTGAGAGTCCCTTCGTCCATATGGAAAGGTCTGGAGAGAATCGTGTTTCCTGCTCAAAGGGCGACTCAGCTTATCCTGCCTTGGACTTAGAGTCAGCATCTTTCATTAAATCAGTTCATTCAAGGATGAAGCCAGGGGTGTACAGCCACGTGTCTGTCCCTACTCCCTTGCCTTAAACAAGCTTTCTCCAGAGAGGACGGGATATAAGCTCCCTAAGACAATGAGAATGTTCAGTGGTGTAACTGCAGAAAACCCCCTGAGGAAACCCAGAACTTGGTTTGTGTTTCTTGCCTATGATTTTCCAAAGCATCCCACTGGAACTCTCTAAGGATCCTGCCTGAATGAACTATTTCCCTTCCTGCTGAGGCTGCTTCCTCCTGAAATGATACGTAGGTCCAAATACACTTGCCATGGAAGGAAGACGGAGCACCCCAGGAGCCTCCTGTGGAACCCAGGACAACTCACCTTCTCTTGCAGCCGTTCCAACATGGCAGCAAGGTGGGCCTCCCGGTTCTCCTTATTGGATTCCATCTTCTGGGCCAGTTTTTCCTTCGCCATCTTGATGAAGTTGTTGTTTTCCTCAATGGCTTTTTGGATCACCTCTCGCTCATGCTCTCGTTTCTCTGCTAGGTGCTTCAGGAGCTCAGCTTCCTGGTACTGGGGAAGCACAAAGGGAGAGAAAGGCCCTTCAGTGAGCCTGGTTGGTACGTTTTTCCCACCTTGGATTAAGAGTTCCACACCCAGAACACACGCCTGCCTCCCGAGCCTGCTTCTTGCTCACCACCTGCAAAGCTTCAGTTTCCAGCCTCGTTCTAAATATCCTCAGGACAATCGTCACCATCATATTAATTCAAAAGCTCTACAGGACCTTATACTAACTGCTGGGTACCAGTCTAGCAAACTGGGAAAGAAAGAAAAGGTCTAGTAGAGATAAGAAATACATAAATAACTGCAACCCAGACTAACGTGTGAGAAGAACCTTTAAGGGTGGAGAGGAAGTGCCATTGGAATTCAGAGGAGGAAAGGATCGTTTCCTGCTGAAAAATGAAGAGGGGCTTATAGCCAGATGGCATCAGAGTTGAGCCACAAGAATCAACAGGGAACCCAGAAGGCCTCCTGAGGAAATGCACCATACCATGGCCCTGTCACCTCCGTCTCAGTGAAGAAATCCTTGCCTTAAATCCTTAGCATTTTTCACTGTGTTACTCTTGTCACTCACCTAAGGCCACCTCTGGGAGGTAAGTGGCACAGGGCCTTGTCCTCCTATCTAAGTTGTAAGCTCCACAGTGGAGCCTCATCCTCTGCTCTGCCCATAGGAGGAACTGTCTAGATATTTGGAGGTTGATGGTGACCTTACCCCAGCTCAGGACCACCACCTGTCTTCTCCAACTCCCTCCTGCCCAAGCTAAGATGGAGCAAAGAAAGAAAGGGGTGCACTTACCTTCCTTCGTTCCTCAGCTGCTTCTAGTTTCTTCTGGATCTCTTCCAGGGATGGGTCTCTCCGCCGGGGAAGGGAGGCATTGAACTCGGGCACGCCATCAAAGGAGGGTGGCTTCAGGATGACTTCGAAGGACTGGCCTGAGGTGCATTTGTTCAGTTCAATGACTTCCATGTCGGAAATGACGCACCAGTTCAGGTCCACTGTGTCTGCTGCAGAACGCAGGGTGAGGGCTGCTTAGCTGCTGAGGCACAGCTGGGCCCCTACCGCATGCACACGAACCGGGAGAGCTGAGGTCCCATGGACAACCGCTGACCAGGGGTCCGGCTCTGTCCTGAGCACTGCTACCTAAGGTCAGAGGGCTGAGAGAGCTCAAGGTCTATAGCCACAGCGAGGCCCCAGGCTGCTCAGGTAGGGCCTCTGGGACATGTGACGTCTGATGCCAGCTGCAGCAACGGCAGCTGCCTCTGCCACCAGCCTCCTCTGAGGCTCAAGCGCTTGTGCCAGTTGTCCTTGCTTGTGACAGACAGTGGTGCAATTTACCCACTGCCCACCCAGGCCCCTCCTTGTCCCGCTACCCAGCTGGCCGCTGGGCCTGCGGACCTCTCCCCTGACTCCTCCTACCCTGTTCTCTTCTTTCTCTCCAGTCAGCACTGTCTTTCCGCTGGCTTTGACCTTTCCTCCTACACTGTCTCCCACACCAGCCTAAACAGAAAAGACAATCTCAGGTCACCCAAACTCGCCGCTCTCCTGCCGCCAGGCCAACCCCATCCCTTCCTCTCAACCAGGAAGTTAGGAGGTGACCTGTCCCCCAATACCCTGCATGAGAACCTGGACCTCCAGTACTCCCTGCCAGTGTCTGGGAACATCTCTGACACTGTCCCCACGTGGTGGGGTCTTCACAGCCCAGGCAGGAAGCCCTCCTCCCTCCTGGACTCTTCCAGAGCATCTCCACCTTCCCTGGAAGACCTCTCAATCACCCCATGTTCCCTCTTCCTTTCTGGTTTGTTCCCTGAGAGCAGAATCTCTGCCTGGCTCCCCTTTGCCTTGTTCATTCTGGAAATGAGCAGAGATGGTGCTAAGCTCCAGTGCTCCAGGGAGGCCTGCTGCAGCCCCCAGCTGCTGTCCAGAGTCCCAGGCTGCACCCCTGCACTCTGGGGAGGAAAATGTGCCCTGGCAAGGGGAGTGTCATGAGATGGGGGCTGGGGACTGCACCCACAAACACAGGACACAGGAGGGAGCCTCTTCTTCTTTCCCTCTCACCCAAGTCCTCACTGACCTTCGTATTTGTAAGATGACTTATTCAGGGGGTCAGCCAGGAAGCAGGAGCAGAACAGGGATACCAGTGGGAGCTCCTTCATCTTCTCCTTGTAGGCTGTGGAAACATCAGGCAAGTGAAGATGGGGACCCTGGCTGGCCTCAGAAACCCGCCTCCACGTGAGTTAGCCTGGTTTTCAACTCCAAAGATACACCCAACCACCTGCACCCATGCTTCCTGTGTCCAGAGCCACCTCTTTCGAATTCCTGCATGTGATTCAGTCCCTCATCTGTCCCCTTCCAGAGCACCCAGAGGCCCTACCTATCCTCCAGTATTTCTCCCTTCCTAGCACCGAATGCCAAGCGCCCTCAAGTATAGACCCCAAGCACCACTGCCAGCCCCCAACCTGACTCCTAGACTGGGCTCTCTCTCCCCACACCCACCCCTGGATAGTCCAGTTCTTTGGCACTGGACGTAGGAAATCCAAGCTCCATTCTACCAGAAGCACTGGGTAGAGCTGCCCAAAGGGTGGAGAAGAAGCCAGGAGGGGAGTTCTCACTGTCCCTCTGCTCCAGACTTTTTCTGGGTGCTAAGTTAGGCTGCTTTCCCTGACCTTCCCAGCACAGTGGCCAAAGTCCCCTCTGTGTTTGGAGGGCACTGTTCAGAGCTGCCTCGGTCAGGCTGGTGGCTCCTACCAGTCCCTCCCCATTCCCCTGGAGCTGATGGATCTGCTTTCACGCCCAGCATTCTCAGGCCTCTCAGCACCAGCCAAGGGTTCTTCCCTTGTTTCCTTTTACAACTGAAAACGTAAGTGACTGCAGAAACACTTCATGCGCATTTACAAAAATGTTAAAAGAAAAATATACAGATGAGCAAAAGGAAGAAAACTTCAATTGTGATCTCACCTACCACCCAGAGACTGAGACTGTCAAGAGCACCATGGTGGGACAAAGGCTGGGACAAGGAAAGAAGCTCCTGGGAGCACCCAGCCCTTCCCCTCAAGGCAGGCATCTCGCTGCTCTACCCCTGTGCTCTCTCCCAGACCTGTTGTCAGACCCGATAAAAGTCCAAAAGCAGAATGTTTGCACAAGAAGAAATTGTTCC
Source organism: Glaucomys volans (assembly GCA_020662805.1). NCBI lineage: Eukaryota > Metazoa > Chordata > Mammalia > Rodentia > Sciuridae > Glaucomys > Glaucomys volans. The sequence goes on from JAJEJO010001403.1 coordinate 121,313, forward strand.
TGGGGGGATAACCGGGAGGGGGCAATTCTCCAACTGCACTTATTTTTATTAAACTTCAAAGTCACTCCTTTGGGGCCAGGCGTAGTGGTGCACTTGGGTAATTCCAGTAATTTCACAGACTGAGGCCAGAAAATCACAAGTTCAAGGCCAGCCTTGGCAAATTTGGTAAGACCTTGCCTCCAAATAGAATATTAAAAAGGGGCTGGATTATGTACTCAGTGACACAGCACCCTGGGTTCAGTCTTCTGTACCCCCCTCCACACACACACACCATCACTAATCTGGGAGGTCACACCGCTGGGCAATACATCATTAGTTTCCCGCTCACTTCCTTGTGGGTCATCTGACGTGTGAGTTTAGAGAGGATGTTTGCCTGCATTACTTTTCAGAAGGCCACTTTTTGCTGAAAATACCAACTCTTTGCTTGGTCTCCCAGATGTCTGATGGGTGACAGGAACAGAAGGTCTGTCTCCTTTTCTGCCTTAGACGTGGGGCCAGATTCCACTTGGCCCTGCAGGTAGCCATGTCTGTGCCTCCATGAATCACCATGCACAGAGGAGTAGCCCGAGCTTCGGTGCTGGGTGGGGACCTACCTGCGAGGGTCATGATTGCTGGGATCTGCTGGCTGATCTGACTGAAAGTCACAGAAAGTGTCTCTCACAGCTTAGGATGCTGTCACACCCTGAAAAAAAAGAAAGAAATAGTTTACCACTGACAGATTATCCGCCTAAGGAGGGTCTCTGTACGGCTGCAGAGGAGCCTGGGGGTACTGCTCTTGCTCTCACCCCAGGCACTCTTTCTACCAGCTCTCACTTCCCCAAACACCCGCCCTTCCCCTCACCCAAGCCAAGTTCAGGCACTAATGCGAATGTCCCCGTTGGCTGCCCTGTCTCAAGGCCTGAGTGTGAACTTGAGTTTCCCAAAACCCTATGAACAAGGAGGGTTCATCTGTCTCCCTGGGCAGCCCAGTGGTCTGGATGCAGGTGAGAGGCAAGTCCTCAGTAGGAATCCATCACCTAGATGTATTTGAAAACTAGCTAGGGGTCTGAACTTCTGTCTACACACCGACCTCTCTCCAGCCAAGTCAACAGGGGGGGAGAGGGAGTTGGACAGAAGATGTCAAAACCTTTTCAAAATGGCCTCTTGCTTCCCACCCTCCAAGAACCACTGGTCCAGGCTCTCCTGGACCCCATTGAAAACAAGCCTGGACCACGAGAAGAGACATTCAGGCCTGATGTCATCACAGTTGGTTGATGCAGAACCAGAAATTGGCATGCGGGGCTTTGTGGGAGATCAGAGATGGGGCCCCCTACTCGGCATGAGGCCAGGGGAACCAGGAAGGGGCCGGGGCTGGGCCAAGGACGGGTCACAACCAGGCAGAGAGGGCATTCTGCCAGTGAACCACTCAGGCCCGGGGCAGGGTGAAAAAGCGCAGGGTCCCTCGAGCTGGTTGGTGCTGGAGCAGAAGGTAAGAAGAGGGGAGGGGCAGGAAAGGAGGTCGGAGGGGCCGCGAGGGTGCAGACCTGCGTGTGGGGAGAGTGGGAGGTGCTGGGGCCCCACTGAAGACAGAGGAACACTGTCTGTGCTGAGCGCTTGTCATCGAGACCGCTCCATCTTTGACAGCCTTTACTGGTCACCCTGCCAGTGGAAGGTGGCCTGACCCAGCAGGCTCCCTGCCCACGTCCTCACGTGGTGAAGGAACCCAGGCCAAACCGGAGCCCCTTTCCATGCTGGTGGGGAGCTTGTGGGAGTAGTGGGCCAGCTCGGGGTGGAGCTAGACCAGTGCAGAGTCAATTGCAGATGACATCCCTTAGCTGTCACTGTCATGTCACACGTCTCAACCTTGCTTTCCTCATCTCAATTCTGCACAGGGTTATACAAATTCAATGAGGAAAGCCTATGCCCAGCATCCAGCACACAGAACGTGCTCCATAAAGGTGTGTCCTTCCCTCTGCATCAGGGTGGCCCTCCCCACAGCCCTGCAAGGATGTCATCTCCATTTGCAGGTGAGGAAAATGAGATTCAGAGGGTCTGTGTGACGAGAGCAGGAGCGCAGACCTGACCTCGATCAGGCTGCCTGGCCTGCTCTGTCCTCTCTCTTCTCACTGTGCTGGGACCAGAGGCCCTGCCTGCTCCTCCCGCTGCAGCACAATGGGCCTTCTTTCTTGGCGTCAGGCTGGTCCTGATGGTACCAGGGGACCCCAGCGGGGAGGCAGGCCTAGTGCCTGGATGTGAAATCCTCAGTCATGAGACTGCATCCTGAACAATCTCCACGCAGGGCCAGGCTGTCAGAAGGCGGCTGACTGAGGGAGGAAGCCCTTGCCAGGAGAGATAGTGGCCTCAGACTTTAGCCTGGGTGATGAATCAGAAGTAGAAGTGGAGGCAGAGAGGCACACCTGAGAAAGAAGGGGAACTGAGCAGGGGCCAGCACTGGGAGTCAGAGGACGTGTGCCTCGGCCTGAGGGGGAAAGAGGATGAGACTCTGCTCAGGGAGCACTTTACACCCACATCATCCCAGCTGATCTTCACATGAGCCTGAGCTAGGCTGACGAGGCAGACATCATCAGCTTCATTCTCACATGAGGAACTTGGGACTCAGAGAAGTTAAGATGCTAGACTAAGGTCACACAGCTCTGAGGTGGCAGAGCCAAGTCTAGCATCCAGCTCTTCTGACTTGTAAGTTCTTCCCTAGTGGCCAGTGGAGGAACTGGATTCTCCCTACTGGTTCCTCCACGATCCTGAGGACTCAGGGAAAGCCTGTCTGGCCTAGGGTTATGATTAAATTTAAAACTATGTGTTTAAGCACATTCTACATGGATGATATTGTGCAAAGAGTTTGGGGACCATGGAGAATGTCAGGGAGCCAGAGAAGGAAGCACAGGGAGGGAACAGATGTCACAGACGTGGGCAGCAGTGTGCATGGTCAAGAATTTGGTGATGGCGACCTCTCAGCACCACAGGGTCAGAGCCTACTGATGAAAATGGTGCTTACAGAGCATTTTCGATGTCTACTCCTCCACTCTAACTTCCATAATTGCTTTGTGAAGTAGGAATGCTATCTCCATTTTATAAATGAAGAAACTGAGGGTCAGAGAGGCCAAGTGACACTCCCAAGGCAGTGACATTCCCATAGAGTGAGTTGAGTAAGATACATCCACATCCTAATCCCGAGGACTGGGAATGTGGGCTCATTTGGAAAAAGGATTTCTTCAGATGTCATTAAAGATTCCAAAATGAGATCAGCTCTGATAACCCAAGTGGGTCTTAAATTCAGTGCCAAGTTCTCTTGAGTGACACACAGAAGCCATGCAAAGATGGCTTCTAATGCAGAGATTAGAGTGAGGAAGCCCCGAGCCAAGGAAGGTCCAGGATGAGCAAGAGCTGGAAGAGGCAGGGAAGGATCCTCCCTAGAACCTTGGAGCACGTGCAGCCTGCTGGCTACCTGGGTGCTGCAGCAGCCCTGGTAACCAGCACCCTCAGGAAGTGACCAAACCAGGGACCCAAGTCATGATTCTTCCAGCATTTGCACATGATCTGATTTGTTCCTTGAGAGACTCTGTGTACATGTACCTCAGGGTACCTGGGGCCCCAAATCCTCGTGCAACACCTCATGTAACACCATTTCTATTGCAATCAAGATCCAAAAGATGGGCAGCCACGGGATGCTCCGAGAACGGACACAGAAGAAATGGGGTGGACGGTAGGCAAGACTTCTGGAGAGCACAGCACAGCAAAGGAGCCCCCAGCCTGACGGCACCCCAATTAGCCCGTGGCATCAGCGTTCAGAGGGGCCAGAAGGGCAGCCCCCCAGCACTCTGCCTACTGGTGTGACTCTGGGTCCTCTTGCACAGGCTGTTAAATAGTCATGTCACATCATGCCACAGCAAAACAGCCCAGTGCACGTTCTCAAGCACTTTGTATGGACACAGACAAGTCGGTCAAGAGGCTGGACCCTGGCCTGCCACTCCCCTGTGCTGCTGGGATGGATCAGCGCGGCAGGTGGGAAGAGGACTCTAGTGCCAGCTGGCACAGATGCCAGTGTCACCTTACCCCAGGTGATGAGGGACTATCATGCCATTTAGCTTCTGCATGCCTGGGATGGTGCGACCACTTTGCATCTTGACTGCATGCCGAGTAGTGGAACGGGTTTGTTCAGAACAGAGGGGACCCACTGGGTTGCATGCAGGGCATGTTGGGACTGACTGATCTCTAGAGCGGGACAGGAAAACCACAGACACCTCCACTCCAGCGAAGGAGTGTGTATCTTTTATTCCATTAGAAAGCCGTTGCATCCTTTGAATGAAAGGAGAGGGGAGCAGGGACGCTAATGGGGACAGCAATAACCATAGCTACCGCTTCTTCAGCATCTACTTTGTACCAGGAAAAGCAAAGACATATCTCAATTTATTCTCTGAGAATGAGGAACCCGCAGCTTGGTGCAGTTAGGTAGATTATACCAAATCACACGGACAGTCAGAGGCAGAGCTGGGATTTGAGTCTGTGTGCGTTCTATCAGGAAGCCTGCTTCTCTCTGTGGGTTCGAGTACCACACAAAGAGATTCATCGGCAGCGTCAGCCTGGGAAAAGGTTAGGCGGGGAAGGCTGGCAGTACGTCCAGGCAGGGCTGGGGACCCGCCTGGCTGTCATTTGCATCCCACCCAGCACTGTTCTCCCACCTACAGACCCATCCACACATGTCCCCAGCTCCGGCGTCTAAGCACCTGTGCATGGAAAAGCAAGTGAGCTCGCCTTTTTATGGGTGGAGTGAACCGTCAGCTTCATTGGTAAATAAATTGGTGAGTGATCATCCCCCCAGGCAGAGAGTCAGCCAGGAGGCATCAGACACGGAAGGAGCACGCTTTGAATGGGGAAGAGTGTGGCTGACGGGGAAGATGGAGTCAGTGAAGAGGGATCTCGAGGTGGGATGGTGGGGAGGAGGAGGTACCCAAAGGGAAAGTATCAGTACCCCCAATGTCCCTAGAGCACGAGAATGTCAGGGATGAGGAGATCACAGAACAGAAGGGTGATCACAGAACTGGGGGACTCTCCACAAGGAGCTGTCTCAGTCCTGGGGAATGGGACACCCTTTCTGATGAGCATGAGATGGAACCTGACAGGCCCAGGAGGGCTAGGTGTCCTGCACCCCACACAACAATTCCACTCAAAATATGCCCCATCTGAACTGCCAGTGACTTCCTCAGTGGGGACAGAGAGCCTGAGGTCACACAGCAAGTTGCTGGCAGAGAAGGGCCTGGAGCCCAAGCATCTGGACTTTCGTTGCCGCTTTCTCCTCCACACGGGCCCCTTCTCCCTCCCAAACACCAGCTGGACGAGAGGAGGGAGCAGCCCACACTGGGTTCAGCAGAGCGGCCTCCAGTGAGAAGGTGGGCGTGGGGAAGGGGTGCCACACGGAACATATTAGCAGGACCACACTAGGAGTGGGAGTGGGCAGAGGAGAGCACCCAGTGCTCAGAGGCCACATGGCGCCCCCTGCATGCACTGACCCCCCCCACCCCCCGCCGAGTGCTCCCACTGCCCACGTGGCAGAGTGTACCTGTCACTCTGAGAAATGCCCAGATAGCGCTCTCAGGATGCATCCAGGCCCACGCGGACTATTTTTGAGGGATAAGCAGCTAATGCATGTGCAAATGGCTTGAATAGAGCTCTCCTTGGCAAGGATTCTGGAGGCCAAATATAGGAACTCTGGCACAGAATGGGCATGGTGGCTTCACGGTGGGGGAACATGGAGGCTGAGCCAGGTCCTCCAGCCACTGGCAGGGCGGGAAGGGCTCCTTCTGGCTGTCACTGGACCAGCCTCTCAGGAGTCCAGGCCAAGTTCCATATTCACCTGGGGTTAGCTGCGTAGTGACCTCAGCATCACACGTCTTCACATTGGACTGCAATCACACCGTCTCCAAACAGTAACCTTGCTCATTTCATGCTGACCAGGGGCTCTGATTGGCAGCATGTGTCTTATTTGAGTTTAAAATCAAGAAGTTGAATTATTTTTTCATGAATGTGGCTTTCAGTCTTTCCACTCTTCGTTAAATACTGAATTCCATGCCAAGTCCTCTGTTATGTCCTAAAATAACCCAGGAGGGGAATCCAGAGACATGGGCCTAGGGCGTTCTGCAGATGCTCAGCAGGCCTTCAGCACGATCCCCTGCATTACTGTGGACCATGCATTCAAGGAAGAAGGTGGGGGATTCAAGCAAAGACCAGGTAGGGACAAGTGAGACACAGAGGGGGCTGGCAGACAGAACAGGGTGTGACTCACTGGTTTGGGGACTGGTAGTATCAAAGCACCCCTTCAGTTTGCTTTTCAGGGGAGGAGACAGTGGATGGTCAAGAGCTTCAGAGTGCAGCTCAATCAGGCTTCTAGGAATGACCTGCGGGAAACAGCAGAGCTCTGGAGGCCTGGGTCTGAGGAAGCCCTCGAGGTTCTAATGGCTATGCTGAGAGGCGAGCCATTAGACAGCCCCAAATAATCCACAGTGATGGGACTTCCTGGGCTATTTTTATCTCCCATTCACTATATACAGAAGATTCAGCATGGCAGAAGTCAAGTTCAGGGTGGGAATTTCTATTCAGAGCAGGTGCAGAGCTGGGTATGGGAGTCAAGCACTGGGTGGAGTCGCAGAGTCAAGAGCACTCTCAGGCACCAGCACCTGAAGCCAGCTCTGGAATTTCACTGCAGACAACCATGTGGCTATTTTACAGTGCACCAGGGTTTACCAGGAACTTCCCAGGGCATTGTGTGTATCACATCTTACATATAATGCTTCAATTGTGAACATGTTAGCAATGTATGTCAGAAAATCTGTGACAGAGAAAAGAAAAAATATTTGTACTCATGAGTTTATGCTATCAGTATTTCCTTCTTTTTTCCTATGTCTATCACGTTTACATTATTGTGATCGATGCGTATATATTCTGTCATTCATTCTCCCTGAATCCTCTGAAATGGGTATGAGTATACCCATTTTCCAGATGATCAGTTTAGGTAAGTAGCTTGATTTCCCCAAAGTGGTGCAAGGAGAAAGGGGTCCACATAATTTGAATCAGAGTCTTTTTACATTGAAGTTCATGCTGCTTCTGGCAAAGCTCCACGCTGGGTCCTCATACCCAATGCTGTCCCTACATGTAAGTCAGGACAGTCGCCCATGGCACATGGAAGAAGCTGCCCATCCCTGAACTTCCTTCCTATCCTGAGAGACCTCATGCCTAAAATTCTTACCACCAAGCTCTCCTTTGGGTCAGATTGACCTCAGAAAGTCTACACCTGACCCATCAAGTGTAATAAACTGAATCATTTTTCACATCTAGAGAGAACAACCAATAGAACTTGTAGACATCTCCAAGGGTCAAGTTCTTTGTCCATTCTGCAGTCCCACAGATGGAAGGAGTCATGGGGCTCTCTCGTATTTTTTATTTCCCACGTCTTCTCAGATGAGGAGACAGAGGGTCTAGAAAGTCTAGTGCCTTGTCTGAGGTTTCCAAGGAACAGAGTCCTACTTCCAGCCCAAATTAACTACACTGAAAGAAGTCCCTTATCTTTTGCAATATCATTCTTATTTCTTTGTTCTTTCATTCTTCTCCAATGATTATTTTTACATATTATTTTAATTTTAACTTTAAATGAATATCATTTACAACTATATTCACTGTGTTAAGTATAAAATGGTTACCAACTGATTTTCTTTGTGTGAGATAAGAGATTTAACAAAATCTTACTTCCTCTTTCTATAAGAGGAATGATCTGGATTTTTCAGTTTTGGATTATCATTACTGATTTCTTTTTTTAAATGTTATTCATTCAACAAGTATTCGTTGAAAACCTACTGCATGCACTATGCAAAGTAGTAAGACTACATGATGACCTTAATCAACATAGTCCTAGCTTCAAGATATTTGACTTTGTAAATATGCTGACTATAATTAGACAACTCCTAACTCTGTTGTCTGGTTGTTCATGACCATTACATGTCCTTTTGGTAGTGGAGATTCTTAATTCGATATTTTTTTGACTATCTCCAGTACTTACTGGAGTAATTTTCCCCAGAAAGAACTCATGGTCTGCTTCCTGGGAACTTTTGTATCTGAGTTGGAGAAAGTGAACGCAGACACCCTGACCCTAGGTCAGCGGTCAGCTTGCGGCAGCCATTGGCCTTGGACGCTGTCTGTTTGCTTGTTCTTACATACGAACTTTGATCTTTGCTCCCTTTTTGGTCTAGATTTCGGAGCGCAGACCCCTCAAGGGACCCACTGACTCCTAGCACTCTCCTCGTCCTCCTTCTTCCAGATTCACATTCTCCAGCTTGTTCTAGGAACTCTAGATTTGCCTGTACCCTGTTGTAACTCAGACCAACCACTCTAGGATCCGCCCCTTTCCATCTGTCCTGTTCTTTGGCCTCTGACAGGAGGGCCCACGGGGAGGGGGGGCAGCACTCAGCTCTGAAGGGAAAGAGCAATAGCTTTGGGGTTTGGTGGGGGAGAAAGATCCGTATGTCCACGTGAGTAGGGGCAGGTGGGAGTGGAATGTGTGTGGAGTGAACGTATCTATGCAGCCTCTGCCTTCCTATTGGGACTAGAAATGAAGAAACCTAAAAAGAAGGCTTTTTGGAAAATGGCAAGGGTGATTTTTGTGATGGTGGGGAGTCCTTGCTCATCCCCGAACAAAAACAGAAGAAGTAACCTTTCCCGCACTGTTACTTTTCTTCATATAGCACGTGGCAATTTAATAAGCAAACCAAGTAATGCAGGATGCATGTTCATTTCTCAAGCTAATAAAGAATTTGGCCCTCTAAGAAGCGTGATAAAAACTGCATTTTTCATGTCACATTATTCCACCCAAATTTCTATGCCTCTTCCAAAAAAAGGATCATTTCTTTCCACTGATGACTTCAAGCTCTCTGGGAATCCTGTCTCCAAATGAAAGTCCTCAGGTAAACAGGAAATAATATAAAAGTGTAAAAAGGGACAAGGAAGGCAGGATTTTGAGCATTCTGGAAAAATTAAGCTTTTCTTTGGTTACGATCTTGATAATTAAATATGCCGTATATAAAATCAAGAACAAAAGAACATTCCTGTTCTTGCATGATTGGTTGAAAGTAGACTGACCCCCCCTCTCCTCACCTGCCCTCTTTTCTTTGCCCTGTGTCCTTCTTTCCTGTTCAACTATCTTATTGGATCTCGGTTTGTCAATCTGTGTTGCTCCAAGTACCATCAGCCAGCCCTCTTCCCTCCTAGAGAGGGCGCGTGGTTTAAATGGCCTGGTCAAAGGAGGGAAGGCGACCAGTCTCACCTGGTGCTCAGATTCCTTTTATGGAACCAAGATAGAATCTAGATATGAACCACCCATCCAAGCGGAAGTTCGAGGAACATCCCCACCCCTGCACCAACAGTATAACCTGGAGTCCCTGCATAGGCGTGGAAACACATTCCACAGGTGCCTGAAATCCAGGATATACTGTTTTCGCCTCCACACACATACCTATGATAAAGCTTAATTCATAAATAAGGCACAGCAAGAGATTAGCAACAGCAGCTGGTAATAAAATTGGATAATTTTACTAACATACCGATAAAAGTTATTTAAAAATTTCAAATGGCTTATTTCTGGAATTTTCCATTTAATATTTTCAGAAGAGGAAGACAAAACCATGGATCAGGGGTGACTGCTGTATGTCTGTTACACCCTCAACTCTGGAAGGAATGTGCTAGACCCGACCTTCAGAACACAGCATCTCACTAAAGAAACAGCCTCGCGTTTAAAACAACACTTGGAATTAACTGACTTTGAGGCACTTCTTTTGCATCTCCAATGAGGACATATAGTGTACAACATGGACGAACCAGGAGGACCTTGTGCCAAGTGAAACCCAGTCACAAAAGGACAGACACTGATAGGAGGACTCAGGCAAACTCAGAGGCAGAAAGCAGACTGGGGGCCTGGGGCTCGGGGTGGGAGGGCAGTCAGTGTTTAATGGCACCGGGTTTCAGTATTGCAAGATAAGAAAAGATTTCTAGATACCCAGTGATGCATCTTAACATCACTAACCATACACTTAAAAATAAGTAAGAGGGTAAATTTTGTTATCTGTATTCTACCACCATTAAAAATTAAGAATTCAAAAGAAAAAGTTCACGGCTGATAGAGTTTTCCAGAGGCTCACAGTTTTAGGATTAGAAGACATAATAAGAGGTCAAAGAGCCCAGTGTTTCCTAACTTCTTTAGGACCCACAATAAGAAATACATTTTATGCCATGTTCTAATATGTTGTATGTCCTGATATGGACACATATTCATGTACACACAAATACATATGTAACTAAAAATACACATGTAACTAAAAATACCTTACTAAATAAAAAGGTATGGAAAACATAATTTAACTATTCAATTGGCTGTGTTCTAATTTTTTTCAATTCTACCTTATCTCCTATTATTAAAAAAAATACTGGTTATAATCCTCAGAATTCATTTCACCATCTATTAAATGGGTCTTAGTCTTGCAGTGAAGAACACTAATCTAAATCAATCTCCAATGCAACACAGAGAAGTCTCTTCTAATGCCTCTCTGCTGGGTGGTCCCACTGCTGCTTGAATGCCTTCAGTGATGGGGAACTCACTTCCCACAAGGAAGCAGTTAAAGATCCTCCTCACTCCAAAGCTGCAGGCGTGGCTGGGCGGAGCTGGGATAACAAGAGATCTGGGGCCAGCTGGCAGGAGCTGAGCAGCCTCAGAGAGGGCTGGAAGCACTCTTCCTAACTGCAAGGTAGGGGCCGGGTGAGCTAGAGGGGAGGACAGGCTCTGGGAGGCTCCGGTTCACTCCTGTGGAGCTGCAGGTCAGAACTGCCCCCCTGCCTTCTCTCCCTCCAGCACCATGACTATTTCCACATCTGATGTATGATCTCATTCCCCCCCAGCTCCCGCCCGTGGGAGAACTCTCCTCCCCCTAGAGGGGGCCTCAGCCTCCATGGAGACAGGGTCCCCCACATGGCCTCCCAGCCTTCCCAGCCACCCCGCAGGATGCCGGCAGGCCACTTCCAGCCTCCCCCATTAGCGTCCTCTTGGTCCTGGGACACAGGGGTATCCCTGCCTGGGGTATACAGACGAGGACACCCCAAACATGTCTGACCTACCCGCCTAAGACACCCTGGAGACCTGCCCAGGCTCAGGACAATGAAGCTCCCCCACACCTGATCGCATCTTCCTGGGAGAAGTAAAACAAAGACAGCACCACCACGTGGGGACAGAACTGGCCACTGGACATCAAAGCTCCAGGTCCCGGGTCCCAGTATGAAAAAAGGAAAATGCCTAAACTCCTGGTGAGGGTGGGGGTCTGAGTGAGGAGGGAGGTGTCCTCAGCCCCTTCATGGACCAGGGCGTGGCAGGCCTGTGCTCCAACAGCCTCGCCTTGGAGCCAGCTGGCCCCGCCAGGTAGGATCAGGTTGACCTCAGGGTGGGGCGGGGCGAGGCAGAGGTGATGATCTCATTGCATCCTTACGACCAAGAGGAAAAAGTAAGGTGGTCAAGAGATGGACGAGAAAGATGGCATGGGCGATAAAAATGGGAAAGAAAGACAAGAAAAACTGAAAATACCAAACACAAGGCAGCTTCCAGCTTCAAAGGGTCTTCAGGTTAGAACTAGCTCCAGGGGAAGCCAGGTTCCAAGCAGACCCTTTCTCCCTCAGCAAAAAAATAAATAAATAAATAAACAAATAACATTTTTATGCAAAAATAACTCACCACGGACCTCCCTCCGAAGCTCCCCCTCTCCTGAGCCTGGAGCCCACCCTGGCCCCCCGGCCAAGCACCATCCTCTCTGCCTCGCCCTGCTTTCCCCAAGGGTGGACAAAGTTTGACTGACTGAGTGAAACCAAAGACAGCACAAAGCCTCTGGACCCTTCGCCTGTCCCCTCCATCGCTGCTATTCTGCTTCTTCCTTTTGTTTGAAAAGCCTGCGACCCTTTGCATCTCATTTCTTCTTACCTGCAGTCGAGTTCGAAGCAAGCGAGCTGCTCTCTTCTCACTCCCTCAATTAGTGGTACCCTGGGCTTCTCTCAACATCAGCACCACTGCTCTGCTCTCACCATGACATCATCTCTGAGCTCTCTGATTGGGCAGCAGTAGGTTGCTTGGCAATTGGACAGCCTCCTCTGGTGGAGCGGGGATTGCCTGAGCGAGTAACTCTTAGCAGGCCAGGGAGTGGAAGATGATGTCAGACAAAGAACCTGCTTTCCCCGCTGCCCGTGGAGCTGGGGCGGCAGAGTGAGGCGGCGAGGAGGGAACCGAGGGAGTGGTACGGAAGGTGGGGCGAAGGCACAGCTTGCACGCTGGGGGGACGATGAGTGATTCCCAGAATCTTTAGCTCCTTCAGATCTGGGGGTGAGAGAATATGGAATCTAGAGGAGCAAGAAGACAGAACAGATGAACCCCCAAAATAGCTTCCCGGAGGGCTTGATGTCTGTTCTTCCCAGCTCTGTCAGAGGCTGGTGGGTTAGGACGGTGAGGCACAGGGTGGGGAGGGGCTGCAGAAAGCCCAGGCCCTGAGCTGATCAGGACTCCATGCAGGGGTCTCGGGAGAGCAGGGCCTCCCCCTGGCTGCCCTCAGGAAGTGTCAGCCACATCTCTGTCGTGGCATCTGCCCAGCAGCTGTGGGTCTTCACAGCCCACGTGGCCAACCTGGCCTGCCAGAGGGAGCCATAGGTAGGAACCCAGACTCATCTTCACCCTGGAGGTTCTTAATTGTGGTGGGATGCTGGGGGAGGTGGTGGGTCATCCGTAGTGCCTTCTGTGCCCTCAGGGAACCGGGACAGCCCCTGATGCAGCCTTCCTCAGCTGCTCACCCTCAGCCTGTGGGCAGGAGAGAGTAGGCATAGTCATGGGGGTAAGTGGCCTGTGGAGCAGGACCCCTGAGGGCGCCTCCATGAGTTCCCCATCCTGGCTGTCCACTGCCCAGCCTTCCTCACTCAGTTTTCTTGGGAGGGACTCCTTGTTAATTGCAGCAAAACGTGCATGATGTAGGTTTTACCTGTTTTCCAGTGTGGGAAATCAAACCCAGGGCCTTGCACCCTGTACCACTGAGCCACATCCCAGCCCATTAACCATCGTCAATATGCCCTTCAGTGGCCCTGCACACAATCAGTGTGGTGTGACCCTCGCCAACCATCTCCCGAAGTTGTTCCTCTCCCCAGCATTCACCTGTAACCGTTAAACACCGCCTCTTTCTCCCTAACCTCGAATCTACTTTCCAACGCTATAAATTTACCTATTCCAGGTGTATCCTACAAGTGGAATCTTGCAGTATTTGTCCTTCTGGGTTGGGATTCTGGAACAGGGCTTGATGTCTCTGAGGTTCATCCGTGTGCAGCATGTTTCAGAATGACATCACCTCACCCCAGCATCCATCGGTCATCCTCGCCCTCCACCACCTCTGGCCACTGAGAGCACGTCGAATGGTTAGAAGTCGCCCTGAGCTCAGCCCAGGCTTTGGCTTTATTTTTCCAACCAGGGCAGCGAAACCGAGGCTCTGGAAATGGACCAGTGCGTGAAGAGGCCACGGGGGGTGTTTGCTCGGCAGAGACCCTGGCCTGCTTCCCACAGCTGGGACCTGTCCCCTGTGTGCTTCTGCAGGGGTCCCACATGGCGTATGTCTCCCAAGCCCACTCCTCATCGGGAGGCGAGGACCCCTGTTAGGCGGCCTGGGTACCAGAACCACCAACGGCCCTGCCTGACTTTGGGGTTCAGAGCGCATCCAGCTGTGTCCTCTGCTGTGCTCCCCCCGGTGCTGCATGGACAGCAGGAGGGGCGTGTTCTGCTCCACATTCAGTCTGAACAACACGCTCTCCATGCATGTCACAGGCCACCACTCAGGACCCTCTGAGGGAACTGGAAGCTGCAAAGGACGGCAGAAGCATTTTCCTCAGCGTGTGGAGACAGTAGAGGCCGCCGCACTGCACGCCAGGCTGGAATTTGGAACCCAAGCAAACCACAAATGTATGGCGGCCCTGGCTGTCAGAGGAGCCCTCTCTCCTTCCCCAGCCTGTCTTCCCTCCCAGCCCTGAGGAGCCTGCAACTCCACAGACCTGCTGGCTCTGGAAAGGGAGGGAGAGGGAGCGGAGACAGTGGGTTGCCATGGAGATGGCAGCCAATAGAGATCCTCCACTGGGAAGGGAGGGAAGCACCCGTTGGAGCCCCCACACCCCGTCCTGACTGTGAAGGAGGGTGGGATAGGGACAGTGGGGGTGATGGGGAGCCGGACACCACCACCTGAGGGCAGAGACCAAGGGGGAAAAGAGGATAAATGGGGAGGGCTGCTCCATTTCTAGAATTATCTAGCTACTGTTTGAGTGCTAGGTTGTGGTGGGCAATACACACACACACACACACACACACACACACACACCGAGTCTGCAAAGGGAGTACCTACCCCATTTCTACAAACAACCTCACCTGTTAAGTGGTGAGGCCTACATTTGAACATTAGGGCAGAGAATAGGGAAAACAATCATGGCAAGGGGGAGCGAGGGCAGCTGGGGAGAGCCTCTGTTCAGAGTCATCCCAGTGGAGAGTCCCAGGACTTCCTGGGGTGAGGCAAAGCAACCCAGAGTAGTGATGAAACAGGAAAGAAGCACAGGGTAGGAAACGTGACAAGCATCAAGTTCAAAGAACAAAGGGTGAGGAGAGCCCAAAGCACTAAGAAATCAGCAAGATCAAACTAGGAAGCTCAGGAGGGTGGGACTGAGACCAGGGAGAAGGTGGAGGAGAAGGTGGTTAGGGGCTGTGGCCCTCACACCTCAGTGCTCACAGCCCCCAGGAGCCTGGCTGCAGATACTGTCCCTGCACCTGCCGAGGTAGTGTTGGGTGGGGTGGGTGGAGGGCAACCCATCCCTTGGCAGCCGCTGGGCCTCAGTCAGGGGCAGGGGGCCTAGAGCCGCAGATCCACACCACGGCCCCTGCGGCTCCTCGCAGCTTAGGTGGCACGGTGGTGGCGATAACGCAGAAACCACATCTCCACACACTGCCAGCTGCATCCTGGGTGTCGATTCATTTCTCTACCCAAGAATCCAAGGGCACTGCTGCTCGGTGACCTGACTCACCCACTAATCACACAATTGCAGCCCCCGGGGCACAAGGAGCGCCCCAGTCCCCAAAGGGACCCCTGCCTGTGACCAAGGTAGTTCTCCTGAAGACCAACTGGGTAGTCCCCTGCGGACCTTCATGGAGCCTCTGACTTCTTTCCAACCCTCAGAAAATGGGGTCCTTGCCTCAAATCAGAATCCAGAGTACCTGATCAGCATAAGCATCCATATTGCGTGCATCATTGCGATTTGTAAAAACTGTGTAACATAAATGGGTGTTTATTTTCTGCCGTATCTTTAGGAGGAGACTAAGGTTTGGGGATTCATGTAGAATTTGTTGAACTGAACATTGTCAGGAATTTACTAAACCCTAATGAAAACACGCATGCATGATGTCACTATTAAAATGTGAATGCTTATCTCACTGACTCGTGAGCCCTGTGACACCAGTGTCGTACAGTTTCTTTCAAAAAAAATGGAGACACAAACTCAGCCAATTCAAATTGAAGCAATGTTGGATTGCCCAAGCTGTTTATGCCAACAATTAGATTTGTAAACTGAACTGTAATGGCAGTTAATGTTTATAACAAAAACTCTGTTTAGAAAAACAAAACATTTATCAAATAAGCTAAGACCTGGATAACTTAGAGAACAGGGCCTGGTACCACTGCAGGCTCAATAAATGTCAGCTGTTATTGTGATTGTCATTAAATGCAACACAGACTACCCATGAGTCTTAGCTGTGCAAGGAGCAGAAGCCCCATTTCAAACTTGTGTTGTTTTTTGTTTGTTTGTTTGTTTGTTTGTTTTTGGAACCGGGCATTGAACTCAGGGGCACTCAGCCACTGAGCCACATCCCCAGCCCTATTTTGTATTTTATTTAGAGACAGGGTCTCACTGAGTTGCTTAGCACCTTGCCCTTGCTGAGGCTGGCTTTGAATTTGTGATCCTCCTGCCTCAGCCTCCCAAGCCGCTGGGATTACAGGCGTGCGCCACCGCGCCTGGCTCAAACTTGTTTTTTTTAAAAAAAGGTTTATATTAAAATTTAACAGTAAAAGATTTTGAAATACACAATCCTATTAGAAAATGGATCACAGACATGAAGAGGGATTTCATTAATGGCAATAAGCAGACAGCACATATACACATGAAAAGGCATTAACAATACCAGCCACAAGGGAAATACAATTGTAAGTCTCTATGAGCTATCACGACACATTTACTGGAGCAGCTAAAGTAAAAAGTAGCTGCAATACCAAATGCTAGTGAGCGTGCAGAAAAACTTGATCAGTCAGACATTGCTGATGGGAATGTAAAACAGTACTCCAGAAAACAGTGGACAGTTTCTTCAAGGACTTAACACACACTTACCAGATGTATCTGTCAGCTTTTCATTGCTGTAACAAAATACCTGAGATAAACTTAAAAGAATGAAAGATTTACTTTGGCTCGTGGTTTCAGAGGGTTCCATGCATGGTTGGCTGGCCCCAACCATGTTTGTTTCTGGGCCTGTGGTGAGGCAGACATCACGGCAGAAGGTCAGGGTGGAGCAGAGCTGCTTACCTCATGGCAGCAGCTGGGAAGCAGACAGAGTGGAGGCAGGCAGTAAGGTCTGGGGACAAAATATGCCCTTCAAGGGCATGTCCCCAGTGACCTGCCTCTTCCACTGAGACCCCACCTCCTAATGTTTCCACTACCTCTCAATAGTGCCACCAGCTGGGGACCAAGCCTTCAACACAGGAGGCTTTGGAGGACATGCCAGATCCAACCTGCAGCACCAGAGGGCCAGGCAGTTGCTCTCTTCAGCATTATTCCCAGGGAAATGGAAACTCATATTCTCCCAAAAATCTGTATACAGATGTTATAGCAGTTTTATTCATAATAACCCCAAACTGGAAATAATCACGACGTCCCTCAAAAGGTGAAAGAACACACAAACTGGAATAGCCACACCATGGATACCTAACTGTCAGGCAATAAAAAGGAACAGATTCTTGATGCACAAATTTGAATGGAGCTATAGGGATTGTGCTGGGTGGGGAGAGGACAGCCAGTCTCAAAAGCTTACAAGCCATATGATTCCATCGATAGAATAGTCACAGAAAGACCAGAAGACAGAGGTGGGAAACAGATCGCAGTTACCAGGGCTTAGGAATGGTGTGGGGGTGCAGGAAAAGCAATCCTCCTGGGATGGAGCAGTTTTGCATCGTGACAGGACAGTGGCCACACAAAGCTACATGGGTGATGGAATGGCCCAGGACGTACTCTGCCATGCCGGCTCCTGGTTTTGACGCGGTACTACAGTTACATAAATTGCAACCCTGGGGAAACTGAATGTAGAAACGTGGGGCCTCTCCGTGCTATCTTTGCAAGTCCTTCTGAATCTATAATTATTTCCATATAAACAGTTACCAAAAAAGAAAAGAAAAAAGGGAGTCGAGACTATTTCATGGAACCCAAAGAGGGTTCCACCCCAGAAATGAGTCAGGAAAGCATCACGACGCAGCGCTCCTTCTCTCTCGCCCCCACCCCACCCCGGGCCCACCTGCAGGAGTGGCTTGCTTCTTCTCTGCAGACCACCTTCTCTGCTTTTTGTGCACATGGCTACCAAGGCTTGCTAGAGGCACTGGTATCTTTGGAGTCAGGCCGCACAGAGAAATCCATTTGCTGTCTCTTAGATCCAATTCAAATTTCCCAGAAAACAAAATCAGCCAGCCCTGCCTGGGCCAAGCCTCCATGCCTTAGTCTGTGGCCGTGGGAGCCCGTGTGCATTTGTACCTGCCAACACCTGCTCCTTCACCTGCTCCGGTCGCACGTGGAGGAGGCTCTGATCCCAGGCAAGACCACTTTTTCCTCCAGGATGGTCTCAAGTTCATCGAGTCTGTAGAGGAAACTACAGCAATCCACCCTCTTGGGCCCACGGATGGGAGCCCTGAAGAAAGGCTGGACATGGCCATAGAACCTTCCCCCTGAAAAGCAAAGGAGGCAACTCCAGACCATCAGCCATGCCTTGGTCACCGGCTTGAGGTGAAAATTAGCTCTGGCAGGACACCTGACAAAGCTCATGGCCATCTGCATGGTGACCCCTGCTGGAACCCGGAGCAGGTCTCTTGCTAGTTGTGGTGGCACTCCAGTTTCTATCCACAAGGATATTGCCCTCCTCCAGGGTCATCCATGGCCACCCTGGGGTGACTTTGGGGAGGAATTGGCTGTGGTTGCCTGGGGGAGGTGGCGGCCTCCAGGCTTGGGCCTGTGGCTCTCCTGAAGGCCCGAGACACCTGGCAGTGTAGCTGTGTCCATCTAACGACCCTGTTCTCCAGGCCGCGGTTTTCTTGGCAGCACAAAACCTGTAAAATCTTAACTGGCAGCGCGTTGATTTAATTTAGGGAGTGTGCGTTTGCTCAAAGCCATCTCTAGACAGCATGCTAAGCAGAACAGCGGAGCCGGGCTGTGCCTGTGGGCTTCGGTTTCTTAGAAGGAAGCCTGAGGGCTGTGCCCGTGTTCTCTGCATAATGAGCTTTGCCTTCGGGTGTGGAGGACAGCAGCAAAGAAACTCTGCCTCTGCCTGGTTGGTTCCGTGGAGCTTCCCAAACTGGGTACCAAAGAGCGGTCCATGGCAGGAGGCATCCCACCCTGGTCCAGCAAGTGGGCTCGGAAGGACACGGAAGCACATTGGGAGGATCAGGGTTCCCCAGTTCCCCCAGCCCCTCCTGGGTGTCCTTGTTCCAATTGACAGAACCTCCCTGTTTCATAATTGGCTGCCAAATTTAGTTCTGGATGTAGGTTGCTGCAGAGTGGAACAGCTGCAGCTCAGTCGGTCCTGTGATTACCTTCTAGGATGGACTCTCTGTGGTCTCCAGCCCTGTACTCTGAGCAGAGAGGCCTTCAGGAGCACGGTTGCATAACTGACCTGACTGTCGATACCCACTTGCAGCAGAGGCCTCAGGCTTGACACCTCCCGGCACCTTGCTGAAGCCCCAGGGGGTCTCCAGTGCAACCTGACGTCCTTCAACCTGACCTTCCCAGCCGCTAATGCCTCAGTCTCATTAGAAAAATTCTCCAAGTTCCAAAACTCACCTGATACTTGTGTCACCAGTGGTTTCAACCTGCAGGTCACTGGTGGCCAGCTTCCTGTCCCAGCATCATGGAACCCGGTGTCTCCACCTGTGAAATGGGGCAGCTAAATTGTTATGTGCAGCTTCATTTCCTGGTTGCATCTTATCAGAGTTCCTTTGGCTATAAATTAACAGGAAACTACTCCAAATTACTGTAAGCAAAAGCAGAAAATTTATTCACGTTTAAAGGAATATCACACAGAAACCAGCACACAAAGGACAGTTGGGTTGGAACCAGGAACTGAAAGCTAACAGAACCTGGAAGTCTCAGTGTTCCCCCCACCCTCTCTTTTTCTCTCCCTTGCTGGGGCTCCCCCTACCCCTTCATGCTGTGTCTCTGTGTGATCTATCTAAAAGACTCTGGGCTCCCCAGCACTGACTGTCCTGTGTTTCCTAGATTGATGGAAAGACAGACCAGTCTTCTCTCCATCCCAACTCCAAAATGTTCAAGCTAGGGAATCTCTCTGGCTCAGTTCAGGACAGATGTATGTGTAGAGCCTGGGATTTGGGCCACCGGGCTGGAATCAAAGTACAAATCAGCATGGAATGGGAGTCCTGCTCTGGGTGAGGCCAGGTGGGTATAGAGGGCCAGCATGCGCGCTGCATCAGGTTTAGCAACCCCCATGAGACAGGAATATTGTGCACATCACCTAAATGTCTTTGAACAAAAGGTCATTGCCAATGGCAGAACACTTGAATGAGGTTGGACTGGGGATCTGGCCATGGGAAGAATGTTTGCAGTACCCACAGGCTGACCTCTAGCCCTAGAGTTGCCTCTGTCCCCACGCACAATTTCCAGGGGCTGACCACTCCAAGGATGCCAGGCGCAGACAGCCCACAGAGACTCTTCAGCACAGGGTCAGGCGCTGGGAAGTGAGGTGGCCACCTCCCCAGCCAGTCAGTTCTGTCCCTTGCACGTTTTCTCTGTGCTTAAGGTGCTGGAATCAGCACTGGGATTGCACTGACACCGTCCCTTCCTGCCCGACCCAGAAGTGCAGAGAGAACAGTCAGGGAAGGGCTGACTTGGAATCCTCCCTTAAAAAGGCTTAAGGATCATAGAGACTGGGAAGATCATGAAAGCAGGCTTCAAATAAGGGACTGCGAGAAAAACACATTTCCAAGCCCCCCACCCCCACCACACACAGAGTTAACAGAACGCCACTGTGACTTTCTTTCACCTTCCTGTACAGTTTGAGATCTGACTCTTTCTGTTCAATGGATGCCAAACCAGGTTAGGTCAATGACAGTCGAATGTAAGCATAGTCGTCGTGAAAATGTATTAGCCCATGAAAAATCGATTTATAATAAAAAATCCAAGGAAACTAGAAGTGATCATGAGCAGAACACCAGTGGCATTTCTTGTATTCCAGTCAAAGAAGTAGGGCATGAGAGGAAAAATAGAAACAGGTAAAGGGGGCGTGACAAGGGAGGCAGCTGGTGGATGTGGAGGTCACAGGAATATGGTCAAAGAGGCTGTGCTTTGTGTCATGCTTGGTTATCAGTCTGCTCATTAGAAGGAAAAAAAATCTCACATTTTATACTGATTTTCTAGAAAAATATCAATGTTTTCTTATCTAGACAGATTGCTGCTGATGAACATGGAATGCTCATGTATGATCCACTTCTGTGAGGCTCTGGGAACCACGAATCCCATCGGAGGTGGTAGAGAGGCCATCCGAGGCTGCCTGGGGCTGGGCTGGGGCTGAGCTTTGGTGAGAGTGGTACAGGAGGGGAAGTGGGGGGTCATGGAAATATGACACATCCTGACTGTGGTAGTGACTACCTGGGTTCATGTGTTTGTCAGAACCCTCCAAACTTAAAACCAGTATCGTTGTCGCTGTTGGTGGAGGTGGACTATATCTCAACAAAACTGATTTGGAAACAAGAGCAGCGTTCAGTCATGCGGTGCCTGTGTCTGTGTTTAGATCTAGATCTACGATGAATAAAAGAACGTTGCCCCCAGACTGAAGCATTGCGGGCACCGTCTTCCTGGACTGAAAGAGCTGCGCCTTCTCCCTGCACAATGAGGACAGCAGCAGAGCGAGGGGCACAAGATTCTCCACATGGTGGCCTGGGGCTGCAGGGGGGGTGGCCAGTTTGGTCAGTTAGAAGATGAATGCGCTCTGAGGGTCTGGCGAGCAGCTCGGTGATTGTAGTTAATATTTGAAACACTCAACATGAGAGAGCAGATGTTAAATGTTCTCTCTGGGGAGTGTGTGGGGGGGTGACAATGTCAGGTGATGGACATGCTAATTAATGATTTTGGAACTCATTCGACAATGTACAGGTATAGCAATTCTTCACATCTTACACTTTAAATATATATGATCTTATTTGCCAATTGTACTTCAAGAAAGCAAAAAACTGAAATGAAAGACTCTCCAAAGTAGACCATGAGGACAAGGTTGACAGGTAGACAAGGGAGCAGGGTCTTTCTCAGTGGCAGGGAAAGGAGGCCATTCAGGCCACAAGACCAGCCTGGGCCCAGCCTAGAGGTGGACAGGGCAGACTGTGGTGGTGGGGTCACCTTTGTCCCTGGGGATCGTGCTCAAATAACAGAACACCAAACAACTGGGACTCCATAACCTGCATGTCCAGCTGGGTTTGCAACTGTGATGGAAGTTACCACTCCCACCCACTCTGCCCGGGAGCATTTGGTGTTGGGGACACCTCCCTCTCTGTCCTCTGCATTGGCCTCTGCTACTCTTACCCTCTGTACCAGGATGGAGGATGCAGGGGGTGAGGAGGAAAGTGTTGGTCATCTGAGGATGTCCTCATGGGGATGGATTTGTCACTCTTTGTCACTCTCTGGGCCTTGCAGGTGTCTAACACTGACTATTTTTCTTGGAGCAAAGAGCCCCCCCCCCCCCATTTCCTGATCTTTCTCCCTTGCAGTTCCCTTGCTGGGTGGAGGAGACTGCTATGGTTAAGAAGTGAGGTGTCCTCCAAAAGCTCATGTGTGAGACAATGCAAGAAAGTTCAGTGGTGAAATGACTGGGTCAGGAGAGCCTAGACCTAATCACCTAATCCCTGATAGGGACTAACCGGGTGGCAACTGCAGGCAGATTGGGTGGGACTGGAGGAAGTAGGTCCAAGAGGGAGGGCATCCTTTAGGGTTTATATTTTGGCCCTGGAGAGCAGATTTCTCTCTCCTCTCACTCTCGCTCTCCCCGCAACCCCCGCATAGATGCTTCCCTCCTCAACACCCTCCTGCCATGATGTTCTGCCCCACTCTGGTCCCAGAGCTATGGAGTCAGCTGGCCATGGATGGAGCCTCTGAAACCTTGAGCCCGAGTAAACTTCTCCTCCTCTGTGTTGTTCTTGCTAAGTCTTTCGGTCACAGTGACAAAAAGAGAAAGAAAGAAAGAAAGAAAGAAAGAAAGAAAGAAAGAAAGAAAGAAAGAAAGAAAGAAAGAAAGAAAGAAAGAAAGAAAGATCTAAATCAGAGGGAGTGGCTAGATCAACCTCTAGCTGATCACCAGGTTCTCTAGCAGCCCCTGTGGAAGGCGGGGGTGGGGGGTACACCCCAGCTTCTTTATGTTGAGGTCCCTCTCCTCTCGGGCAGAATCTAAGATGAGCTCAGGCGTCCTGACTTGGGCCACCTCTGATTCCAGGTTGGGACGGGGGGCGTTGTTCCTAGCACACACGTGACTCTAACAGAGCTGCAGGCGTGACCCAGTCTGTCCTTCATGTGATGGCCTGCCTGGACTCTGGCTGGGCACTGCCAGCCCTCCTGGTGTGATTCCTCCAGCATTGGTCACACCAGGCCACTCTAACCTCCCAGGTCCAGAAGTCATGCCGTAGGTGTTCCATGTAGCTCATTAGTCATGGGACTAGAGAGAAACACGTCCTTCATTCTCCATGGCTGTTCATGCTCAGGGTGGGAAGAAGTCAGGGTTGGGGGGCTTGAGAGGGAACATGGGATCCACAGCACACCACCAAGGCTCCTTCAGAAACCCTCCCTCTGATCCCAGCTCCCCCCTTTGATTTCTCAACTCGTTACAGGTTGAAGGAGAGAGGTCATCAGCCCCCCTTCCACACTATGCTTCAGGGTCTCTCACTTTAAAATAGGAAAGTGGTTGGTCTTATTTTCTTAGAATCTCAGCCTGAATTGGTACCATGAAGAGTCCGGACATACTGACTCCTACACAAATCAGGAGCTCTGCCAAGTTCATGACATAGATCGCCATATTTACTTTTCATGATAAACCAGCCTGGTGGGAATGACTGTCACCATCCCACATATGAGGAAACTGAGTCTCAGGGACATTAACCAACTTGGCCAATGTCACACTGCTATGTGGCAGAGGTAGAAAGTAGACCCAGGAGTATCATTCTATGTAGGTTGATCTTATGAACGGGAACTCTATGGTTGTGTGCCAGCCTTCAAGGACTGTCTAACCCAGACAGGACATATGTCACCACCTTCTCCTTCTGCTCTCCCTTCCCTTCTCCTTACAGTACCCCACGCCACCCCACTCTTCCTCTCAGGGCGTGAACACAATGTTGACTCTACACTTTCACTGTGTATTTTATTTATCTCTCTCTCTCATTAGAGTATGAGGTCTTTGAGAGCAAGGACCATGGCTTTATTACCTGATATCCTCTGCATGAATCTCAGAGTCTGGTAGAGGCTTGAAACTGGAATTAAGGACAGAATGAAAAAACACAGGGAATAAACTGACCATGGATACCCCAACCTGATCTCAAGGATATGGTTTATAGTAGAAACTGCAAAGACAAATCCACATTAATACAATCACAAGAATTAAAGACAGGCAGTCAGTGTAGACAGGTTGGATCCAGAAATGGAGGTCGATTGGAGTCCTGGAGTTGGAGATCACCCCTGGGAGATTGGAGTGTCAATGTCTCCGGAAACCTTTGATCACCAAGATACCTGCCTATACTGCCCCTCCCAAAAGGTTGCAGACAGGGAGTTGTTAATTAATGCCCCCTTGGACTGCCTTCTGCCTGGGTCACTCCATTTGGTCCTTCCCCCTGCTTCTCACCTCTTGGCCATCCCAGTGCAATCTCCTGGACCTAGATACCTGTGCAAGAAGGAGAGAGATAAGGGAGAAGAGAGCAGGAGAACAAAGAAAGTCTAAAGTATATAACGGGGCCGGATGCTCTCACTTTTGGGGATACCAGAGTACCAGATATGGCCCCATTCTCCTTCCTGGAGAAGTCTGAGTTACTGCTTTTGAAATAAAACCTGCTTTATATGCTTGCCTTGGCCCTTCTCTAATGTTCAAACTTCAACATTTGAGGAAGCAGAACTCGTCACTGATACCCGGTGGTATCAGAACTAGACAGGCATCATAAACGTACATGGGAGAATAGACAGCCTCTTCAGCAAACGGAAATCCATATGTAGCAAAAGGAAATTAGACACCTACCTCTCACCCTGCTCAAAACTCAGCTCAAAGTGGATCAAGGACCTAGGCATTAGACCAGAGACCCTGCTCCAATAGAAGAAAAAGTAGGCCCAACTCTCCATCATGTCAGCTTAGGAACCAACTTCCTTAGCATGACTCCCAACGCACAAGAAGGAAAATCAAGAATCAATAAGTAAGACGGTATCAAACTTAAAAGCTTCTTCACAGCAAAGGAAGCAATCAAGAATGTGAAGAGAGAGCCTACAGAGTGGGAGAAAATCCTTGCCACCTGCACCTCAGAGAGAGCATTAATCCCAGGATAAAGAATTCAAAAAACTTAACACCCCCCCTCAAAAAAATAAGAAAAACAAATAACCCAATCAATAAGTAGGCTAAGGAACTGAACAGACACTTTATAGAACAAGAAATACAGTTAGTCAACAAATATATGAAAAAATGTTCAACATTTCTAGTAATTAGAGAAATGCAAAGCAAAACTACTCTAAGATTTCATCTCACTTTAGGCAGAATGGTAATTATCAAGAATACAAGTAACAACAAATGGTGGTGAGGATGTGGGGGAAAAGGTACACTCAGACATTGTGGTGGGGCTGCAAATTGATGCAACCACTCTGGAAAGAAGTATGGAGATTCCTCAGTAAACTGGAAATGGAACCCAGCTATCCCACTCCTTGGTTTATATCAAAGGACTTAAAATCAGCATGTTACAGTGGTGCAGCCACATCAATGTTCACAGCAGCTCAATTCACAATACCTAAGCTATGGAACCCATCTAGGTGCCCTTCGACAGAAGAATGGATAAAGAAAATGTGGTGAATATACACAGTGGAATATCATTCTGCCATAAAGAAGAATGAAATTATGGCAATTGCCTATAAATGGATGAAACTGGAGACTATCATGCTAAGTGAAATAAACCAGTCCCAAAAAGCCAAAGTCCGAATGTTCTCTCTGATATGTGATGTTGACTCACAATAAGTGGGAGAGGGAAGAATAGAAGTTCATTGCATTAGACAAAGGGGAATGAAGGGAAGGGAGAGGGATGGGAATAGGAAAGACAGTAGAATGAACTGGACATCACTTTCCTATGTTCAAATATGAATACACAACCAGTGTAACTCCACATCATGTACAATCACAGGAATGGGAAATTATACTCCATGCATATAAAATATGTCAAAATACTCTCTACTTATATGTATGAATACACAAATTGTTTGATTCTACTTTGTGTACAACCAGAAAAATGATAGTTGTACTCCATTTGTGTACAATGAACCAAAAAAAAGATAATCTTTAAAGACATTTTAAAAAATACATTCTACTGTAATGTATAACTAAGAAGAATAAAAATTTTTTAAAAAAGAATATGGAGCCAGGCGTGGTGGTGCACGCCTGTAATCCCAGTGGCTCAGGAGGCTGAGGCAGGAGGATCGCAGGGTTCAAAGTCAGCCTCAGCATGGGCAAGATGCTAAGCAACTCAGTGAGACCCTGTCTCTAAATCAAATACAAAGTAGGGCTGGGGATGTGGCTCAGTGGTCAAGTGCCCCTGAGTTCAATCCCTGGTTCCAAAAAAAAAAAAAATGAATATGGTTATAGAACTTAATATGCAGGGTGTCCTGGGTGTTCCCTGGAATGGAGAAAGTGGGCTGTGAGGGGTCAGGTTGGGTCGTCTCTAAGACGCCTTCCAGAGCTGTCACAGTAGCTCTCAAGGAGCCCTGGAAGCAGAAAGCAGAAGGAGAGTGTGCCCACCCCTGAGCCTTCTCTCTTTGGGCTCTGGAGCATCAGCGGAAACCCAAAGGCGCCATTGGGAATCAACCCAGCAGGTTCTGAGCCCAGCATGTAGGAAACATCCCAAGAAGAGTGAAACAAAAAAGATGGGAACCCTGAGGACAGAGGCCAAGGAAGGATTCAAACTTACCACGTCATGGTGATGGCTCCAGATTTTGAACAACTATTCCCCAAATGAGCTCTTGGTCCCAATCCATTGTAGTTGGAGGTCCACCTTCAAAGACTCTGAGGGAGGATGTATGGAAGCGTGTGGAGGATGAGCCCAGAGGGAGCAGGACCCATCCAGAGTTCTCTGCTTGTGAAAACCGACTTCAAAGTGCACCAGAATTAGGAAAAGAGAGTGTCCAACATCTTCCCCATCATGGTGCTATTTACAGCCCTCAGTATCCATAGGTGATTCATTCCAGGATCCCCACAGACACCAAAATCCACAGTGCTCAAGTTC
>JAJEJO010001404.1:0-90682 GCA_020662805.1 Glaucomys volans
AAATAAAATAAAATGGGAATATTATATCACGCCATCCATTCACATGAGGCTGAAATGAAAAGGTACTGAAGGCTCTGGTGGGGCACACAAAGGACATGGCTGGAACTCCACAAATGCCCAGTCTCTTCCAGCAGCAGGGGTGCAGCGCCACCTTATCCGGGAGGAGGGCAGTTGCAGAGCTGCTCTGATGCTGGCCAGGACAGGGTGACATACCTGTGCCCAGAGACAGGATTCCTGCAGCTGTGGGAGCCAATTGGGATGCGGACACGTTCTCAGACCAGATAAAGGACAAAGGAGGGTCCAAGGCGGAGCTGTGTCAGCACTTAGGAAGGGCAGTGCTGTGACAGTGACACTGAGCACAGCCCACTCTTCTGATCCGATGCCCCAGAAATCGCACTTGGCCCAGAGAAGCATGCACTGCCTGACAATCAGGACTGCCTGCTCCCCACCCCCGCCCAGCCTCCCGGCTGCCTCCACGCAATATTAAGGTCTGGACTCCCCTCATCAGGGTGTCCAGACCTGTCCCAACACCCAGGAGCCCCCTGCAATCTGGCTCCTGAGTGAGTTCACAGCTCACTCCATCCATCATGCAGAGACCTGGGGCCTCTGGGTGCCCCAACCCAGAGCTGAGGGGGAAGCAAAGACGAAAGAGCCATACCTGCCCCAATTCTTCATCCTGGCCACAAAGCAGCTTCCCTCAGGGAGCAGAAACCACAGCTCCGGTGACCAACCACAGGCTGGGCGACCCCACAATGAGACCTGCCCATTTCCTGGTCAGGCTGCTGGCCGAAGGGCACTGTAATGAGCATTCTCTTGGCAAAGGGGTGAGTCATGACCACACCATCATCCCTTGGGAGACTGCCTCCTCCGGCTGCACAATTTGGGGTAGGGCCAGGGATCTCTGAGACACCTCCTGAAACTAACCTTCTGAGGGTCCTGCACAGGGACCACCCAGCCCCGAGTCCCAGTTCCAAATAAGCACACTGATCATTGGAGGCCCTCCTGCCTATGAGGGGGTGGTTCCTATGGAGGAGGCCAAGCTGAGGACTTGGGCGGCCTAAGGGTGGGGAGGCCATAGAGACTTGGGATCCACTCTCACTGGCTTCAGGACACCCCCACCAATTCCCTCCTTTGAGCCCCACCCATGCTTGGGGAAATCATGGAGGGATGTGGCAGATCTGTCAGCGCCTCCCCTACCCACGTTAGGTGAATACACTCCTGAAGTCCCCTGAGACGCTTTCACTTCTTCACATGAGGGGTGGTCTGGTCTGCGCATGTGGCAGGGCTGGTGTCAGGGAGGTGGCAGGCCCAGGAACAACCTGTACTGGGGAGGCTGCTAGCTGACTCCCTGGGCTGCCCCACTCTGGAGGGTAATGGCCAGCTGAGTCCTCCACCTGCTCTCAGGCCCTGCAGTGCAATGGAGTCTGGGCTGCCCCCTAGCTTATCCACACACGGTCCTGGTCCTTGGTCACTGTGGATCTTGGGTGACTAGATCACTTCCAGGAGGCTGCCTGGAAGGTTGAATCCAAGCTGAGGATGTACACAATAAGCAGGGCAGGAGAGGTTCCATTTGGGTGAGAGCTATGCAGCTCCACAAACATCCTGCTCCCCAGGGTCACCACGGCCCACAGGGCTGTCCAGTGCCAGAGCCTGGCAGTGTCCTCCCAGACACCTCTGCAGCATGATTGTGGTTATGATCCTGGTAGCCATCCAGACCGCTGCCCACTGCCTGTAGCAGGTCCTTCAGATGTCCTGCAGCTGAGCAAGGACCTGCTACCCTTTGTCTTCCTACCTGCTTCAGCCAGAATCTGTTTCTGTGACTTGGAACTAAAACCCTGGGCTGATAGGCATATAGGGAGCAATGCCAGCACAACCATGAGGTCCTGGGTCTCTGCCTGGACCCATCGATCCTGGATTGCCAATCACAGGAAGAAGACAACTCTGGAGAGAGGTAGCGAGAAGGGAGAGCAGAAGGGAGGTGCCGGGGTGAGAGTGATGGAGGCTTCCTTGGCTAAAAGGAAGGAGCAGCCCTGCCTTCCAGGAATTCCTGGAACTGGCTGGTGGGCGGGGCTTGGTGGTGCATGCCTGTAACTCCAGTGATCCAGGAGGCTGAGGCAGGAGGATCACAAGTTCAAGGCCTGCCTGGGTTCTCTAGCAAGACCCCACCTCAAATAAAAACGGAGGCAGGCTTGAAAGCACACTCCATTTCATTGTGTTCTTCACTTTATTGCACTTCACAGATATTGCTTTTTTACAAATTGAAGGTTTGTGGCAATTTGTGTGGAACACGTCTATGGGCCCCATTTCTCTAGCAGCTCAGATGATCGTTAGCATTTTTAACAATAAAATATTTTAATTAAGTCATGTGCATTGTTTTTAAAACATAATGCTATTTTGTACATAAAAACATTACTTTTATATGCACTCGGAAATCAAAAAACCATGTGACTTGCTTTATTGTGACATTTGCTTTATTGTGATGGTCTGGAACTGAACCTGCTGTATCTCCAAAATATACCTGTGATCCAACCAACACGGAGGAATAGCATAAAGTTAGAAGGAAGCACAAGGAAAAGGCCAGGGCCAGGGATCAGAGAGGGCTTCTGGCCAAGAGGAAGGAAAAAAGAAAAAGGAGGAGAAAAGAGAGCAAAAATGCTTTGCAACTGGCCCAGAGCCCATCTCAGGATGAATCAGTGCAGTGCCTGGCTCTGACTGTAAAGCCGAGAGACAGACGGGAAGCTCTCTGGAGGGACCACTGCTCCTTGGGGAGGACCCCAAGTTTGTCACCAAATATTAGAAAATAAAAATAGGAACCTGGCGTGGTGGCGCATGCCTGTAATCCCAGCAGCCCCAGAGGCTAAGGCAGGAGGATCATGAGTTCAAAGCCACCCTCAGCAACTTAGTGAGGCCCTAAGCAACTCAGGGAGACCCTGTCTCTAAACAAATATTTAAAAGGGCTGGGGATGTGGTTCAGTGGTTAAGCGCCCCTGGGTTCAATCCCTGGTACCAAAAAAACAAAACAGGATTGTTTGTGTTTGGAGGGGGGGATGTGAGTCTACACACACACACACACACACACACACACCTGCTTCAGCCAGAGTCTGTTTCTGTGGCTTGGAACTAAAACCACACAGACACACACACAAACACACACCTCCAGGAAGGGCTCAGAGCAGACATGGCAATTTTCTGCAGACAGAGTTCTGTAATGTAAATGATAAGGACAGCTGCCATCAAGACCAGAGCTTCAGAGGAAGAGACCAACCCAGCCCAGGCCCCCACTCTCCAGAACAGGGTCCACGTCCCTTTCTGCAGGTCCAGAGGGAGAAACCATAGGGCAGGAAAGCCGGGAAGTGCTGGCTTGGGAGACAGACCACCGGGCTTTCTGCCTCAGCTTTCCCAAATGGTTTGGGTAGCCTCAAGAGAATCTCTTCCCCAATCTGGACTTTCATTTCTCCATCTGTGGGATCTTGAGGGGATTAGTCCAGATCAGCAATAAAAAGAGTTGGCATGAGGCACAGTGGTACACACCTGTAATCCTTGGGCTTGGGAGGCTGAGTCAAGAGATTCACAAGTTCAAAGCCAGCCTCAACAAAAGGGAGGCGCTAAACAACTCAGTGAGACCTTGTCTCTAAATAAAATACAAAATAGGGCTGGGGATGTGGCTCAGTGGTTAAGTGGCCCTGAGTTCAATTCCCGGAACCCAAAAAATAAAAAATAAAAAAGAGTTGGCATTTTACACGGTCACCTCAATCTAACCATATAGCTGCTCAGAGCACTTGGATGAGAAGGATCCTCAGCTTAGCAGATATACAGTTGATTAGTGATGTCTGCCACAGGCATAGGTGGGGGTGAAAGAGTCTTACGTGCTACTTCATCCTTGCCACTGAGTCCAGATGCCCTTGAGTCACAGAGCTGAGTCCTTGGGTCTGTTCTGGGCTCTACTCCATGGTGTGCTGAAGCAGGATTACACTCACTCATGAGAGCCAACTGAGCTCATCTCTCCCTGCTCTGCATTCAGTGATGTCACACCATGGAAACTGGTATCATGCTATAAATCAACCCTTTTTTCCCTAGAGAACTGGTAAGCATTTACTAGCCCACCAATTTCTCTATCCCTCCCATGACAGACCAGGGCTGTGGGAAGAGGGGAATCCAGGCAGCCCCTTCTGTCCTGACATGCATGGGGAATCTTTGTCCCCTGGAGACTGGCTGTGCCCACGAGTCCCAGAGCCCAGACTCTCCTGTCGGGACTCACAGCCCCTGGTGCACAGTCCCCCTCACTGCCCCTGCCGCAACACCCACTTGGTGCCACATTCACCCTGCCTTCTGCCCTCTTCCTCCAGGGAGCCTCATCAGACTGCTTCCATTCCCAGTGATCCCCGCCCCCCACCCCCACTCTGAGCTCTCCTTTCACATTCTGAGTTTGTTAGTCCTGGAAAAAAACTATTTCCTAAGAAAGCATCTGGGGTCAAATCCTCATGTTGGCCTGGTGGCAGAGTAGGCACCCAGGAAGATGGATGCCCACCCAATCCTCCCCCACTCTACATGCCCATTGCCACCACCCACAATCCCTCATTCCCAGATGGAGAAACTGAGGCCCAGACAGCATAAACCCTGTTGGTAGCTGAGCCAGCTCAAGCGCCAGTCTCCAGGCTCCCACCCCAGAGCCCCAGAGCAGAGACCGAGTCCACAGAGGGCAAGAGGTTTACCCAAGGCCACAAAGCCACCCAACAGCAGAGTCAGGACAGAAACACAGGGTCCCAGTATCCCACGTGGGGCCACGCCCTCCATACCAGCCCTCCCTGCCTGTCCCTCCTGTTCACCCCAGCCCACCCAGGCAGGCCCTGACTCATCCCTGAGGCAGGGATCTGGAGCTGGCCTCCCACCTCTTTTCTCTAGCTTCAGGGTTGGATGACACCAAACTACAGGGTCATCCCAGCAACCAAAGGAACCGAGACCTGCAAACCCGCCCGGCCACTGTCTCCAGCTGCATTTGGGTCCGTCTCCTCCCAGCTCTCTCCTCGGCTGCTGCTTAACATGCACACGGGAACCTTGGAGCTGAGCGTATAGATTTCTCTTTGTCTTTGGTGGTAATTATTAGCTGTCTCGGCGGGTGAATGCAGGCAGAAACAAAGGCAGCAAGGGTTGTAAAACCTTTTATCTCGATCAGGCCGCATTATTTGATAAGGTGCTAAGCTAATAGCAACGCATGTCAAATTGTGTTTAGACAGATCGAGGGGCTGGGAATGGAGGGTATATTTGTCTCCAGAAACCTGCACCTGGAAGGATAAAAAGAAAGGCACGCTGATATTCTCAGCCCCGTGCTGAATGCAGACAGCCCAGCCTCTGGGCGCCTGGCAGAGAGACTCCCTGGAAAAGGGTCAACGGAGAGGCTGAGAGGGGAGAGAGGAGGCCACTTGTGCTCATTCTCACTCAAACCCACTTCAGGGCTTCACCTGGAGCCCCATAGGTCCCCTAGTTGTCCTGCCTCAAGCATTTATTAAGCCTAAACATCTAAATCTGTCCTGTGCATAACACTGACTCATAGACAGCCACCACCACAGGATGTGCTGTGGACCACATAGAACAAGTACTAAGTCACACGCAGCCTGCAGGTGGGGCTCACAGGCCCAGAGAAGTCACTGAAGGCTTCCTGGAGGAGGTGGGATTCCCCCCAGACCTTGCAGGATGAGAAGGGTTTGGAAACAATCCTAGCAAGAAGCCCCCTCACCACCAAGCTCCAGATCTCTTATGTCACAGGGGGATATTTGGTGTCTCGCTGAATCCTGCCTAGAGCTTCCCAGTCTGCCTTTCCCAATCACCTCCAAATCCTTGGAGCACACCACAGTTGTTCCCTCTGTGTGCCCCCTGTGGCTGCAAGGTGGTGTCAGAGCAAGACAAGAAGGGACGATCCAGATGCCACAGGTACTTATCAAAGCCTTAGAAAAACACATGCCTTGTGGACCAGTGGCTTTCTGTCTAGGAATGGCCCCTAAGGCATTAATTAAAAATGTGCACAGCTATTGAACTACAAGGATGCACCCCAGGAATGTTTATAAAATCAAGAAGAGGAGAAAAAAAAAGAGAAAGAGAGAGACAACCTTTTATGTCCAGTCATGCAGAATCAGTTGAGAGAAATAGGACATTCACAGGAAGCAATTAAAAATTAATCATTGATGAGTCTTAGTTGGGGTCCTCCCTGAAGCAGACCCAGAACTCAAATGCAGGTACCCCAATGCAAGGGAAAGGGAGGGTAAAGGCACAGGGGAAGGAGACAGGGAAGAAAAGCCAGCAACCATGGTGGGATTGGAGACTGGTGACTGGGGACACTCAGGAATCTGTGTCAAGCTCTGGCCTCCGTCATCCCACCTGAGGGCTCAGGGAGCTGGGCGGTCTGTGCACTAACCCTTTCGGTTAGTTGAGGGCTGGGGACAGGATGTTCATTCCCCAGCACTTCCAGCCTGACACAGGCCCCTGCAGCAAGAGCAAGCCCTTGGGCAACAAATCAGAGGTGCCAGCGGGTGGAATTGGGACCCGTCGTGTGACAAAGGAGCAGGGCCAAGGGGATGCAGGCAGGGCACCACCTCTGTCCACTGCAATCTGTGTTTCCTACGCTGCAGTTCTCAGCTGGGAAAAGCCAGGCTACATGAAGACCAACTTATTTCTTTGCTTCAGGACAACTCTTGGCATGCTAATGGGCAATGGCGAATTTCAAAGAGGTACTCCTGGACTGTCCTCCTAATGCCCTCACCTGCAAGCCTGCCTTGATGCCTTTCCTCCCCAGGTACACCTATTAGGGTCTCAATGCACACCAGTGCTGTCCAAGGCCCAGGGTGAGAAATGCTGTCACAGTGGCCTTCTTATTAGCATGGAAAGAGGAGAAGGCAGGTCTATTCAGCATCTGGTCCAAGGAACTCCCATTCTCTTTATGGGCATAAAAGGAAAATGACTGGCAATTTTTCCTTTCTGCTTTGACCCCAGAGAAGCATCCTCACCCAAGGAGGAATTCCCAAGAGCATCGAGGGCAGCCAGACAATACCAAAAACACAGCAGAAGTCCTCGGTCAGCCATCAGAAGGGCAGTGGCCAAATAAACTCTGATGCCCCCAGGCTAAGGAATTCCATCTGCAAATGAGTGACTGCTATAGATGCCAATCCTGAAAGAACCCCAGGGCTCCTGGGTGGTAAGCACTGGGAGAACCCCAAGAATAATAGGTTGGTGACAAAATCAAAGTGTAGAACAATTCATACAGCATGATACCATCCCCGTTGGAAAAAAAAAATCCAAATACACTCGAAATAAAACCATGTATCTCTGTGTGAACAGATATAAATGTGTATGTACACTTTAAAAAGGTCAGGGACAATATACGTCAAAATTGTCACCATGATTACCCTTCAGCAAAGGGAAGCCGCGGCTAGGGAGGGGAGAGGAGACCTCAGCTTGATCTGTATTGTTTGAATTTTTCTAAGGAGAATGGGATCCTGTATTATATGCATAATTAAAAATAAACGAAAAGGTTTTCAAGAAGAAAAAGGAAGAGCCTGGTTGTACATCCACCGAAATACCAAAATATGTATAGGGTCTATCTCCGAGAGCTGGGATTATGGGTGTTTTTAATTTTCTTTTGTTTGCTTATCTATATTTTTAAATTTTCTACAAAGAACATGCATTGTTTTTGTAATAAGAAGGGGGAAAACATGAACTAATTTTTAATTAAATATGCACTATACCAAGACCAACCCCCCTGGGCAGGGAGCTATTCTGTTCTCTGAGTGACCCTCCCCGGCCACTTGGGGCTTCCACCCCAGGCTCGTGAACATCACATTCTGAGTTGGATGCCCAAGGACCCAGGTGCTGACTCTCCTGAGGGCCCACTCTGTTGTTCTGTCTGTGACCTCAGGACCCTTCACCCTCCCTGGCCTGGGTTTCCTCCCCACCCAGCAGCAATCCTGACTCCTGCCCCATCTCCTCCCATGATCTCTAGACGGGCCCTGGAGATGATAATGGGCTTAACAGCAGAGAACCCTGTGCTGCGTGCAGGTCACAGTTTTGATGGTCAGTGGAAGGAAGACTAGCCTGACCAGGAGCCATCACCACCAACCAAGTTCAAGGGCCCCAGATCCTGCTCAGGAAACCATGGGTCAGCTCAGGGACCAGCTGGAACTTGAAGTCTGGCTGCTCCAGAAACGTGCAAGATGCAAATCAGACACGTGAGCGGCCGGGTGGAGGAGCTGGGTCTCCCTCCCAGGGAGGCTCCGAGTGTCAGATTTTCCACTCTGTTTCTCTGAGCATGTTCTGCACATCCCAGTGCTAAAAATAACCGTGGCACATGAGCGGGGGAGTGGCCCCAGAGCGTCTCCAGGAGCCAGTGGGGCCAGCTGGGCAGTCAGCCTCCCTACATCTGGGCAGCACAGGCCCCAGCCGCAGGGGTTTGTAAGGTCTGTTCTCACCACACAAACCCCTCTCCACTGGCCTCTCCCACCCTCATTGCCTGTGTCTACAAAATTCTTCTTCACACAGGGACCCCAGGGACCCTGGGAACTGGCGACTCTGGAAATTATAAGGATGGGAAAAGCCCAAAGAGTTAGTCCCATCCACCCCTAGGGAATATGCAGTCACCCCTAAGTCCTGTGGACGGCAGAGAAGGTCCCCTCAGTCAAACACCCATCACTGAAACCTAATCTGCCAAATGACCCATCATCCCCACTCCTTGCAAAATCATTCCTTGAGTCTAGCTAGGATTTCTGCTGCTGCAGCCAAAGTCTAGTTCCTACCATTCTCCCCCAAGGGAGAAGAAAGAGAGAATTGCTGATCCCAATTCAAATCCAACTAAATACAATGTCCCAAGAGCTGGGACTCCCAGTTCAAAGCAGCTTCCACCTGCTTTGGGGGGAAGTGCCAAACAAGCTGGCCTTCTGCCAGGGATCAAAATGCTGTCCCTCCTCATCCTCCTCATGCCCACCATCAGTGTGTGTGCGTTGGTGCCAGACCTGGGGAGAGTGCAGGACACAGATGG
The DNA here is from genome assembly GCA_020662805.1 of Glaucomys volans. Lineage (NCBI taxonomy): Eukaryota > Metazoa > Chordata > Mammalia > Rodentia > Sciuridae > Glaucomys > Glaucomys volans. The sequence goes on from JAJEJO010001404.1 coordinate 9,023, forward strand.
CCAAGAAGCCATCCCCACCCTTGGAAAACTTCAGGTTGAGTTTGAAGCCCAATGCTTAGGTGCAGGAAGGAAACTTAGGAGGTGTCCAATCAATTGCAGAGAGGGTCCAGCAGCCAGCATGCCAGTAATGGCACTGGCAGGGGTGTCCCTGGAAGATCTGTTATCTGATCAGAAGCAGGGAGGGTGAGACACCCGGGACGCTGAGGGCAAGGACTGTCTGGGGTCAAGGTCAGCTGATGAAGCCCTTTCTTTGAATGCCCAGAGCCGTTTGTGCTGTACTCCTTAGGACACGTTGCATACAGAATACAGCAAAGGAAGGTGCTAAAAGGTGATCTCATGAACTAACAGAAGGTGGGGAGGGGCGTGAATAAATTTGGCAAACTGAGAGGGAAGGGATGCAGAAAGCACACGCTCCCACAGCAGCCCGAGCTTGCACACGCTCCCACAGCACACGCTCCCACAGCAGCCCGAGCTTGCAGAGCACCTGGTGCTCTGGCCCCAGAAGCCTGTGATCACAGCCAGGAGAGGCGGAGGGGCATTCACAAAGCCAGGAGCTGTGGAGATGGGGTCTCAGGATGTGGGTCTCTCCAATGGTGCAGGCTGAGTGGGGAGGGCCAGAGAGGGTGAGCCCCATGAGCAACAGGCAGACCCAGAGGAGGGACCACAGGCCTCCACGGAGCCTCAGTTTCTCTTCCTGCACACGACATAGCAGCCCCTCAGAAAACAGAGCCTGGAGAGCCAGAAGAGTCTAGAGCTCTTCCACCCCCACTCTCAGGAGCAGGAAATGGACTCAGAATGAGGAGAGAGCTGTATGAGTCTGGGAGCCTCCAAATGCTACCCAGAACTTCAGACAGGGCAACGAGTTCCCCCCAACTCCTCCTCTTTGTATTGCTTCTTCCTCCCCAGACCCTCTGACCCTTCTCCTGACCATGCACAACCTTGCAGTGGAGCCATGCAGTGCCATTTGGAGGGAGAAGATGGGCTTCTAGACCCAGTTCTGAGCTCTCCAAGCTATGCAGCTCTAAATCAGTCCCTTCACTCTCTAAGCCTCAGTTTCCTCATCCGTAAGAAGAACAGAAGGACAAAGACAAGAATAACACACTGGAGGACTCACCAGGTGAGTCCTGTGTACTTGACTCTAGCTCAATAAGGCAGCCACTCTGACCATCATTCCTGTTTTACACTTGTGGAAACTGAGGTCCTGAGCTGTGATGGAAGCTGCCTGAGGTCACACAGGGGTGATGGACTGCAGAGGACTGGTGAGAGGATAGGGTGAAGTGACAGAGGGAACGTCCCCAGACTGCAGTTTGCTTGTTCTCTTACAATGTCACCAGGATGCTATGGCACATTCATTTTCCAAAGATGTCCACAGCATCATCACCACCCTCAGGCTCCCCAGCTGTGTAGTATTGCTCTCCTCCCTGGAGAGGGGGCTCCATTTCTCCACCCTCTTGAACCTGGGGTGGAAAGCATATTCATTTCGTCCAGGAGAAGACAGGAGTTGACCCTGGTTCAGGCCAAGGCATACTCCTATCTGTCCTCTCCTTTCTGTTGCCTCAGAGTCAGCTGCCACTGTCCTGAGCCCTCCCTGTGGGTAAGGGCTGAGCCAGTGCAGAGGCCCCAGAGGACGAGCCCTGCAGGAACACAAGGGGCCACATGTGCGAGAGCAGCAGCCCCAGCCATTTGGAGAGGCTGTTCCACATCAGTGGAGAACCAGACAGATGTCCCTCCTCCTCTCTCCATTTTAGGAAGGTCACAAGATGTGGAAAAGGAAAGACGAGGGTGAAGTGGGGTCAGAACTGTAAGGAGCCAGGACACAGCTCCCCTCTTCTCCTGCCTCTGGGCATCAGCCGAGAAATCAGACTCTGGCCTGCAGATCAGAAGCTGGTGTGGTCACCATGAGGTCCATTCCACGGGTCTCCACTGGGTGTGGGGCAGGGGACATTCTAGCTCCAGTTCTTCCAGTGAGCCACACACATTGTGGCTGAGCAGACCCTGGAGCCCCCTCAGGACATCCCCACCCATGAGCCTCCATGCCCCTGGAAAACTCAACACTGCAGGCCTGGGGTCCAGTGGGCCCAGCTCAGCCAGCATGGAGCTAGACAGCAGCCCAGGGTGAGCAGCACCTGCCAACCCTCAGATACTTTGCAGCTCTGAGCCTGTCCCTGGGCTCCCACCCTGTGCCATGCCCTTTACATGGAGGATCCCATTGAGTCCTCAGTCACCTGCAGAGTCACCGATTGCTATTATCTCACTTTTCAGGTAAAGAATCAAGAGACTCAGAAATGTTAAATGAGTAAGTCAAATCACACAGCTCTAAGTGAGAGGCCAGAATTTAAACCTGGAGGCCTGGCTCCTGGCCCTCCTTCTCCTCCACTCTACGACGTTGCTGACAGTGAGCATGTTTGGAGACACAAGCACATCATTCTGTGCTCCCCGCACAACCCCACCCCTCAACCGACAAGCTTGCACTCTCAAAGCTACACAGCTGTAGAGGCAGATACCCAGGAGTCCGGGCACCGACAGTGCCCATGAAGAGGCACACCTCGAGTGAGCAGCCTCCTGTCCACCCTCACAGCCACATCCACACAGTCACACACTCACACTCCCACCTGCACATCTAGAGGTTCCACTGCATGGACACGATCATCTGTGGACCTGGCAAGTGCTCTCTCAAGTACGCCTGCACTCCAGCCAAGACTCACGTGCGGACGCACGCATGATACATCCTCAACACACATCACACACACAAACACCGCACCTTGTTTAATGATGCCCGGGAAATGAGAGTCATTATTTTTATTTAAAAAAAAAAAAAGCAGCTCTCAAATGCCAATAGATTCCAGAGTGTTTTTTTAGTGCTGAAAGATTCCCCAAGCAAAAGTCGCCCAACAGTGCCACCTGCTGAAGGCCAGATATTCCCAATCTTCTCTCCTAAACTTGGCAGGTGGAGCCCTTCCTCAGTTTCCCCCAAAGTGCTTGAGACCTGGGAGCTGGATCGGAGGGGTGGTGCTGAGGTGCTGAGGCAGGAGAGGCCTGGAGAAGGGCTGAGGAGCTGGCTAGCAGAGGGAAAGAAGAGAGGTCAGGCAGGGAACAGAGGAAGACAACGGGCCTGAGGATGGGAGAAGAGGTTGGGGAGGAAGAGTCAGCCATGCTGGAAAATAGGGCCAGGAGAAAGGAGAGAGAGGGGACAGAAGGAGCCATTGGGGCAGCCAGGACCAGCTGAGAGACCCGTCACCCACACTGGCCCCCCAGATCCACACATGGAGCAAGCCCACGAGCCAGCTCCGTCCGCCCTCCCTCACCACCCCAGGGGCTTTGTGTCAGGGACCTGAAGCTGCAGTGTGGTCCTGGATTGGGATGCCACCTCCGTCCTCCAAAATGTTTGTCAAGCAGCCCCTGCCCTTCCAAGGCACAGCTCCCCACTCCCACCCCCACCCTGACACACACACACACATCCTGCCAGGTGGATCAGGAGGGACTGAATCTTACAGGAAAGGACTCTTACATGAAATTTCTGGTCAGTTTCTAAGGTGCAGAGCCAGCCAGAGAGAGGATTGTCCAAGGCCACGTAGTGAATTAGGAAGTCAGCCCTGCAAGCCAGACGCAGCCCTCCACCCAGCACCCCAGTCCACTGCAGCTCCTCCCCTCAGCCCCAAGGTGGAAGAGGGCAGGGGCTGAGCCCACATCCCATGGGAGGTGCCCCTGGCTGCACCATCATTGTTAGTATCTCAGGAGCCACCCTGTAGGGACACAGGCAGGACAGAACTGGACAATCATCAGTCTAAGAGTAAACCACAGACCCCCACTCACAGGCCATTGATTCTAAAAGATCCCACTGGTCCCTCCCCATGAGGGACACAGCGCAGAGAAGTGGGGTCTAGGCAGAGGAATGAGAACCCCCAACCTTCTCAGGCCAGACTCCATGCCAACCGCCTGGGACTGACAGGACCCAATGTTGAGGCCTGGGTCCCTGGAGAGCGGCAACCTTCAGGCTTCATCCTGCTCTTCTGGGACCAAAATTCTGGTCCTCCCTTCTCTCAAGGGAACACTCCCTGCAAGAGAAAGGTCCCTTACAGGAAGAGTCTCTGGGCAATTTTCTTATGCAGCCCCGTGATCCTCCCCATTACTCAGCCAGTCAGAGGAGCCGCCTCTCTCACCTTTGTGGGAAGGCAGGCTCCCTGCAGCAAGCCAAGCCCGCTGACTACACAGTGCACCCCAGGTGCTGGCTTGCATCTCATTTGCATATGGTTTGCATATGCTTTCTGACTTCTCAAAATACCAGGGAACCATCCTCCAACCCCCCAACCTATAACTTGGCATTTACAGTCCCTCCTGACTTACAGGAGCATTTCAATGCTGTGGACTTGCATTTGCTTAGCTAGGGCTTCAACTGTGAATCAGACTGAAACTAAACTCCTTCAAAGAGGCCCCCTAGCCCCAAGTACCTGCCCCTCTCCTGCCAGGCCAGACCACACACCCCTCACTGAAAATACCCTGCCCTTCTATGCTGACACGATTTGGCTGATATTGTTCCCTGGAAGGCCCTTTCTTCTCTACCTGAAAAACTCCTACTCACCCTTCAAGACCTGGTTCAAGTGAAACTTCTGCAAGGCTTCTGCACATTAAGTTCTCCACCCAGCACTTCTGAGCAAAATCATTGCCTCCCATGTGGGTCCCAGCTCTGCAGCTCACTAATGGCCAACTGGTAAAGGGAGATTTACCATACAACGAAATGATATTGTTCAGCACCTGTCTATCCTAATAGACGGTGAATTCATTGAAGGCAGGGACCATGAAGCAAGCATCCATCATGTCAGAGCCTACAGCTCCCAGTTCTGGAAAAGTGGTTGCTTAATAAAGGCTTGATGAATGAATGCATGAATGTGGGTTCATTGGCTTCTTATTATGACCAATATGCCCAATAGGAGCAACCTAGCACAGGAGAAGTTGATTTGACTCCCAATTTCAGAGGTTCAGTCTGTGGTCGGCTGACTCCATTGTTTTGAGCCTAAGGTGAGACAGAACATCGTTGCTGAAGGGCGGCAGCAGAGAAGGAAAGCTGCTCTGAGCCTCTCGGCTGTCAGGAAGCAAAGGGGCAGAGGGGGGATGGAGAGAGAGAGAGAGAGGAGAAGGACCCACAGGAAGATGCACCCTTTCAGGGTATGCCCCCAGTGACCCACCTCCTGCAGCCACATCCCACCTGCAAGTCACCTCTGAACGTTCCTGCATTAGTACAGGAGTGTGTGGGGGATCCCTCCTTTCCAAACCATAAAAATTGGTTTACTTTCTCTAAGGGTCCCCCTGCTTTAACATTCCGTGACTTTCTCTCCTTGGTGGCTACTTCCAGTTGGGTTCAAAAACGGTGCTGTTCCACCCACTATTTTGCAATTTGAAATAGCATGGAACAGAGGGTCCTCAAGCACCCAGCTCCATATGGAGGTTTGTCCGCTTTTGAATACTCCACTCCTCCCAGACAAAAGCCCTAATCAGGATCTACTGCCCCTGGTGGGGCCTTGGGCCCACAGGTGAGTAGACTGCATGGGGCCAAGACCGCTGCTTAAGAAGCCAAGAACCAAGCAGGGAAATTTACCGTCAGATAATTGGCAGCTCTGGTGCACAGTCAAATGCAGTAAATTAAGTGTTTTCCTGTAAATCAAGTTTATGATTTGCACTGGAGATGTAATTGTTAAAACTGTTCATTTTACCCGCAAATAGCAGTTGAAAGAAACCAATTTAGGAGTGACAGATTGGTTTTGATTCTAAATGTAGTGCTAAAACAGTTAATTTTAATAACATCCATTGGACAGGAGTCTGCTTGTTACTTAATATCATAGTCAACAATTTGAAAGCCGCACATTCAACCACTGCTTCTTCCGCTAGAAATTAATCCCATTTTTCCCCCAAATGGAGGCATTTCTCAGCAGGAAGCAGCATCTCCATGTAGAAGGGCCTTTCTCATTCTCCAGCTTACAGCAGTCCTGCCCTGGGGCAGGGGGACCATGAGAGGGTCACCTGTAGACAAAACAGGACAGGACCTAAGGTCCTGGACCAAACAGGATCTTCCCAGTGGAGAAAGAGCCTTGGTGGCAAATGGGATCACAGTCCAGAGTGTCTGCTGCATTCCTCTGTCGCAGAGCACTCTCCTTCCCCTGGGACGTCTGGCACCTCACTCTCAGACTGTGTAGACATCACTCCATCGCCCTCTGTAACTGGAAGGGTCTTCGGGTCTCTATCCAGTGGCATCTTTTGTCCTCTGGGCTAAGGTTGCCCACGCCTTCACCTCCCCCTCCACGGACACAAGGGCAGTATGGTGTGCAGGAAAGAACTTTGGTACACATGCATGTTCATCGGGTCATTCTAAACAAGCAAGACAGCCTTCTCGTCCACCTTGTCACCATCCTCCTTGCTGTCCCAGGAGGCGACAACCCAATCTGTCAATATTCAACCTGAGTGTGTGGTGTCCAAGACAGGACCCACTATTTTTGTCATATGCCAACGTGGGTCCCGAACACTTGCCAGGCTTCCAGCTCCCAGGACCAGAAGCCACTGGGGTAAGGAAGCTCATGGGTTCTTTGAGCAATTCACGCTGACCCTTTACAGCCCCCCAGCTCTGCTCCCAGAGAGTCAGAGCTTCCCAGATGTGCATCACAATTGCCTGTGTGGACTTTTGTGACACAAACTGCTGGTCCCCAGCCCAGGAGATTCTGATTTAGCCGGTCTAGTAAAAGTCAAGGAATCTGCATCTCTAGCAAGTTCTCGGGCAATACCGCTACCACCAGCCCACAAACAGGACCGAGCAGCACAGGTGGAGGAGAGGTATTAAACCACCACCCACACCTGCCACTACAGATGAGGAAGCTGGGCCGCAGAGAAGCAGAGGAGATAGCCAGCCCCTAAACACCCTTGTGGCCCCTGCCCCTCAGCCTCCTGGGCCTTACTGCCTGGAGACCCATCCTTTCCCAAGACATTCCTTGGGGACTCCAAACGCCCCACAAGGCAGATGTGCAACTCAGCCATCGGCTCAGTTTTCATTTAATGAATTTCAGGGGGCATTAAAAAGGAAAACTTTCGTAAAAGAAGGAAAAGCCTGTTCGTTTTCATGGCCACCACTTGGAGAAACACTCTGGAGCCCACGCAATCGCCTGTAGAGTCTATTATACAGGGAAGCCTAAATCACGTTTATGGCTCATACTGTACGGCAAATGTAGGTATTAAAATTGTTCCTTTTAAATGATAAACATCCACTGAAATGGTGCAATAGAGCCGCATCAGAGAGTGTTTCCACCCAAAACAAACTGACTCAGGAAAGGCAGTAAATAGGGAGTTTTACTGCAGTCTCCAGAAGTGTGGTTTCCCATAAGGATGGGGAGGGAGGGGGCCCTGCAGAGTGATCCGCACGCAGAGACCAAGTCTGTCTTTAGCGACTTCCACAACCTTACCTGGCTCGTCTCCTCCAAGACCTGAGGGTAACAATGTCTCCCTCCCTTGTGGGGCAGGTGTCTGTATTTTCTTGCCTGGTTTTAGAGAGTCAAGTCTCCATTTTACTGTGCATATCACAATCACTGTGGTTCGGCTTTTGAGAGAGAAGTAATGGAAAAAATAGTTAATCACCCATTCATAATCTCTTAAACATTATTTTTAAGCTGATAGTTGCAAAACAAAATGCGATCTTTCTAACATCTTCAAGCAATTACTTGTCATTTTCCTGGTTTTCATAATAAAAGGAAATTAGATTGGGAGCGGAGTCGGGAGTGGGGGAGCAAACTCCTGACTTTGAATTTGGGGAAGATGAAGGACAGATGTCAAGGAAATCTTGCAATTGCCAAAAAATACATAAATAAATAAAAAATAAAGGCCAGGACCAAGCCAGGGCAAGGGCTGGAAGTGGAGGGCAGGGCATCTCCTGGCCCCTCCCACTCCCCCAAATATAATGTTGGGTCTCATCACCTGAGTTTAATTGAGTAAGCCTGCCTGTACCCACCCTCTGAAGGAATTGGGGAGTCATGCCTTTCCCCCCTCCTGGACTTCAACAAGGCTCAATAATCAAGGAGTCACAGCCAAAAGCCAGGTTGAGGTCCTCACATCCTGAGCGCGGGGTTAATCTGTGATAGATGCACGGAAAGAACCACCGTTTCTTGAGGTTTCTTCCATGCCAAGACAAGGCTTCTCATCTCTCGGTGCGAAAGGACCAATTTTGTTGTTGTTGTTTTCATTTCCAATCCATTTATTTTCCAATCTAGTACAGATACTTTTGTAAAATGGGCTAAAATGTCATAGTAATGTCAAGTTGCTCTACATGTTTCTAATTCTTATCCTCACTTTCTGTCATGGAGAGTGCTGCTTCAGGGCCACACATCTCAGTTCACTGTTTCTGCTGCTGCTCTCTGAGATGGGTGCTTTCATCCCACTTTCCAGCTGGGGAACCTGAGGTCCAGGAAGGCTGAGTAAGCCAGTTACCCAAGTTGCACAGCTAATACCTAGAGAGCTAAGCTTGAACCCCAGATCCAGTCTCCAAACCTTTGCATGTTCCTGAACCTGGACTCTGGAGATGACCTTATAGGGCAAAAAGTAGAAAGATGCCCTCTCTATCAGTTCAATTTCTGTTGCTATAACAAAATACCTGAGGCTGGGTACTTTACAAAGCAATTGATTTAGCTCACAGTTTGAGAGGCTTAAAGGCATAGTGCCAACATCTCTGGACTCTGGTGAGTGTCCCCCTGTCTGTGTCACATGACACACGGCAGGAAAGTGTTCAAGGAGAGATGGCCTGGCCATACAAGAAGCCACAGAGGAGGGAAGGGCCAGACTTCCTCTACCTCATAAGAACTAACCAGGTCCCAAGAAAAACACCTTAATCTCTGCAGAGGTCACATTCCCAATGGTGCCTCTTACACATCCACCACCTCTTATCACCGCTCTGGGAACCAACTCGGGTCACCCATTTAGAACACTGGGCGGGTTCCTCCAAGGACCCATGTCAGGACCTAGGAGGGAAAGGGGAAGTCCAAGCACCCCAAAACCAGAGGCAGGAGTCTGCTGTGTGAAGTGCAGAGACGAGGCAGAGCCTTAACTGGGAGGGGAGAGGATGGGGAGCCTGACTGAGGCTCGCCCGATGGTCTCTCTTTTGGGGAATCTGGGCAGGCAGTGGCCCTCAGCCCAGAGAAGAACGATGAGAAATGTCAGAGCCCAAGTCTCTCCTGGAGTCTGATCCTGGTCGCCCTGAGCCCGGGCTTCCACCTTGAAGACACAGAGTATGTGGTTGGGATTTTAAAAAATGCAAATCTGCCAGAAGACCCTCCCATTAGGCTGTTTCTTCCTTTGAAAGTGTTAAAGAGACCAGAGGGGTCACAGCAACTCCTGTTGCCTGCTGAGCTGCTTCTGTGAAGTTCTGCTAAGGAGAAGCCTGGGGGCTGGCTGTTCAGAGACAGGGAATGAAAGGGGGATCAGAGGGGCCTGCCAGCCACCCTGCCTGGGCCTCAGGGAGGGAGCCAGGCTCATCTAGAGACCCAAAGGCCACCCACAAGGCCCCCACACAACATCAGGCCTGAGAAAGGAGAGGCAAGATCTGTGTCTCATGGGGATTTGCCCAGCTCTGTCATTCAAGGTCTCTCAAGGGAGGAGCCTCACAGACCCTAAAAGCCAGGCCTCCTGCTTCCCGGGAAATCGTCCTGACCTGAAGGTCTAGTTGTCTCACCTTAGGGCCCTTCAGACATTCCTGAGTGAGGCCCCTCTGACCAGGCTCTGTGCTGGGGGTAGTGAGACTGGGGCCTACCCCAGCCAGGGTGGGTAGTCAGGGAAGCCTTCCTGGAAGGGGAAGACCTACTGTGAGCCAGGAAGGTGGGCAAAAAGGGGGAGGATGGCATTCCAGGAAAACACACACACACACACACCATCGCCATCACCATTGCCACAACAACCCGAATGAAAAGCTCTTTTTTCTTTTCCTAGTGAAAAGGCAGAGAAGATTTTCATAGTTTCTTAGATCTAGAGTCCAAGCCCTTTACTTCTCAACTAAGGAAACAGGTTCAGAGAGGTAAGGTGCTATGCCTGAGGTCACACAGCAAGTTGGGGCCAGGGGCAGAGGTTTCCTGGCCTCAGGCCAGCTCCCCACTGCCCTCCATTGCTGGCACTGGGCTGCGCTTCCTCCAGCCCTCAGGCATTACCATGCAGAAGGAGGAGGCCTCAGAGGAAGTGGAGCCCCAGCTCCCTCCTGCAGCTACTCCCCTGAGAGTAGGAGCCAGGGAGCCTCTAGTCCTCCCAGACCCCAGGGAGACAGCAGAAAGGCAGAGCAGAAACACGGTCACCATATGCAGGTCCCTTGGGCTAAATAGGAGCCACTGCTGTCCCACTGCCTGCTGCCACTCACTCTCCCGAGCCAGCCCTGAGGGAGGAGGCACCCTCTTCCCACTGGGCTCTCCAGCCCTCTTGGGAAATCCCTCCAACCTGCTGCTCAGCAGCCTCCAAGCAGAGGGACAGGTGGGACAGGGGTGGATTTCTGCATCAGGCCGACCCTCCTGGTCAGCGTGCCACACTCTCTTATGTGTTCTGTGGCCCAGGGAGACTTGGGAACTGCGACAATCCTAATAACAGTATGTGAGGGTCAGTAACTCTTTTTTTTAATTTTTTATTTGTCCTGTTTAGATATACATGCCAGTAGAGTATATTTTACATATACACACATGGAGTACAACTGCCCATTCTTGTGGTTGTACACGATGTGGAGTTACACTGTTCATGTATTCATATATAAACATTGGAAAGTAGTGTCTGATTCATTCTACTGTCTTTCCTATCCCCATCCCCCTCCCTTCCCTTCATTCCCTTTATCTAATCCAATGAACTTCTATTCTTCCCTCCCCACTCCCATTGTGCATTAACATCCACATATCTTAGAGAACATTCTGGCCTTCAGTTTTTAGGGGATTGGCTTATTTCACTTAGCATGATAGTCTCCAGCTCTATCCATTTACCTGCAAATGCCATAATTTCATTCCTCTTTATGGCTGAGTAATATTCCATTGTGTACATATATCACATTTTCTTTATCCATTCGTCTATTGAAGGGCATCTAGGCTGGTTCCACAATCTAGCTATTGTGAATTGAGCAGCTATGAACATTGATGTGGCCGCATCACTGTAGCATGCTGATTTTAAGTCCTTTGGGTATATGCTGAGGAGTGGAATAACTGGGTCAATGGTGGGAGGATAGGTAGCTCTTGCCCTAGTCAATGGACCTCATGACCTCCACTGAAGCCCTGCCAGGCAGGAACTGTTAGCTTCCCCATTGCACAGAACAGGACATGAGGCTCAGAGAGGTGAGGCCACTTGCCCCAGGTCATAGAGATGGAAGTGGAGGAGCAGGAGTTAAGTCCTCTCACTCAGAAGACTAGAGCAATCACCTTGTGGGGCTGGGGAATCAGAGCCTGGCATAGGTAATAGGTACCCTCAGGGAAAGAGGTGGGAGAAACCTTCACAGCTGTCCCAGGGGTTGAGAGAGGGAAGCTGAGGCCCCAGGAGTGACAGGGGACTGAGCAGATGGGACCCAACAGAGAAGGGGCCTGCACCATAGGGCACATGGCCCTCAGGGTACCCAGAGGCAAAGGCATCAAATCCAGGGGGCGTGTGAGAAACAGGACAGGCCCGGGGGTGAGAAGGCAGGTCTTCCTTGCCAAGTGACAATGGCAGGCAGTTTTGACAGAAGGGGCTGCAGCAGCTTGCAGATGGGATGTGCCACTGCCGCAAACGCGGTGCTAGGAGCCCCTAGTGCCAGGGTGGGCACAACGGTACTGGAAAGATTGTAAGAGTAAGGGCCGTGCTTCCTGGCCAGAGAAGCTGGACATAGCCAGCTGGGTCTAGACATGCAGCGTTCCCATTTCCCACATAAGAAAACTCACAGCTCTGGATGAGATGCTACTGTGAGCTCCATTTTGTACTCTGGTAATGAAACCCAGAGAAGTCACATGACTTGCCCGTGTCACACAACTGGCAAGTGGCAGAGCTGGAGTCACACCAGGAGGCCATGCCAAAGGCCATACTTTCAACCGTCCTTTTTTTCCTTGCTTTATTCTGCTGAAAAAGTGTCTCTGAATCTGTCCTTATCCGCACAAAACCACCTGCTCCATCCTCCTGCAGCCACCGGGCGTGGGGCACCACCTCCCACATACTCACCACCTCTGATGGACGTGTCAATGGCTCCTAGCTGCTGCTACCAAAAAAAACGGTAACAGTGGAGCTTTCTCTGTATCTTGATGCACTTTTGCAAACACATCTGTGGAATGTGGCCCACAAACACTTGAGCCAAAGGACAATTTGGGCTTTCCAAATTTTGATGGATGATGCCAAATGGCCTTCCAAATGGCTATGCTAGTCCACGTCCTCACCAAGGTTGCTGGCCTGTGGTGTTATGTACTCACTTTGGTCCTGGCCCACTGGGTTCCCTTCCTGATTGGAGCTCCTTGAGGGACGGACAAGGACTCCATCCCCTCTGGAGTATTTGAATGGAGCTGTAGAAATACCTGGTGGAAGACCAGGACCTTTTAAGAAGAGCCACCTGGAGTTAGTTTCTTGCAATGACAGTAGGAATTTCTTTGGCACCTACTAGTGAGCCCTGTTTTTAGCAGAAAGCAGAGACTAATCCAGGTTCTCAAACCCAGTTTGGCTGCTGGGACAAAGCAGGTAGCATAGACAAGTGACATGGCTAGAAGGTGAAGTTGGGGAGGGTGACTAGGAGCTCAATGCCACCTACAGTGCCAGGCAAAAAAAAAAAAACCACCAGGGCCTTGATCAAAGACCTCCAAATTAGACCAGAAATTGTGACTTCTAGAAGAAAACATAAGGTCAACACTCCAACTTTTAGGCCCAGCCAATGACTTTCTCGATAGGAGCCCGAAAGCTCAGGAAATAATGCCAAGAATTAATAAATAGATCAGCATCAAATTAAAAAGCTTCCACACAACAAGGGAAACAATTAGGAATGTGAAGAGAAAACCCACATAATGGAGGAAATCTTTGCTAGCTACTCTTCGAACAGAGGATTAACACCTAGACTATATAGAGCTAAAAACCTTTACAGAAAAAAAAAAATCAAATAACCCAGTTAATAAATGGGTAAATGCACTAAACAGACACTTCTCAAAAGAAGAAATACACATGGCCAAAAAACACATGAAAAATGTTCAAAGTCATTAGCAATTAGGGAAATGCAAATCAAAGCTACACAGAGATTTCACCTCACACCAGTCAGAATGGCAGTCATGGAGAATTCAAATAATAATAAACACTGGAGAGGATGTGGAGAAAAAGGAACACTTTTACACTGTTGGTGGGGTTGTACACTTAGCACAACTGCTATGGAAATCAGTATGGAGGCTCCTCAAAAGACATGGAACCCCCACATGACCCATTTTCAGTATTTACCCTGAAGAATTAAAGTCACCTTCCTACAGTGATACACGCACACCTGTGTTTCTGGCAGCAATTTACAACAGGCAAACTGTGGAACCAGCCAATTGTCCATCAATGGATGGATGGATGGATGGATGGATGGATGGATGAAGAAAATGGGGTATGTACTCAATGGAGTTTTATTCAGTCATAAAGAAAAATGAAATGATGACATTTTCAGGAAAATGGATGGAACTAGAGACAATGATGGTAAGACATAAAAGTCAAACTCAGAAGGCTAAGGGTCAGATGTTTTCTCTCATATGCAGAAGCTAGAGAGGAAAACAGAAAACAAAGGTGGAGTCGGGTCTCCTAAAAATAGAAGGGAGATCATCAGAGGAAAGGGACCAGGTGGTGGGAGGTAGGAAGGGAGGGGGGAAGTGCCGGGGAGTGATACTGGCCAAACTTTATCAAAATATTATGTGCATGTGCCAATATGTAACAACAAATCCCATCAGTATGTATAACTACAATGCACCAATAAAAAATGTGGAAAAAATAATAAATAAAATAAAATAAAAATAAATAATGAGGGCCCTGGAGCTAGATCTCACCATTTTTTCAAAAACCTGAACCTGGATTTTCAGATGGATTTGTCCCAACGCCTAGCACAACACCTAACATTTAAGGATTCCATTTTTATTAAATGAATAAAGGAAAGGGTAAACCATTCCAAAGTTCATGTTCTTTCCTCACAGTTCTGCAAGAGGCTGCCAACATTGCCAGCAGGAGGTTCACCTGACAGGTGAGCAGATCAGGTCCTGAGTCCCCTGTGCTTTAGTGCCCTTGGCTGCTGTCCCCCTAGAAATCCACAGGTCAGAAACTTGGTCCTCAATGCAGTAGTGTTGGAGGCAAGGCCTAAAAAGAGGTGGTCAGGTCAGGAGGCTCTGCCCACGTGAATGGGTGAATTGCATTCTCCTAGAGTGGCTAGTTACTCTGACAGGACTTTGTTGTGAAGCAAGTGTGGTCTCTTGCTCGTGCATACTCTCTTGCCCTTCCTCCCTCTCCCAGGGAGGAAGCGGAAGGAAGGCCCTTGCCAGATGTGCATGCCATCTTGGACTTCACAGCTCCAGAACTGAGAAATAAATTCTTCTTTGCAAAGCACCCAGTCTGTGCTATTCAGTTATAGCAAAACCAAAACAAAAAACAGACTAAGACAGCATTTGGCAAGGTTTCTTTGGGATTTAAAATCATTCAGCAAGTCCCTCCCCAGACCCCTCTGCTTATACCCAGGCATCCTCCACACTCCAGCAACTTCATAAGGACAAAAATAAGTGAAGTCAAGTGTTGGCCTCCAAACAGGGAGGGACATTCTTCCAGTCTCCCTGGCCTACCTTCAGTAAGCTTCAAGAAAACATGACCCACGACTTACTCCAATTATGCATTGATTATCCCAAATTAGTTAACAGTGATTTATTTCCCAGGTTCCATGTTCTAGGTGGCTAAGATCGATGTAGGGTGGACGATGGTGCCATGAGTGAGCTATAGGTTTGCAGGTCCTTCCTTGGGGTGTCATAGCCCTAGGAAGCCTGAGTCAGAATGAGGTGGCCTGATGGGTTTGCCTTGGAAGGTGCAGCAAGGAGCCCCTGCACTGAGGACTCAAAAGCAGGCAGGAGCTGGACAAGCTGGGCAGAGGGGACAGTCACATAGGGTTCTGTGTAATAAGCTTTTCATCACTGCAACCAAAATACCTGCCAAGGACAACTTACTGGAGGGAAGCTTTACTTTAGCTCAGCTTCAGAGATTCCATCTATGGTTGGCTGGCTTCATTTCTCTGGGATAAGATATAGTCCCTCTCCAAGGGCATACCTTTAGTGACCTGCTTCCTCCAACCATGCTCCACCATCTGCAGCTTCCACCTCCTCCCAGTAGTCCATTCAACCATCCACTGATGAGGTCAGAACCCTCATGATCCTATCACTGCTCCAAAGCCCACCTTTGAACCTTGCTGCATTGAGGACCAGACCTTCAATGCATGAGTCTTTGAGGGACACTTTATGTCCCAATCAAAACAGATGCACTCCAAGATAAAGACATCTAAGCAGAGAGAGGAACAGGTGCAGCCTACAGAGCCTGGAACCAGCCCCCAAGGAGCTCAGTGTCCCCAGGCAAGGTTCTTGGGCTCACAGAGCCTAAGTTTCCCCACCTGTAAAGGACATACCTAGTGTGACCATATAATTTATCTTACAAACCAGGAAACTTCCCTGTGTTTAGATTAAAACACATGAAATTGCAATTTGGTTCATCAAAAGCATCTGAATATTGACAATACCAATTGATCCAACCTCGGAATAATTACCCCAGGACATTGGGCATACATTAGGAAAGCCCTGCACAGACGGGGACGTGCGGTCACCCTGTGGCTCGCGACCACACCAACTGCTTCTCCCCACTGATTTGCAGTATACAAAGCTCCCCTCCCGCCCCCAGCCCCTCTGTCATTAGGCTGAGGTATAAAGATTAAGTTAATGGCGGGCGGAGAAAATCAGCTTTGTTGGCAAATTGTCTCCGATATTTATTTTGAACATTAAAACGAATCATTCCAACTAAAGAGGGCTGTAGTGCGCGGCCCATTAAAATGCATGCATTATGTATAACTCTCCCAGCTACACCTCCAAGTATTATCACCCTAAAAAGCAAACATGGTTTTTAAAGCCCCTTGTTTACGACATCCCATGACAGTTGATAAATGGCCACAGTTTCCAGATCTGAAAGCTTAGTAACCCAAGCTAGAAAATTCAATCTTATTCTAATATAGATGGGGGGCCAGAGGGGGGTGAGCGCCACAAAACAAGAACAGAGCAGAGCTTTGCAAACAGGATCCGAGCAGAGGGTCGGCGCCATCAGAGCAAGGAGAGGTGAGGTTGCTCCTTGAGTGTTGCATTGGTTTCCTGGGGCGGCCGCAGCAATCTAGCACAAACTTGGTGGCTTAAAACGACAAAAACATCTTCTCTCACGGTTATGGAGGCTTCGGAACATCAGAGTCATGCTCCCTCCAAAGGCTCTAGGGCAGGATCTGTCCTCACCTCTTCCAGCTTCCGGTGGCTCCCACAGTTCCTAGGCTGTGGCCACATCACTCCAACCTCTGCCTTTGTCTTCACGCCACCTTCTTACCTGTGTCTTTGGTCTTTTCCATCTCTTTGATACACTGGTCATTGGATTGAAGGCCCAGTCTAATCCAGAATGATCTCACCTTGAGGCTCTCACTTAATTTCATCTGCGATGACCTTTACTCCAAATAAGGGTGCACTACGAGGGTCCAAGTAGACACAGCTTATGGAGAGCCCTAGACAGCCCCTCCCCATTGCTCTGAGTTGGCCCTCCCCATGGTACACATTAGCCACCTCTAGTCTCTGTGGCTCAATTCTGGAACTGACTTGCTTTGGTACCTATTCTGAGGGCAAGAACTTCAGTCTTCAAACCTCCAGCTTATAGGAAGAATCACACTTAAGCTTTCCCATGAATCACTGCCATTTTGAATTCTGGAAGCCCCCACCACTGACACCAGCCATGCTGGGTAGAAATGCAGTCCTAGTCCTGCATGACCCAGTCCTCTTGCTCTCAGGCAAAAAAATATACAAAAGTCCCTGGGTCTTACACACAGTGCAGACTTGGGGAAGACCTCCAGGCCTCAGGCTGCAGATACAGCCACTGTGCCCAGCCCTGGACCCTTCAGGAAAAAGTCTAAATCCCTCTAGGCCTTGGATGCTTTGCTTGTGAAATAAAAAGGCTAAACAAGATCCAGACTGGCGTTCCTGCTACAGCTCTCTGCACTCTGCCCTTTTGGTCCCACACCATGGTTGGAACCTTCAGGAAGACTGAGAAACACCCAGCTCTTCCTCCCTTCCTGGGCTGCTACAGGGAGCAAGACACAGGGCCCAACTACATGAATAGGCGGCCGCTTTCCACTCCGGTCTGGAGACATGCAGAGCCCTGGGGACGCTGTTTCCCTTAGGGGTCTCCCATCTGCAGGGCATCATTACCGCCAGGGTGGCTTTGGACTGAAAGTCAGGGCAGGAATTACCCCAGGTAGCTCCTCTTTCCTCCTGGCCACAAGCTACCCCTGAGTTTGGGGAACTGGGAGTTGCTGCTTGATTTGAATGAAAAAAACACCTGGGACTCAAAAAATAAACAAACAAACAAACAAACAAACTCATAGAAGCTCAGAAAAGAAAAATTTAGAGCTTGGCCTCCAAGATTACACCTTAGCAAGGGCCTCTACAGTGGTCAGGGCAGCTGTACAAGTAGAAGTATGCGGGTCATCCTCCACAGGGGACGCCAGTTTTACGTGACTATGCTGCCTGGGCAGGGTCTGAACTGAGTGCTAATGTCCCCCAGGATGTCAGTAAGAGGCAGAATCCGGCACAGCTGGCAGCAATGTTGGTGCTGAGAATTCTGGAATCACATGCCAGGCAGGTGGCCCCGGCAGGTGAGGGAAGGGACCCTGTATCCTTTCGTAATATGCCAGTACACATAAAGGAGGTGCCTCCTAGAATAGTCACTCTCACTCCCGTTGTGACAAGCTCTCATTAGCAGAAGTAAAAGGAGTCACTACTAGGAACCCAGTGAGAGAGACCCAGAGTGGCGCCTCCAGGGCCCAGGAAGATTCTAGATGGTGCGGCAGGTGGGAGGGTCATGGACCAGAAGAAGGCTTAGCGCCACTCAGCGCTAGGTGCCAGCCATTGTTGGAGTGACTTCTCGTTTTTCCAAAGACAAGATTCTATGTTTTAAGTACACCATCTTCTGACTTGTAAATTGATGGGAAGTTCAAACTTGTTTTCAATCCTGCAAGCCAAGCAAAACCAAGCGAGGGGAGTGGAGTTTGACTCATGTGTTCCTCTGATGGGCTCTGCTGAACCTAGGAAGCCTGGTGGACGCCACAGGACCTGGAGAAAGAGCTTGGCTGAGGTTGGTGTGCTGTGTACTGAGGAGGGTCTGGTGGGAGGCTCAGGGGCAGAGTGAGAACAGGTGAGAGTAGGAGGTTGGGTTCTTTAAGACACCAATGTAGCCCCCTCCTGGAAGCCCCTGCACCCCACCCCATACCCACACTCAGGCACTGGTCCCTGCTCTGTGTGACCTGCCCCAAGGACGTGGCATTCCAGTTAATCACATATACATGTAATTACTGCCCAGGATCAGAGGTTGGTACGTGAGCAGCTCTTACCCCAGGTCACTGAGCACACGGAGAATGGCGGGCGTGAATGAATGCCAATGAATGGCTCCTCAGTGGAACATTTGAAGGTGAAAGTCCTGCCTGCCTCTCTGCGCACCTGCTGGAAACAACCCCAAATTCATACATTAATGGCATTTGGAGGTGAGGGCCCTTGGGAGATGATGAGGATTAGGTGAGTCGAGAGTGCGGGGCCTCCAGGATGGCATCCGTGGCCTTGCAAGAAGAGAGACCCAACTCTTGCTCTGTCTTGCTACAGGACACCCTGCCCCTCAGGACCCCCCAGTCTCCACCAGCAAGAGGCCCTCACCAGACACATCCTCAGCCTGCCCAGCCTCCAGGATGGGAATAAGTGAATTCCTTCTCTTAACGGCCTGCCCAGTCTGCGTACGCAGTGATTGCAACGGACCGCAGGCTAACACGACACCGCAAAGTTCAGGGAGCCACATTCTCCCAGGCAGAGCCAGGCGGCCTGGCGTAGGACAAGTTGGCTGCTGTGTGGAGCAGGTGGAACCAGACCCTGTGGCGGCAGAGCCGCTTCCCACTTACTGTGCAGATGGCCAAGGCCGCAGCAGCCAGCTCGCTCACTGCCCTGGCTTGCTGCATGGGGGGAAGCAATACAGGAGCAGAAATGGCCGGCTGCCAGGTAGAGTGGCACACCAATGTCCCCTTGCCCCTACCCGCCCCCCGCACCCCAGGCAAGTGACTGAAGAGTTCTGACCAGTTTCCTATTTACAGATTGGGAATAATCTAGACTCACTCTCCAACTGCAGGGGTGGAAATAAAACCCTGTGGAGCACACGGGTAGTGCTCAGCCCAAGCCTGGCACATAGGAGGTGTCCAACCAAAGACTGTTGGAGAGTGGTCGGCCTCACTCTTCACCTATTGGTTCATTGGAAGAAGCATCACTCACCCCATTTTACAGATGCAGCAACTGAGACCGAGAGGGCCTGCCCCAGGTTTCCAGCAAGTTGTGGAAGCACCAGCCTTTCCCTGTCTTTAAGTCTGCTATCTGCCAGCCCCCTCTCTTCCTCTCCTCCCAGCACTGTGGGGTGTCGTGTATGGCCTCTGCATGCTCCCTGGGGATCTGTCACCTGCCTAACCCAACTCTGCATCTACCCCCACATTCACACCTTCCCCCACCCTTTCTCCATGCGGCTCCCCAGAGAGCAGGCTTACAGTAAGGAGCAGCTGCACCCCATAAAGTTTTACCAACAGCCCAAAGAGACATGAAAACGCCCAGATTCTACCCTCAGAGAAACATTTCTTGATTTTACTTGCATGAGGATCACTTAGAGGGTTTTTGAAAACCAGATGGGTGGACCCCATTCCGCAGGCTCTGGCTCAGGGGGTCTGGGGTGGACTGGAGAATTTGCATTTCTAACAAGCTCCCCGCTGATGCTGACACAGCTGGTCGAGGTTAGAGCTAGTGGGATAAACAGGCCTCCGAACTGTTTAGTAATCAGAGATGCAACCCAGGTTGGAGCACAGAAAAGGAAACAGGTGGCAGAGACAGAGATGAACAGAAAGAGCCCTGACTGCTCCTCGCTGCTCAGGAGGGGTGACAAGAAAGGGTGCAGCAATTGAGGCAGAGGGAACAGCCGTGGGTAGACTGGAAGAACAGCAGACAGACAGTGGTAAATAGGTGGGAGCGGCTGGGGTGGGAAGGTCTCTGGCAGGGTGCTGCCCTTCTGGATTGGAGTCTCTTTGTTACAGCAGCTTCACTAACACAGCCCAATCTAGAGGGGAACTCTAGACTCCTGGCTGAAGTCCTGAGGTTCCAGTACCTTCCTGCGTCTGATGACCAACCGTAGCCCCAGGCAACCCAGAGATCCCAATCTCTGGAACTGAGATCTTTAAACTGGCTCCAGGACCTCTTGAGACCAGGGTTTCTCAAACTTCAGAGGGCAGGACAACAGAACCTCCTGGGGATTTATTAAAACACAGATGCTGAGCTCTACCCTGGAGGTTTTTGATTCAGTGGTTCTGGGAAGACCCAAGAATTTACATTTCTAACAAATTCCCAAGAGCTTCTGCTGGTCTGCAATGTTTTGAGAACCACTGTGTTGGGCCATCTGGCCATAATACAGCTTAAACCCAGCATCCATCATGGACCACAGTGGGAAGCAGGAAGGACCCTGGTCCCTCACACATGGACAGTTGTTCCAGCCTGGGCCACCAACAGACTTCTCCACCCATACGCTGCTTGTGTTACACAGCTGATTGCATCCCTCCATCTACAGGGATTGCCACAGCCTCCTCCCTCCATGTCATCCTGGACTGTCTGTCTTCACCTTCTGTCTTGCAAATACATTAGAGCATTGTGATTTGGGTAGTTGTCTCAAAGACTGGAACCAGACATGGCAGAAAATCCAGGCGGCCAAGACGCCGAGAGTAACTCCCAATGGAGAGCAGCTGTAAGTGACCTGGGAAGGGTTCACTCAAAGGGGGCCGGGAGGCCATGCAAGCCCATGAGGCAAGGCCATGGTAAGGCTGCCCTCCCCCATGTCATCCAGCGCAGGGTTTCTCCACCTTGGTACTACTGACATCTGGGGCTGTCCTGTGTATCGTAGGAGGTCCAGCAGCAGCCCTGGCCGCTGCCCACCAGATGCCAGCAGCACGTCCCCAATCATGACATTCAGAAATGGGGCAGAGTCTCCCTGGTGTGAGAATCACTGCATTAAGGTAGCAGTTCTCCCCTTGTCTACACAAGGAAATCACTGGGAGCTTCAACAATACCCACAATGTCTACGTCCCATTCCCAAGACCCTAAAGGAATGACTCCAAGGTGTGGCCAGGGCAGTGGAAGGTTTTACAATTCCCTGGGGGACTCCAACAGGCAGCCAAGGTGAAAAGACTCTGCCTCATCCTGGGAGTGCCCTGGTAGGGTGATGGGAAAGGCAGTGGCTAGGGAAGGGGTGGCTTCTTCAAGCCTGAATGGCCGATAGGCCCACTGGAGTGAGGACTGGCAGTGTGTCATCTGCCCCCAGGAGGTTGGCCCGTGTTAGAACATAAAAATCATCCCCCATCTGGATCCTGGACTGGGCCCTGGCTTCTGTACATTGCCAGGCCCTGGCGGGGCCAGAGCTAGTGCAGTGCAGTAGGACTTGGTTTCTGGTGAGAACAACCAACTGACTTGGCCCTCTGAAGCCATTTCAAACAAGGGGCTGCATTGGGGACATCTCAAGGTTTTTCCAGGTCCGTCCCAATGAGCCCCCCCCCCCCCCCCATTGACAAGTCATTGCAAAGGAGCCCCATGCAGCCCATTCTTCACCTGCCTAGGGCCCTTCCTTGTTGACCTCTACACTGCTCAACAGTGACACAGAAATCTAGGGGGGACTGGTCTAGAAGGTACTAACCCCAGCCCGAGCTGACTGGAAACCAGAGTTGAGCCATCACCTCCATGAGTCATGGACTAGAGGTCCCAGGCCCAAAGGCTTCTGGAGGGCTGAGGGGTCCCAGAAGCCCACAGAGAAAAGGCTGGATTCTCCCTTCTATGCACCAGCTGTGGAATCGGCATTTCCAAGCCAGACAGACGCCCCTCTCCAAGGCGTTGCAGATGGGGTCATGCACCAGTGCCAGGCCACTTCACATCCATATCTCCTGGGAACTTGCTGAAGAGCATCCCAGTTCTCAACCCAAAGATCCTGATTCTAGGCCTGAAGTAGTGCCAGAGAATCTGATTTTTCAAGCTCCCCAGGTGGTTCTGAGGCAGAGACTCAGAGAGCCAGATCCAATTGCACAGTTCCCAGAGAGAAAATTCCCCAGCCTCATCAGACCCAGGGTGCAGGCAGTCTGTGTGTGGGCACATGTTTGATCTACCTGGATCTCTGTACGACACAGCATCTTATTTTCCCTGCTCGCAAAAAACAAAACCTTGTCATTAATAAGCACTGTATTATCTTTCTTGGCTCAGAGAGGGTAAACAATTTATCCTGGGATGCCCAGTAAAATCGATACAGAATGGAGACCAGAAGGCAGTCCTCCTGCCTCCCAGGTCACAGCCATTGCAGTTGAAGCAGCAGGGTTGGAGCACCTACTCTCTGCCAAAGCCCGCAGCGCCTGGCCTGCTCTGAAGCACAGGAGGCTGTTTATGCAGGCTGACAGCCTCTGATCCGCAAAGGCGCCTGCTTCCAGCTCAGCCTCTAATAATAGCTCTGCCTCGGAATTCCTCCCGTCTTGGTGGGAGCGGAATATTTAGACATATCAAAGATTCTCTCCCCTTCTTTCATCGAGCCAACAGTGATATGAAAGGAGTACAATGAAAAGACAGGTCTCTATGACAAGCTTCAGAGAGCAGCCAATTCTCTGCCTTCCCTCAAGACTCCAATTGACTCCACGCTGCTCTGACGGGAGTCAGTGTGGTTACATAATAATAACACCTTCTATTTCCACGGCGCTATTGTGGGGCGTTCGCCAGAGCGCTTTCACATGCATCAGCTCATTGAGCCCACAAAGCATCCGGGTGGTAGGCAGGGCAGGGATCCTTCACCCCGTTTTACAAATGAGAGAATTGTGGTGCCGAGAGGTTAAGTGACTTGCCTAAGGTCACACAGCAAGTTAATCACTAATCATAGAGTCCTCTGGCGGGTGGGAGTCTCTAAACAGCCTTCCCTGAAAGATGCAGATGGGTCTTCCCATGCCAGTGGGTCCCACCTGTCCCCGCGCCCCACCTTCTCTCTCCTGTCAGGTTCCCTTCTTAACCTGTACACGTGGAATTCCATTTAGTGTCCCCAAACCTGCCATTCTTTAACACCTCCATTTCTTTGCAAGCAGGGTCCCCTCCACCTGGAACAGTCCTCTCCCCTGACTTCATGGCCAGCTTCTCCTCATTCTTCTGCTCCTCACTTAGACACCACCATCTCCGCAGGGTGCCTCGCCTGATGCCCACTGGCTGACCCAGGTGCCACCTCCTCTGGGCACACCTCCATCCTGCCCTGCATGGGACGGTATTATCAGCCACAGCCCAAGTGCTCCTTCTCCAGACATGAGCACCTGTGTTATTCTGTTCAGCTGCCATAAGACACCACAATCTGAGCATCTTCAACAACAGAAATTTATTATTTGCAGTTCTGGAGCCTGTAAGTTCAAGGTCAAGGTGCCGTGGGGTTGGTTTCTAGGGAGACCTCTCTTCCTGGCTGTGCATAGCTGCCTTCTTGCCATGTTCTCTCATGGATCTTCCTGAATACCCTGGAATGGCAGAGGGGTCTCTGGAGTCCCCCTCCTCTTGCAAGGACACCACCAGTCCTTTTGGGTTAGGGCCCTGCCCTTGTGGCCTCCTTTCACCTCATGGGCCTCCTTAAAGGCCCTATCCCAAATACACCCACACTAGGGCCTCAACAGGGGCATTGAGTGGGGGACACACCTCGGTTCATGATGCTCCTACAGGGCAGCAATCAGTTCTGGCTCTTTCCAAGGAGGGGGTGTCTAGCCAGGGCCTGGCTTGCACTAGAGCTGAGCAAATGTCCCATGAGAAGTCCCTTTTCCCAAGTCCCTGACACTTCTGTCACCAGCATCTGCTCGACATCCCCGATGACAGGGAGCTCACCATTTCATGGTTGGTCTGCTCTGTTATGACTCTGGTGATGCACAGGAGAGAGCAGATGAGAAAGAGGTGAGGAAGTGCTCCCCGCAGAGCCCGTCCTGCCACCCGCAGCCTCTGGCAGAGACCCTCCCTCCATCCTTAATTTGAAAGCAATGTCATTCTTCCCCTGAGGCGTGGCTTGTCAAGGCTAACTTACTGCCCCTGGGTCACTTACTGCCTAGCAAGTGTCCCCCTAGCCATTCTCTTGTTTGCATGACCGTTAATGTGACCCCATCCCAGATCTGTGCCTGGGGCTTGGACAGAACAAGGTGCCTGGCATAAACTGCAGGCCCACTCTGGCCCCTGAAGGTTACAGCTAGGCAAGGCCTTGGAGATGGTCTGTCCCTCCTTTAGTGACTACCTGGTGCCAAGGATCATCTCAGATGCTGCCACCTCCAGAAAGGCTCTCTGATTGTCTCTTCAGTGTCCCCAGAACTCCTGCGCTCCTTTCTCATGCACAGCCCCCAGCCCATGGCTTCCAGTCCCCTCCCTCACCACTGGGTCTCTTGAGGACAGAGTCCATGTCACACTCATCTCTATGCCTCAGCCCCCAGCTCAGTGGGGGCAGCGGGGCGTCTCCATCAAGGCATTGGGAGCCACAGTCCCGGTTGGCCAGGGCGTGGGTTTGGTGGAGCAGGCCACGGGCAGGGCTGGCTCAGGCCTGGAGACCTCACACGGGGTCCCCGGCCTCCGCTCCAGCCTCCGGAGCACACTCACCGCTGGTGAGGCTCACCACTTACCCGCTGCTGAATTTTAACGAACACTCCAAGAGATAATGGTTAATTTCACAGAGCCATGAGTGGAGGCTGTTAAAATGTTAATATTATTTAAATTGTTTTACATTTTCGACAGTTTGAGCTGCAAATATAAATGTTTTCTGTGCTTTCCACGGAGCGGAGCTCACAAAAATGATTGATGAGGCGCCGAATATGGAATTTCCCACTTTAAATTAAGAAACGCAACATGAAGGCCATGAGAAAAGCACTCCCCGCCATATGTGGTCTCCTGGCGGCCAACTCCCCACTCCGAGCCCGGGAGCAGGCCATTTGTCCCGTGGTCCCTCATGGCTGCCTGGGCCTGGGCCCCCACTTCCCCTCTGGGGGCCACATGTCCTCGCCTAGGGCAGGGGTGGTCAGGCCCACCAGGCAGGGCCCCCAGGTCCCTGGGTGCTGGGCATGTCCTCTGCATGGGTCGCCCACCCTTACTGCAGGGGGATTTTACACATCGCACACCCAGAGCTGATGTCAAAGCCAGTACTCTAAGCACATTCTGGCTGAGAGCGACCGACACTCCAGAGCCCAACTAACAAAAGGTGGCTGGCTCCTCCTCCCCACAAGGCCCCCATCTCCCAAACCCTGTCACACAGGCCCCAGCGCACAGCACAGTGAGAACCCAGCATCAGCTCTGAGTTGGGCTAAGAACAGGGAGGAGTCAAGGGCAAGAGTTCAGCCTCCATGTGTCCAGGTCAGCCTGAGGGAGCAAGCCTGGGATGGTCCTCTCCTATCACTCCAGCCCCACCTCCTGAACTCAGAAATACTTCCAGCCTCCGTCCCACCTCAGTCCTCAGAAGGAGCCCACCACACCCCACTCTGGGCCCAGTCCTAGGCCAGCGCTGGGCAGCCTTACCTCTCCACAAGAGTTCCCAGTGAAGGGATCAGTATTGTCCCGGTGTTTGCAAGTGAGCAAGGACACATGGCTTGTGAGCACTGGGGTCTGACTTAAACCAGCATTGAGACTCTAAGCACCGCACTCCAAGCCTCCCCCTGGCAGGCTGTCCCTGTGTCTCAGTCCTGATGCCTGCCGCAGCTTGAGGGCACATCTTAGTCAACCCATGCTACACTGGGAGAGCAGGAGCAGGGTGGGGGACACAGTGCTCTCTACTTCCCAGATCTGACAGTCCATGGAGTGTGACAGGTAAACAGGAAAGCAACTGGGGACACTCTGCCTTGTGCCACAATGGGGAGAGGAACATAAAAGGGCCCCCAGCCCAGCCCTGGGTGTGAGGTAGGAGTCCTCTGAGCAGGGTCCACACAATGAGCAGGAGTAGGCCAGGTGAGAGGTGAGATGGTGTCCTACTAAGAGTCAAGCAGGACCAGAGACCCCAGCGGGAGGAAGGGGTGAGGCTTCTGGAGCCAGGCCGAGTCAGAGTGTGAGCTCTGCTCCAATGCGGGGGCCAGCTGGGTTTCAGCAAAGGAGCCTGCGAGCAGACAGGCTCCAGCACAGGGCTCTGGCTCTCCTGGGGAGATGACACTGGTACAATGAGACCAGGAGGCTGGGGTAGTCCCCCAGCAGAGGGGCCATGACATGGGGAAGGGGTCTGGTTAGGGATTCAAGAACATTTGGCACGTGGACCTGAAGAGACGGCCACTGACTGCTTGGGGGAGTGAGGTGGAGGCAGGTGTCAGGAGCCACCCGGTCTGGCTGTGGAGCCAGGAAAGGGAGGGCCTAGGCACCTCCCATGGGCAACTGTCCTGCTGCTCACCTTGTGCTGGGGTCCTCAGACCTGCCCTGACTGGGTCGGTCCGCCAGGACACTGGCCACTAATGCACTGTGATGTTCCAGCCCTGCCTCCTACTGAGCATGGGCCCTGGCCCACCCCAACCCCAGCAGAGCAGGGCTGAGGGAGATCTGGGCTTAGCATGACCCAAGCACCTTGTAAGTGACCAAAACTTGAATGTCAGGCTCCACATCTATCCAATGGTAACAAGAACCATACCTGTGGTGATGCTCAGTTTCCACAAGATGAGATCCCTAAAGCAGTTGGTTCTGCCTGGACCACACTAAGCATTCAGGAAATGGTGCTCTTCTTATCATGGCCATGGCCAGGTGTTGTCCCCTCTCTCCGGCTCTGCTTCCCAAAGCTGGAGAATGCAGGCTGAGGGCCCTCTCCCGGAACAGGTCAGGAAGCAGGCAGAGGGGCGGTCGTGATGGATGGTTTGTGGCAGATCTGTGAGCATCAATGTTTAATGGAAGTCAGCTGAGTGAGCAGCCCTCCATCGCATGGAGGAGCCTGGGTTTGGGGCCTTCCCTCCCCACCTCGCTGATGTTCCCTGACATTCGGGAAGTACAGAAGGCACTTCAGAGCTTGCTGAGGAAGGAGGGAATATCAAATGAGACAGGGGGCCTCCCGAGCTGCTGGTCTGTGACAAGGACAAGCTCATGCTCTTCAGGAACAAGAGGGAGCTGGCCACACTTCCCACAGGCGAGAAGGGAGGAGGGAGCTCCAGCACATGCCGCCAGCGCTCACCTCTGGGACCCCCACCCCACTTCCTCGGCAACATTCAGAGCCATGCCAGGCCTCAGCTTCTCCATCTCTAGAATGGATGGGCCTGTTGCCACAGTGATGTGGAAGACACCCCAAGAGCAAGAACAGTGCCTGGTGCACAGTAGGTGTCTTGGGAGGGCAAGTTTTGATAACCGGAAAGCAAGGGATATGAGGTACCCAGCCTGCTGCCCTGTCCTGCTGCTGGCTTGCTGTGTGACCCAAGTAAATGCCCTGCCCTCTCCTTCTGACAGAGGATGTTGGTCTCCATGTCCCCGGGCTGTGTGGCTCCACTTTGGACCTTCACAGCCACATCCACCGTGACCTCTGCCTTTCCTGGAGGCTTCCCACCTGCTCCTCTCTAAACTGTTCCCCACCCCCACCCCTCCATACGCACCTCCCTCTGCTCTCCAGAGCCTTCCCTGAGTCTGAGGCCTTCCCTTCCTGCTTTGCTGATGTCCCCTAACTTTGGGAGAATACAAAACATGCCCCCCAACACCTCCTCCAGACAGCCTTCCAGCTCACACTACAGTCCCTTCCAGACCCTCAGAACAGGCCACTGGCAATGCACATTTTGAAGAGAACATGATACAGCAAGGTAGACTTGAGCAGAACAGGATGGGGCAAGAGGAGACAGCACTGCTGACCAGAAATGTCATGCCAGAGCCATGGCTCATGCCAGCAAGACAGGGCGAGGCAGGGGCCCTCCATCACACAGTGGAAACGCAGCAACCCTGTTTGGGGCAGTCTTCCTGCCTGGTGTGGTCCACCCTCCATCTGGGTTGATCCTTACGACCCATTTTGTAGATGAGGAAAACTGAGGCTCTGAATGAGTAAACTACACATGAATTAAAAACTAGTAAGTGGCAGGTGAATTGCTTCAGGCCTATTCCATTAGTGGACATGACCATCAGCAGGAGTCCCCAGGGGAGGACTCAGGCAAAGGGAAATCGGGTAGGGAAGGCAAGTCCATCATATACCCCTCCTCTTTGCTGATCCGTTCTCATTAGGGAAATTTCATCTACTGGTTCTTAATAGCCACTCTACAAAATATGCTGTGTGGATGAACTTAATAGGCATTCAGAAAGATGTTTCCAAAAGAGTGATTGACAAGGCTAGGCACCTCCGCTGCCCCCACTGACGGCAGCTCCTCAGAGTATCGCCCTGGTTATGAGACCTCTCCCTACAGAACGCCAGCTCTGGGGTGCCCACTGCCTGCCCTGGATTCGCACGACAGCCTGGATTTCTAATAGCCAACTTCAATTCTCTCTCCTCCTCTCCAGCACCTCTCTTCCCCCAGCAAATAGTCCTAAGCTGGCTGTCCTGATAAACTGGGGGCTTGGGGACTTTCTTCAAGTGCCTTGTAAATGGAAGCATCTCAGAGCGACAGCTCTCAGCGTTCAATGAGATTATATTTCTTATTTAAATAGCTGATTGGAGGATTGGTTTCAAAGTAAGACGCCGATGCCCATGGCCTCCTCTGGGCTCCCGGGGAGCAGCAATATTGTGTGGCATTGTGCAGCGTAGGAGTCTGTCCTTCGGAGCTCCGCGCTCCCATTCAGATGCCTCCAGGATGGGGGGCCCCACCGGGTGGGGGATGAAAGCCGCCTCCCCTCCTGGTTTGGGGGAGCTGGAGATTACGCCTTTCATTGCAGAGGGCCTTCTCTAGGGCTCCCCACCACGCGCTGCGCCAGTCGTCTACCCTCTCAAAGCGCCGGGGAGATAAAAGGCAGTGTGTGCGCTTCATCCCACCTCCGGGGAGAGCTCAAACCAGCCTTTTGTCAGCAGCGGATAAGCGCCACCATTTCAGGAAGGATTGTTGTTCTGAGCACTGTGTTGGGAGGTTTGTGCAGGCTCCCCCACCACACGCACCTGCCAAGGTCCTCCTGACCCCATGCCGGGTCCTGGGAGGACTGATGCGTCTTCTCAGACGGGTGCCCGCACTGGGCCCCGAGAGGGGTGGCATCGTGGCGGGGAGCAGGCAATCCCTAGCTCTTTGAAACGGACTGAATTCAACTGAAACTGTGCCATACGGACCCTGCGAGGGCCCAGGCTCTTCGCTTAGAGCACATTTTGCAGTTCATTGTGTGTCAAAATAACGTATTAGTAACAGCAGCGTGTGCACCTCAGCAGTTCCTCTCCCATCAAGCCTTTGTCTGCCTGGGACCAGAGGGGCTTGTAGGGCATCTCTGAGACAGGCTGGTGGCCCCTGCTAAAAGCAGCCCCAGGATTTTGGTGACTGTCCCAGAGCCTTGGACAAGATAAAAGGCCAGTACTGGCCTTGAAGGATGCCAGGCTCTGTCTGCAGGGCCGGGCGGGGCTCGCGATCTTCATTACCAGCAGCTACAGCGCAGAGGCGGGTGGTTTGGTATGCCAGGCACATCCAGCGCCTCGTGCATCCAGGGACTGCAATCAGGTAGCTGATGGGGATGCAAGTCACATCGCCTGGACCATTGCCGCAGTGAACTGATTCATGCTGCTACTTTGAGGCAGGGAGAAGGGACAGCGGGGCCCAGAGACAACCAGCCCGGCTTTATTATCCATTTGCTGTTCTCAAGCTGGAATATTCCAGCCTCCCCTGTTTCCTTTCTTGCTGCTGAGGCACTCCAGCTGCCTACCTGCAAAGACAGTGTGCATTCTGGCCCCCGGCTCTGGCTGAACAATGGCATTATGGGATGCATAAAGAGTACCCGGGCAACGGAGACAGGCATGGCTTAATTCTCTCAGTGCCCAGTGGCTTTTGAACGCCCCTGCATTCAGCCTTTATCCTGAGCAGTCCCCGGCCTCCCCAGCCTTTATTCCAAAGCCCTCCCCATCACAGTCTCTCCTCGGTGCCTACACAGGTCTGCAATGGAGCTGATGGCCATGAAATGAGAGACACAAAGGAAAGGGGCAACAGGAAGCACCAGTCCTAGCTGGGAAGGACTCCTGGTTGTGGGTAAGAAGACCTGGGTTCTATTTTGCTGTCAATTCACAGGGTGACTTTGGGTATATCCCTTTCCAGCTCTGGGTTCCAGGTCTATATCTGCAGATATGAGAGATAGGAAAAATTCCAGGTGGGTTTTTCTAACTCTGACATCCCATGATTTGGATACACGTGGCTCAATGACCTTGTTCTAGCCTCATTTATTGATTGTGAAAGTCCCCCACTGATCAATGATATTCTCCTTGACATTACCTAAGACCAGGCCACAGGTCAGGACAGGAAATGAGTAAAGCAAGCCAGGTGATTTTCACCATCCGCTGGTACCATCTGCCCTGCGTAGAGCAGCAGCCCTAGGAAGCCCCACCTTAGTGTTGTAGAAATAAAAAGCCAAACTTGCAAGTTCTTCCAGGTCGTGCAAAAAGTCCCAGAAGACTCTCAGGTCTTCTTTTTGAAGAAACCGGAAATGTGATCTTGTATGCAAAGTCACAATTTTAAAATGGTAACTCGATTTCTAATAAACACTGGCAGGTCAAACAAAAACAATCAGAGGACCTCAACTACTGGCCAGGCTTCCGGATTTTTAAGTCAGGACCTGATAGGGCTCTTGAGTGTCTCAACTCCAGAGTTTCCATCAGCTGGAACCCTGGAGGTAGGCAATTCTGTGAGCCTAGGACTGGACAAAGTAGACTGGTAAGGGTGCCCCATGTTTTATTTTAAGGAAAAAAAGAAAAATAACAAAACCGGGCCTAATGCTTTTAGATATCCTGGCATCTAACATCTGGGCTAACTCCAGATTGCCCCCCTCTCCTACAAAGGCCCCCAACCTGGTAGGGGGGCCTAGATTCCCAGCACTCTCACCCCCCTGTGGCTGTGGAAATGATTTCACCATCTGAGTTCCCACTTGCCCATCCAGACTCTGATGGGGCCTCCATCTCCCAATCTGCCTTCCTGATACAAGCCCTCCCAGCAGGAAGCACCTCCAGGACTGTCCCATGGGGAGCAGAACCCAGAAGGGAGTGCGGGGAACTTCAAGAGGACCTCTGCTCCAAGGAATCCCACTCTGGCTGTGACACCCCAAGTACCCAGCTTCTAAAAATACATCCTACAGAAGTGATGCTACATCTTAATAACATACACAGTGCTCTCGGGAGAGGCATGTCCACATTATTTCAACAAGCATTGAACAACTAATATTTGCCAGTACCAAGGAAAAATATTAGGTACAAGGAGCTCCTTGAAGGCCAGGAGAAAAGACAGGCTCTCACCCACACGCTCAGTTAGAGAACAACCAGAGAGCAGGCAATTTGGAGCTCAGTGCAACTCAATCTATATCATAGCACCACACGTGGCTACCAGAAGCATCCTGATCAGCCAGGTGCGATGGTGCACACCTGTTATCCCAGTGACTTTAGAGGCTGAGGTAGAAGGATCACAAGTTAAGAGGCCAGCCTCAACAACTTAGCAAGACCTGAATCAATGAAAAATAAAAAGGGCTAGGTTGGGGACATAGATCAGTGGTAAAGCACTCCTGGTTCAATCCTCAGTGTAAAAAAAAAAGTCCTGGTCAGACACAGTGTTAATAGAGAAGACAGAACACCAACTTCCCACTCATCTCTGTGACATAACATCAAAAGGCCTCTGAGCCCTCCCAAGACATGGACCAGAGTGTTATAAGAGGTGAGAGGAGAAAGAAGTGGTTTTGCATCTGTTTTCTAAACACACATGTGGAGGTGGAATGTGGGAGGGCTTGAGTAGCCCCCTGGGGGGCAGTGCTGTACTTGATGGTAGCCAGAGAACACAGAAGGAACATGAAAAAGTTTAATGAGAACCCAACTGTGATGGGCCCTGAGCAGACAGAAGAGTTTGGATTTTATTCTGTAAGCAGTAGGGAGCCATTGAGGGAGAAATTCCATGAGAACTGGGTTTCAGAACAAGTGTCCCCCAACTATTTAGAGAGCAGACCAGAAGCTAAGAGAGTGGCCAGAGGTGAAATCAGCAGAACAGGATATCAAGGGCCTGAGCAAGGGCAGTGGCATGAGAGGAAGAGGCTGAGATGGATGTCCACTGGCAGAGAAAGAATCTGAGCAGCTTGGGAGGTGGCTGGACATTGGGGTAAACATCAAAGACTCCTGAAATGTCAAGGAGGCTAATGATGCCACCCTCCGGGGTCAACGGGTGGGGAATGGATGTAGGAGAGAAGATGGTTTCAGGCTCATGTCCTGTAGGCAAGATCACTGAAGGACCCCAAGCAACCTTGGGGCTTGCCTAAGTGGGTTGAAAGGTCTTAGAAGAGTTTACACAGAAAAGATGGTCTAGGGCTGAGGATGCCAACCACACAATTCCCATGTGGGCACCCTGGAAGACTCCCGAGACACTCCCTGAACCTCTGTCTGCTGAGCCTGGGTGCGAGCTATGAGCTGCAGCCTTTGGGAGCCGTGAGGCCCTGAGTGTCTGATGGGGACCGTAAATATTTGCCTGGTTAAGAGCCCCAACTGGAGACACAGCGGCAGCTCCTCCACACGTGGTAATCGACGCTTCTCTCGTGGAGGGCTTAAAGAGGGGAAGCAAGCTCAAGAGATGGCACTTCACACTCGGCACTTGACATTCCCCAGGCACTCCACAGCATTAGCTAATTAATCCTTGAGTCTGTTTAGCCCCCAAAAGAACTCCCAGAGGCTCCACTTCTACCCCATGGGCGGGGACTTTCACACCCTGCTGAGGCTCAGGAGCCAGCATGTTGGGGAGGTAGCCCTGCAGATAGCCACTCGCCCACTCCCACACATGCACAGAACCCCACAGGCTTCCCGGCAAATGGGAAGAGAGGCTGAGAGAAAAGAGTTTCACTACGTCCGGACCTTCCTGAGAAAGAGATCCAAAAACAGAGAGGGATAGAGACCAATATTTACTCAAGTTCCTACTCGGTGTGGCTCATTGCACACTTTTATATTTCCATGATGATCTTATATCTCTTTCTATTTAACCCTCTAACTTTTCCCATGATATACATACTTTTCTTAGATCAGAATCCTCCAGGAGGAGTCCCTGAGACAAGGATCCAAGTGAAAGCAGTTTACATGGGGTGTGACCCCAGGATGCACCAATCTGGACCCAGAAGGAGAAGCAAGGAATGAAGGAAAAGGAGCCAGTAAAGAGAGTGGTATGGAGCCTTCCATTACTGTTGGTAAGGGAGGCTCCATCCCATGAGTGCTCTCTGGAGATCTGGGGGCACCCCTCAGGCATCTGGCTGACGAGCAAGGGAGTTGGAGGATTTATTCTCCAACTCCTGCCAGTCATGGGTTGAGGGTTGCTCCTGGGGAGTTGGGGACA
The DNA here is from genome assembly GCA_020662805.1 of Glaucomys volans. NCBI lineage: Eukaryota > Metazoa > Chordata > Mammalia > Rodentia > Sciuridae > Glaucomys > Glaucomys volans. The sequence continues at coordinate 42,738 of JAJEJO010001404.1, forward strand.
TGAACTCCCCATGATGGCGGGCCCATGCCTCCGCACCACTAACCCACTCAGATCGACCTGAAAGCCCTTGGGCAAACATGCGCCGGTGCTTGTCAGAAGCTGCCAGGTTGAGTGAAGAATGTAAGTTCCAAGAGCACCAACAGCAGCCCCTGCAGTACTACTGTTCCCATTCCCCTAGATGAGTCACCCAAGGCTAAGATGAAACCTCTGAGCATGGCCAAGTTCATACATGTAAAAAGTGATGAAGCCTAAATTTGAAGCAAGCCAGTTCACCTCTGAGTCTCCATTCTTTCCACCATGCACAGCTATCTTCCAAGTCTAGCTTTCCTCTTCTCCCTTTCTGCTCCTCATCCTGGATACATAAAACACATGGCATCTCCTCTCCCTGAATGAGCCTCTCAGACACTTCACTCTCTCTGGCAGGTGTCCCTTAAATTCAAGTTTGATGACAGCTCTTCCTATTTGGATCCAGGTGGGGTACCCTTTCCTCAGCAGCATTTATTCCTGCTTAGCAAACCCCGTATCTTTTTTCTTTGGTCCTTTAATTCATTTGATAACTTTGTGATGCACAGATCTGCAGGATTTCAAAGGACTGTAAATTTCTCTTCCCAGCGCCGCTGCTCATGCTGCTGGGTTTGTGCTTTGGTTTTGCTTGCACAAGCCAGTGGTGAGCATTTATCGCTGGTTGGAGAATTGAATTTGGCAGGAGAGATTTCTGTACATTTGGGGGATTCATTTGCCAAGCATTTTCGCCAGCAGAAATGCTAAAGATGGAAGCCAAGAAGTGGGGAGCCAGCAGCTTGGCAAAGGGAGGCCAAACCCTCTTTGGTAGCTGGTTCCTTCTTGTCCCAAGAAGAAACTTGACATTGTTTTCTTTTACACCCCAGAGCATAACTTTCACTACCCATGTTGTCTTCTCCTTCCCAGACTAGCAATATCCCCTCAAGGGTCCAGCCCAGGATGGAAGCTGGAATCATGGAGAAAGTAGGGTGGTCAGACAGAAAGGGCAGGGAACCTAGGGTCCAGGAGCATCCCCTTAGGTGGGGCACATATCTGGGACCTTACTACCAGGCAATTCTTAAATATTCAGAAACTCTGCAAACCAGATGTTAAATGTAACCACTATTAAAAATTCAATCATTTAAACTTACAATTAAATTATATTAAATGCAAAAGTTAAAAATACTCCAGTTATTTCTAGATGTCACTCTATCTGCATTGCTGAGTTTACTTAGGTCTACTGTGTCTGTGTGATAGGAATGGTAAATAAAGGTGGCTGCCATGTGTCCCCACACAGAGTTCAGCCACGCCATGTTGGAAGCTTGAAATCGACTGTGGTGGTAGTGTTAACACCAAGGAAATTAGCAAACACTAAAAATTGGCAGGGGTGGGGGGCAGGGTTTGGGCTTGGGTTTTGTTTTTTCATGAAAGTGTTCACTAGCATTTACCAGCATGTCACTAGTAACTGCTATCATGCACTTCCTACCTGGCACCATGGTAGACACCTCTAGTTCAGTGTGTTACAGGGGCAATGTGCACCTCTGTGGTGCACAAGTCATTAGAATATTGACTTTGTTTCAGTTTTATTAGTAAATAACCACTACCCCAAGCCCCCTGCATATCTCCTTCCTCTCCAGCTGCCCCTCTTCCCCCAGTACCACTAACGCTTTGCTCCTGACCCTGCCCTGCTATAGAGCTAGCTGATTGGCCAGTGCTAGGCAATACATATTGACCAATCTTTTTACCATAGTCTCTACCTTCCATTATCCTACAAGTTGGGTATTTATCATATTTTACAGATGAGAAAGCTAAGACTCTGAGAGGGAAACCAGCATGATCAGAGCCACACAGCTAACACAAAAGAGGTATGAAGAAGCCTGAATTACCCTACACCAGCCAGGGATCCTTACCATTTGGCAACACCATTTCTCATCTGCATGAAGGTCCAGGGGCTGGTGACAGAGACTGGGATCCAAGTCCAAGAGAATGAATGAAGTAAGGTGAGGCTCCTGCTCAGGTTAGCTGGGTAGGACCATGGGCTGGGGGAACAAGGCAGTGGAACAGGGGGCTTGTCTGATAAGTAAGTCAAAACCCTAGCCATTGCTAGAATCAGACAGCACACCAGAGAGGGTGGAGTACGTAGGTGTCCAAGAGCACTGAGACCCAGCCTAGTACTCAGGGCTGCTTAAGAGACCCCACTGCTGTGCCCCAAGACTCATGGGGGCTGGAGGGATGCCTGGGGATGGCCAGGAATCAGACCTTTCCCTTGTGTTCCTTCTCCTTCCCTCCCCTCTGTGCCCGGTCTGAGCTTCCAAAAGTGAAATGTGAAGTGCTGTGTCTGCCCTCAGAGTGCTGACAGTCTGAGCTAAGGAGAAGATACATGTTTATGTGAACAATGTAAATACTCAATATTTGATTATCGACAGAAGTGAGTGTCACTGCTGAGAAACCACAAGGAATTTTCCAGAAACAAGGGCCAGATTCCCTCATCTATTAAGAATGTCATCTATTAGGCAGCACAAAAATTTGCCTATTACTCTACTGCCCTGACTTAATACATCCCATTGCAAGAATGAATTACCAAGTTAGCAATTTTCTGGAGAAAAAAATACTGCCGTGTTAAACATATGCGACAATGATAAGAGCCAACCTGATTTCAGAAATGTGCGTTGTGAGATTAAAAAAAATACATCATCATAGTCCAAGGTCACTAGGATAAAGGATACAGCAAAGAGCCAATCCCTCTTGAGATTCATTCACTCGATCATTCATTCATTCAACCTTATTTATTGCAAGCCCTGTGCTGAAAACATGCACAGAGTCATGAATGGCAGACCAGGTCCCTGCTCCCCTGGAGCTCCCTGCCATTACATCAATAAAACAAACAAATATGCACTTACAAATAAGATGAGAAATGAGCATGCTGAGAAAGAGCAGAAATAGATGACGTGAGAAGATGATCACAGAGGAAGGAAGCGTTTTAAACAGGTATCCAGGAGGGGCCTCTCTGAAGAAGCCCCCTGCCTGGGAGTACAGGCAAAGAAGGTATCTCCAGGGTAAGGAAAGCACCATGGCCCTGAGGCCAAGAGTCAGGGCCTACAGGAGACTGCAACAAGGCCAGCCCAGGGAGGGCTGCCCAGACCCGGGTCAGAGAGCTCAGTGAAGCCTGGCCAGGACTGTGGTGAGGGTTTGGGTTTCAATCTGAGTGCAGCTGGGAAGATAGATGAAAGTGTCATATAGAAAAGTGGCATATGCCCGTGGAATTCTTGGAAGGATCCTTCTGGGTTGCTGGGCTGAGAACAGTCTGCTTGGGAGCAGAGGAGGAGTAAAGTAAAGAACAAGGGACAAGGCTTTGCAAAGGACCCAGAAAGAGATGATGGCAGCTAGGACTAGGCCCATCACCACGGAGAAGAGAATAGGTTAATTCATGAGTTGGCAAGAGCTGAGATGGATTGTGGGAAAGGGTGTTTGTTGGCTGTAGCCTTCAAGTCGGTGGAGTTGCTGGTAATTAAAAAAAAAAGATACAAGTATGTACCTGCTCCTTCCCCATCCAAGGGTGGTGAGAAAATGGCCAGGACTAGAGCCTGTGAGCTTTAGAAAGCAGGAAAGTTCTAGACAGAAGTTCCTGATGCCAACTGAATGCTTCCCTTATCTGCCCCCTATTCAGCAAGGCCCTCTCTGGTGATTTGGAGGGGAAACACACAAAAGAAATGTTGTCCAAGTGCATGCAATGATGAAAATGCCTGCGGGTGGGTGGTCCTGGAAGGCCTCATAGGGGTGGCAGTGCCTCCTCCAGACCTGAAAAGACAAGTAGAATCTAAGTAGGTGAGGAGCAGAGGGAGGACCTGCCCTGGAGGGGAGAAGGGGGCAAAGGGGGCAAATGCAAAGTAGTGGGATTTGGAGCCAGTAGCCTGTCGCTCGTGCCCTTCCCCTGGACAGGGTGGCCTGTTTCTTGAGCTGCCTTATCTGATCCAGGTGCTGCTGGTCCAGCCACATCCTCTCTTTCTTTTTCTTAAACAGCATTATTAAGACATAATTGACATACAATAAACTGCACATAATTAAAGTGTACACGCTAATAAGTTTTGACATATATAGACAACTAGGAAGCCATTGCCACAATTAAGATAATGAACTTATCCATCGTCCCCAGAATTTCCCTCCCACCCTTCCCTGCCAGCCACCTGCCCTCATCCCCAGGCAACCACTGATCGGTTCTTCATTACTGTAGTTTGCATTTTTCTAGAACTTCACAGAAATGGAATTATACAGCATTATTCTTTTTTTTTTTTTCTGGTTCTTTCACGCAGCAAAATTATTTTGAGATTCATTAATAATACCTACACATACTAATAGTTCATTCCTTTACCAGAAGCATTGCATGATATGGACACTGCCCAGGTTATGAATCTGGTCACCTGCTGATGAACGTTTGAGTGTTTCCAGCTATTGACGATTACAAAGCTGCTGTGAACACTTGTGCACAAGTCCTTGTATGGAGCTATGCTTCCTTTACTCTGAGCAAACAGCCAACAGTGAGTAAGAGTACATTCCACTGTGTAAGAAATTGTTGAACCGTTTTCCAAAGTATCACAGAATTCACTTGATAGTGTATAAGAGTTTCAGTTCCCATGTCCTCCCAACACCTGGTATAGACAGTCTTTGTCATCCGAGCCCCTCTATTAAGACATATGGTGCTATCTTGTGGTTTTAATTTGCATTTCCCTAGTGATCAATGATGGTGAGCATCTTTTCATGGGCTTACTCCCCATTTGCATACCATCTTTACTAAAATATCAATTCAAATATTTTATTTGTTTTCAATCGGATTGTTTCATGATTATTGAATCTTTATAATTCCTTCATCAGATACATGATTTGCGTGTATTTTCTCTCAGTCTACAGTTTGCCTTTTGAATTCTCTGACAGTATCTTTCAAGAGTAGATGTTTTTTATTTAGATGAAGTTCAATTTATTAATTTTTTCTATTACAGATTATGCTCTTGGTATCATATTTTAAGAACTCTGGCTAAATCAAGCTCACAAATATTTTCTTCCATTTTCTTTTAGAAGTTTGACATTTTAGGTTTTATATTTAGGTTTATCTTCCACTTTGACCTAACTTTTGTATGTGGTCTAAGGTATGGATCAAAGTTCAATTTTGCATATGACCATTCAATTGTTCTATTTAAAAAATACTCTCCTTTCGCCACCGAATTTTCTTTGCACTATTGTCAAAAATCACTTGTCCACATATGTATGGGTCTCCTGATGGACCCCCCTATTCAGTTCCATTAATCTAGTTCCGTTGTCCACCTTGATGCCAATGGTACCCACTGTCTTGATTGCTGCAGCTTCACAATGAGCTTTTACATCAGGCAGTGTGAGCTCTCCAACTTTGTTCTTTCTCAAAATTGTTTTGGCTATTCCAGGTCCTTTTCATTTCCATATGAATTATAAAATTGGCTTGCCAATTTCCACAATTTCCGCACTGCAGCATACCCGCTCTTTCTACTTGGAGCATTTGATAAGAAAACAAATGAAAGGAAAATCTGAGTCAGGATGGATACCATGGCTCCAAAGCAGACACTCAGGAAGACTGAATGGAACTGAGGAGGGAACAAGAATGGTTTGGCCTTCAAACAAAGCATCATGGCATAGACAGTGATGGACACAGAAGCCCTCAGCATGGCTGTCCCCTTCCTCTGGGCCCCTAAAACCTGCCTCTCGTCCCCCAAGTAGAACACTCTCTGCTCTGCCCTCTCCAGGCTGTTGAAGTGAAGATTGCCCCAGGGATCTCTCAGACCCAGACCTGGACCTTCCCCATCTGGTTAACTGCAGGGTGCAAAATAGATACAGCCCAGGCCTCAGTGGCCACTGTGGGGAGAAGAGAAAAGGAAAAGGAAGAGAAGCATGCAGGGGGAAACCCAGTGCAATGGTAATAGCTGGTCACTGGTTTAATAGCATTAAAGGCTTATTTGGGGGAGGGTCTAGGAAGAATAATAATAACAGCTCCGTCAGAGAACATCCCAGGCTAAGCTTTGCTATGAGTGAATTTTCTCACTCAGTCTTCAAAGTATCCAGTGTGGGAGGAGTATCATTATACCCATTTTCCAGATGAATGGAGGCCCATAGCAGTTAAAGAACTTGCCCAAGTCATGGCTAGAAGTGGTAGTGCAGGAGCAAGAATCTGACTCTGACCAATTCCTAAACCTATACTCTAAAATGAACCTTGGGGTGATTCTGCCTTTAGGGATGGTAAATGAAAACACCCCAAAAATGTGTGCAGGTGGATTATTAACATGATTTAATGAGCCACTCTGATGAGCCAGCCTTGTACCCGGGACCATCTGACATCACCATATGTGACACCATACCCAGGGAAGATGCCTGCTCCTCCTCCAGCCAGCGTCGGAAGCCACACCCTGGCCAGAAAGAGGAAGCCTTAGGTGATGGATTAGAAAACAGAGAAAAGACCTGGGAGTGCCGGTTCCCTGGGAAGAGGACAATCTGGCAGGATCACAAGGCCTGGAAGCTTCTGACACTGGCCTAAGCACAAAAGAGGCTCATCAGTGCTGTGGGAGTGGCCAGAGGTGGTGTGATTCTAGACTCTGTTGGATTAGGACTGACTCATTCTCAGCAGCTCCAGCCCAGGTGGCATGTGCATGGCCATCCACACCTCCTGGCTTACATTTCCCCTGCTTCGAAGCCTCTTAGGGAAAGTTCCAGCAAAAGTCCCAAGTCAAACTCTTCTTGTTCTAAGTAGTCTGATTCTACAACAGATCCATGAACCCTATTGGGCCAGGCCTGAGTTCCATGTTGCCTACTGGAAGCAGAGGACAGATGCCAGCCAAGGCCAACTCCACAGCCTGAAGGCAGGAGAGGAAGCCCCAGAGGAAGGCAGACCTCACTGCCAGAGATGGTCAGCTCATCAGGTCAGACCACAGGTGCCCATCCACTCAGGTCTCATAACTGGATAGCCAGGGCACACCTGATAAAATAGTGTTTGCCTTGATGGACATTCCTCCCAGTGTTGATTTCCACAAACTCAGAGACATGTGCCAACTTCAAACTGCTGGATCCTCCTTCTCTGTCCTCTTCCAGCCAGTGAATTTCAAGGCAACCTTCAGAAGGCACAGGTTTCTTTCTGCTTTAAGAGTAATCATATTTCAGATTTATACATTCTTGTACTTCACACACACACACACACACACACAATGTATTTTCTTTCCCATAATCAGAGCATATAATTTGATATGTCCCACTAGGTGCCACTAGGGACAAAGGGAGGAGTGTTTGTAATCAGACATGTCTCCAAGCGCCCAGGCTGTATGGTCACTATGCCTGTTGTCCTCTACCCAGGCAGCACGCAGACACACCATGAAACAATGCATGGATCAGCAAACTCCTACCCTCTCCCCAAGCACTCTGTCCAATCACCCCTCGTCCCACACCCCAATGGGTGGGCCTGAGGGACTTTTCCAAACACCATCGTTGTTCCAATTAACTAGGCAATTTGACATAGGACAGATGAGACTGAGTCGATTACCAGTGCATCCATAATGAGTGACCAGACCCCAAACTCCCGGGTCTTGTCTGGTCCACCATTTCCCAGCCTCCAGGGTAAAGGAAAAGGAATGGAGGGAGGCGGACCCTCCCTCCCCAGGAGAACTGAGCGTGGGAGATGCTTCACTTGCAGCAACAGCAGCCCCAGCGAAAAGGCAAGTTCGAAGGTAACTGGACGAGGAGCTTCAAGCACGGCTGTTCCGTGAGCAAACTGCTTCATGAATACCCAACGGGATTTGTCCATATGGACAGCAGAAGGGATCCTGCTGTTCTTTTGCTAATAAAAACTGTTGTGATTACATTTCCAATCCTCTTGGAACAGGGCCTCGGTGGGCCGCAGCATGGTGTGCCGAGAATGCATCTTCCAGGCTGCGGCAGCACCCCTCCCTGCCACGGAGGGGTGCGAAGATCCACCCCCACTGGGCACAGAAGGGGGTCCTCAGGAGAGTCTGGGGCTGAGGAGGTGTGTGGGTGCGTGTGTGGGTGCATCTGTGACTATGTAGCCTCACACACAGGAAAATCTTAATTAAGGGAACACCTTCCATAAATGGTTCCGGTTACTGGCTTTTTCTGGGTAATTAGAGGTTAATCTGCAGTTGCCTTTGTATTTCAACTTCCTCATTGAAGAGCACCAGGTTAATTTCACCCCTACCCTCATGCCTGAGTGCCAGCCACTGTCTGTGTTAAGAATAGCCTCCCCCGAAGTCTGTCCAAATCTTCACGTCCTTTCTGTTCTGCGTCACCTCAACTGCTCCCTCCTCCCTGAGGTGACCTGGACTCCCAGCCTCACGTGGGGAAACCTCCTGCCAGTCTTCTGGGGAACTTTCATACAAAATGCTTACCACCACCTTTCTGGGTCACAGAGTTATATTGTTTTCTTATCTCCTCTAGAAAGCTCCAGCCTCCTCAAGGTCATTATCAGTGCCTTGTCCTTGAGATCCCAGTACCTGGAATACAGTAGGGCAACAATAGGCAGCTATGTATTAAATGAATGAATTGACTGGACCTGAGGGTCTTTGCTTTTGCTTTTGTCATTGTGGTACCAGGGATTGAATGCAGGGGCATTTAATCAGTGAGTCACATTCCCATCCCTTTCTATATTTTATTTTGAGACAGGGTCTCCGTAAGTTGCTTAGGGCCTCAATAAGTTGCTGAGGCTGGCTTTGAACTCATGATCCTCCTGCCTCAGCTTCCTAAGTCACTGAGATTGCAGGCGTGCCCTACCATGCCCAGAAACAACCTAAGGATTTAGGAGCCTGGGATCAATCAAAATTCAAGACCTCCAGAAGACTAAAAGTTTTATAGTTTTACAAAATAAATTGCTGCTTTTCCTTAGTCATCCTCATAAAAAGATTAAAGAGCTCAATTAACTGAGAGTATGTGTTGATCAAGAAAGAGCCCTCTGTAAACCCAGACGATGCTGGGAACATGCCCACAAGGCACACCGAAACACAGATACACACTGCAGAGTGTGTACACAAAAATGTACCTGGTATCTGTATTTTTTCAATCTCCAACACACAAAAATTCTAGTTTGCAAAATGTAGCAAAGAGGAATTCATTGATCCCTCTCTTAAAAAGCTCTTGTTTCACCTAAGGATTCATTCCCTGGCCTTTCCGAGCAGACTTCCCACCACATCTAAGTGTTTGCTTATTGACATCATCTGCTTGGCCGCAAGGGCAGAGAAACCTCCCTTGACAGTGTGCCTTGAACTTCCCACAAGGATAATCAGAAATGATGACCCATCTCCATGGGATTGAGTGAAGTCAGTGGGTAAATAGAATTCTCTTTACAAAAAAATCCATTTGACACTCGTTGAAACAAAGGTTCAGAGTTTTGATCTAGAATGTTCCCCAAAGGCCCATGTGTTGAAGTCTTGGTCCCCAGCTGGCATTGCTATTGGGAGGTGTTGAAACTTTGGGGGTTGAGCCTAACAGGAAGGAAGTAGGTTCTTGGGGAAGTGCCCATGAAGACTCAATCTTGTCCCCGGCCTCTTCACTCTCTTTCCTCATGTCTGTCTGTCTGTCTCTCTCTCTCTCTCCCTCTCTCTCTTTCTTTCTCTCAGCATCTTGACCACCGAGAGCAGCAGCTCTGCTCCACCACACCCTCTTAGCCATGATGTTCACCACAGGCCCAAAGTCATGGGGCCACACCACCATGACCTAAAACCATGAGCCAAAATAAATCTTTCATCCTTTTAAGTTGTGTGTCTCAGGTATTTTATCACAGTGATGGAAAGCTGACTATCACAAAAGGTAATTTAAAAATAGCTATGCCTCTAACCCAGCCAGGTGAACTTAAGTGTATTACTTAAACACTCTGGGCCTCTGTTACCCCAAACGTTGAGACAAGAAGGTTGGTAACATAACTGAGGTCTAGTGTGGAAATGTATTCCTAGAACAAAACATAAATGGAACTTGAACAAGAAGTTTTTCCTGAGTTTGTGAAATATCAGTACCTTCCCACATCATTACCACCAACTTTCTCAGGCATCAGTGTTCACTTTGCTATGGGGAAAAAAAAAAAACAAATCTGTAGCCTGATTTGCAAAGACTTATTCTTGCTCACAGAGCCATCTTGAGCTTTAGGAGAACTCTGCTTCCCATAATCACTCAGGAACCTTGGCAGACAGAGAGGACTCCACCTAAAACTGCTCCCTGACTGCAGCAGGGAAAGAGAAGCTACAGGGTCGCTCACCAGCGAGGCCCATGCTGCGTCCCAGAAATGGCCCACGTCCCTTGCACTCAGGGCCTATGGAGGCCAGGTTCTGGGGGAGCAGAGAGACTCGCACTGTCTACCACATCCCAGGACACAAAACCAACCAGGGCATAAACATTTCCTCTCTGCCTTCTACAGAATCAAACAAGTCCCTCCCCCATGAACCCAGAGTAAAGCCAGACTCTCTTCCATAAGGTTGTCCTCCAGGAGAAAGCCAACCCACTGGCAGTGCCTGCGACCACAGGACCAGTGTGGCCAGCCCTTACCATAAGGCCCAGGAATCCCTTCCCTGCAGCAAAAATGGTCTAGCTGGTGCCACCTCAGAACTCAATCAACACAGTCATTCCCAGTTTCCAGGGCCAACCTCCATTGCCATGGGACTGAGAGGACCAGTCTCTGGCTGCATGCAAACCTGGGCATTTTTTTACTGCTAGGCTCACCAAGTCACCCAGCTACAAAGGGTCACCCTGACCAGACCCCTGCCTCAGGTCCCTACTATACCTGCCACCAAGGAGGGCCTGTGCCTCCCAGCACACACTGAACGCCCCTCATCAGATGGCAGCCTCCTGAAGCAGATCCTCTGCCAGGCCACCAAGACCCTTCCTGCTCTCCAGGTCCCACCCTGGTCCACTTCTTATAGTTCTGGTGGCAAAGAGGAGAGATGACCAACTTCTCCATCAAGAAAGCAAAGGAGTTTCCTTTTCTATAGCCAAAGAACAGCTTTGACCGTGAGAAGGGAAGATGTGGGGGGTACTTCCATCCTCCTCAGATGCTGCTGGGCAGGTCACACCAACTCCGAGTGGACAAAAAAGCAGTGAATGAATGAAAGAACGTCACATGGTGGGTGTGTGATGAATCTCCATTTGCTTATTCTTTGCAGTGTTAGCTGATGTCCACATCAACTGATCTGTGGTCCTGCCAAGAGTCAGGTAAGATTGCTGAGGCATGAATAAGAATGTCCTCGACTAATTTTTTAGCATGCTATGATTATTCCCACCTTACAGATGAGCAAACTGAGGCCTCAGGTAGATTATGAGAACAGTCTAGGCCATCCAGCTAGCAGATGGCAGTGCCAGACTATGAGCTCAAGAGTGTCCTATGTTATAGTGTCCTATGTTATAGAATTTGGTTGGAATTGAATTTAGTCAGGACTCCTTCAGTGCCTACTATGTGCTTGCTCTGTCCATCCCAGATGTGACTGCTGGAATATGCTAAGCCACCCTCCACCCCGTCACATTCTGCATGCATTATAAATGACCCCGTTCGTGTTCATCTGGAGGAACCAGAGGGGGTTTCCCAAAGACAGTGGCATCTGAACCCACTGCAGGACCTCAGAAGAGAAGTGGATTTGCTGCAGGAAGACAGCAGGGTAAGCTAGATAGGGGCCAGGAGCTTGTACAACAAGCAGGATGGTGACAGGTTCTCCTTGGAATCCCACAACCTGAGCTGATGGCCTCACTCACTCACGTGGAGCCTGTGAGCAAGTCCCCGTGCTTCTCAGAGCTTCAGTTTCCTCATCCAGAGCATGGGGATATGACGACATTGCCACATCCCAGACCCATCTGGAGCCCGTCCTAGGTGATGGCTGGAAAGGCACTGGATTCACAAGAGACACTGAACAAATGTGGCTCACCATGGTTGCTATGGCTACACAGGGAGCACCCCTTAAGGGAGCCAAACTCCCTGCTGTGAGACCGAAGCCACTGTGGCTACGAAGCAGGCAGGCTGTACCCCTCCTGCATCCTCGCCGTGGAGCATGGAAGATGTAGCCTGCTGCTCCTGGGGAACCCACAGAGAAAAACAGTGTAGGCATAAGTGATGCATTCCCTCCAAACCCCACAAGGACTAAAATCCAGAGACACAGGAGGGATAGAAGGACGCATCTGTGCCTCCTAAATATAGACTTCGGATCCCCATGGAGTTGGGGAGCCTGAGCCGTCTTCCAGGAGAGGCTCTAATAATAGAACTGCAATAGGCCTCTCTCTTCTCCTGCTCGGATCCCACAGGTTGAGAGTCTGCACCTCGGGGTCAGCAGAAGGGAGTGGAAATGAGGCTCTGGACCATGGGTTGACTTTTAAGGACACCTGGGTCTCTCTGGTCCTCTCCAAATGAGCAACCACTTACAAAGCATCTGGATTTGGCTAAGTGCTGGTGAAACGTCTCCATTCATCTAAAGTATCCATTATTCCCACTTTGCAGATGAGAAAATTGAGGCTGCTTAGTATGGTGATGTGACTTGGCCAGGGTCAAACAAATAGTAAATAGGATGTCACTGTCTCTCCCTAGACCCAATCCACTAGTTTTTGCATCACAGAGCCTAACCCCAACCTCTGCCCACGCGCCCCATGCTCTTCACTGCCTCCATCAATTGCTGCTCTGTGACCTCTTCATCCCAACCCCACCAGAGCCCCAGGAGCCACCCCAGTCTTCTCAATCAGGCCTGAAAAAGGTGTGGAGTGTAAGCTCCCTGAGGGAAGGAATCATCTCTCTTCTACTCTGTACCACCCTCTCAGGCCCTAGAAGAATGCCAGAATAGAAAAAGCTCTCAGTAGTTGTTGAATAAATACCTCCTCCCTTCATCTCATGTCCCAGACCCAGTCCATTACAAGTCCTGCCACTTCTGCCTTCCAAATGTATCCACAACGCCTACTAGAATGGTGAAGGTTCAAAAGATGGACCATCCCAAGTGTTGGTGGGATATGGGGAATTGAAACTCGGATACATGCTAATGGGATGAGAAAATACTACAGTCACTCTGGAAAATGAAGTGACAGTTGCTCATCAAGTTAATTGTATACCTGCCATGGGATCCAGCCAGTCCACAGCGAGAAAATCTTGTACACAAGTGTTCTTAGCAGCTTTACTTGTAATCACCAAAAGCTGGAAACAACCCAAATGTCCATAGGCAGATGACTGGGTGCCCAGACTGTGGAGTGTCGGTGCGATGGAACGCTGCTCAGAGGAATGAACCATTGCTGCCGGCAACCACAGGAACCGAATCTCAAACTCAGCATCAGGTACGTGAGAGAAGGGGCAAGGACATCCTGCATGAATCCATCACACAAGATTCAAGAAACTGCAAATTAGCCAAAAGTAACAGAAAAAAGATGAATGGTTGCCTGGGACAAAAAGGAGCATGGAGACAAGGTAGAGTGAGAATGAGCAGTTGGGAGGGTCATAAAGGGGCACAAGGAAACTTTTGGAGATGATGAAAACATCTTGATTATTATGGTGATTTCATAGATACATACAAATGTTAAAACTTATAGAACAGTGCTGTTTATGCACAGCTTCCTGTATGTCAACTAGACTTCAATAAAGCTAATATAAATACACATGCGCATGCACACACACACGCGCACACACACACGCACACCCCAACCATTTCTCACCAGCTCTACTGCTAACTAGCCAGGCCAAGGCCAACCACCACCAGAAGGCTCATTCTGTGTACCCTGGCCCTGCTGAAACTGCTGTCTGCAGAACACCCCATCCTCTGTGCGACAGCTCCCTGGGACCAAGGCTTCCTGCTCACCATGTCCACCCACTGTCAGCTGTGGTGCCCTTTGGCTGATAACACTTCACAGTTGCCCTTTCTCCAGATAATTCCTCTTGACTGACAAGGATCACTTTTCCAGGGAGGTCACACTCCCCCCTCAGGGACATCCAAAATTGCTGCCTACCTGATAGAAGGGTACGAAAGTCCAGCCTTGTCTTCAGGAGCAGATGAGTTTGCAGTGTGATTTGTGCTCCTGAGTCCCACCACCAGGGTGTAGGCCACACCTAGACTCTGACTTGCTCAGCTCCATCGTCTCGGCTATTCTAGTTTACTCCCCCCTCCCCCGGTTTTTCTTGACAAGCACTCTCTCAATAAATCCCTGAATCATTTCTTAGATGCAGCATACCCAACCTAAGATGCTTGGCACCTGGGTCCTCAGAAGCAGATGTAAGGGTGGGATTCTGAGGAGGGTCACTCGGGTCTGGAAGCGGGTGGAGAACTGCATATCCAGAGCTCCCCTAGCAGGGCAATTGCTAAGATTTTCTCCTGTGGTGGTGGGATAGGCTGCAGGTCAACAGGAATGCATGGGCTTGTGTGGCATCTCTGGTGTTTGAGAGATGTGGAAGAAAGACCAAGAACAAAGACTATTAAACTGGGTAGCTGTTACTGAACACTGGAAGTTTGGAAGAGAAGATGACAAGCTCAGAATAATCAATCATTAATGCAAAGCAATGGTGAGAGGCAAAGAGCACCTTCAATGGCGTTGAAAGAGACCCTCATCTCCTGCAGTTGGACAGCCATGGGACATAATCATATGAATGGCAGAACTTTAGAGAAAGTTGCCTTCTCAGTCCTGGCAATTTCCACATGGCAGGTTGAGGTCCCGAAAGGAGTAATCAGAACCCTGAATGTTGAAATAGAGATATCTAAATAGATATGCCTAAACCCCTTGATTCCCCAATCCCCCTGAAGTCCCTGGGGCAGGTAACAATCCTTCTCTCTGTTGTGGATGATAGAGTTCCTCCCCCCACCACTTTGGCCTTGAGCTAGTCTCTGTAGAGGTCTCAGTGAGGCGCGTACCTTAGAGCACAATGTTGGCCCTCCTTAGGATGTGCCCCACCTCCCTGCCTGGCGCTGGAGCCAGAGTAGGCCCAGAGTGAAGCCTGGTTTCAGGGGACAAGTACCCAACTGTTAAAGGAAGAGAGGGTCATATAGAAGTGGTGAGACCTGGCTAACATGGACCACAGCCACCAGGAGGGCACAGGTGAAAGGTGATCCAGAAGGTGCTGGATCAGGAAGAAAGCAGAATAGGAAGCTGAATAAGAGGAAGTGTGCTGATATGGGGGAGCTCCTCCTGTCACAGGATCTGACACTACAGCAGGTAACTGTAATGCTGGCATGGTTCCTGGAAGGTGCTGCAACAGATTGTGAGGGAGGGGTCAGACTCCTATATGACTATTTAAGATCATATGATCCAAAACCAGATTTATTGCTTTCTGGCCCTTTACAGAAAATGTTTCCTGATCTCTGATGTATAGGTGGTTAATAATAATTTGATGCCCAAGATTCAATGAGAGTATTGCTTAATATTTAGAATAAAAAGAGATGAAGACTCAATTGCAATTCTATTGTAATCCCAATTAGCCTTAGATAAGTCAACCCACAGATCCATATGGAATGTAGATCCACAAATCCATTTTCTGTTGCTATAACAGAATACCTGAGACTAGGTAATTTATAAAGAAAAAAAGCTTACTCAGCTCACAGTTCTAGAGGTTGAGAAGTTCAAGAGCATTGTGCTGGCATCTATTCAACTTCTGGTGAGAGCCCCATGCTGCACCATAATAACATGGCAGAAAAGCAGAAGAGCACACAAAATAAAAACACAAGGGATGACCTAACACTATGATAGCCTACTCTCAAGATCATTAACCCAGTCCTGTGAGCAAGGCATTAATCCCTCTTAATCACCTAATCACCTCTTAAAGGCCCCCTTCCCAATGCCACCACAATGGCAATCAAGCATCAGTGAGTTTCAGAGGGGACAAACCATATTTGAATCATAGCAATGGGGTACCCAGTAGTCAAAACAATGGTAAAAAGAACAAAGTTGTAGGACTTGTGCTTATTTCAAAACTTACTACAAAGTTACAGTAATCGAAAGGGCACTGTGACATCAGAAAGGCACACAGAGACCCATGGAAGAGACATGAGTATCCAAAAGTAAAGTCATAAATCCATGGCCAACTGATTCTTCAAAATAAGTGTCAAGACCTTTAAATGGGGAAAGAATAGTCTCTTCAACAAACACAACTGGATAACCACATGCAAAGGATGAATTTGGATCCCTCCCCCATGTAATGTGTAAGAATTAACTCAGATCAACCATTGAAATATTAGGGCTAAAACCATAAAACACACGTGAGAAATCATGAGGTAAGTCTTCATCACCTTGGATTAGGCAATGGATTCTTAGATACGACACAGAACACCTGAGCAACAGAAGCAAAAAAAATAGAAAAATTAGACTTGAATGATGTGGAAAAGCTCCCTCAGATTATTCAAAGGAGCTGGAAATCATGACTTACATGTGAAGTCCTCTAGTATGCGACTCCAGCAACTAATTCAACCAATTAATAAGTACTACGAGGGCCATGTCCAACCTACACGCCAATGGTTTTCAAACTCAGCAGCCAAGGATTCAAGCATCAGAGGATAGTCCAATAGAAGGCCTCATGGGCCCTTCACACCCAATATTCTGCTGTTCTGTGATTCCCAAGCATGAGCATTGGTGCAACCCAGATCATTGTAGAAAGGATTTCTCTTCCCCTTCCCACATAGAGACTATAACTTTTGTCCACACACCTGGAGACGTCCTCCAGGCTTGACATAGGGAAGGGTGGGTCTCAGGGTCTGGTTTTGCTTTCTCTGGGAGATGGGAGAGCATTACAGGCCAGAGAAAGATTTCCAAACCCTGTCATGGTCACTGTTCCCAGGGCCTCTTGAAGAACTTCCACCCTCCCTCATCTCTTTGGTCCTTCACCAAGGCAAGGCAGGTATAGCTACCAATCTCTAAGCTGGGGCTTAGAAAAGTTCAACGGCTTGACCAAGGTGGCACAGCAATGTTGCTAGGGCCAGACCTAAGCTTCCTGAGATTTCATCTAGGGCTTTCTTCATGAGGCCACATGGCAGAGCTGGAACGGCTGCACTCAGCCCTCCAGCCCAGGGAAGCCCAGCCAGCAGCATATGCCACGTGTGCCTGGGAGCCACGGATGTCTCTAGCTCCCCTCCTGCCCTCACACAGACTCCTTTGGGGACCCTATTCTCTAAAACTATAGCCCTGAATTTCTGCCTCTCGCTGTGGCCCTGCTCTCTGTCCTGGTCCCCAGCTAGACCGAGCAGTCCATCTGCTTACTGAAATGCTGGGCACCTAAATGGCCAAGGAGGACTTTGTAACCACTGCCTGATTCTGTTGCTAAGAAACAGGCCTTTAAATTCAATTTACAAAGAAGATGGAGCGAGCGAGCGAGTGTGAGGAGGGGATGCTGGAACATCTGGTTATCTCCCCGACTGTCTCTGGTGACTATGGCAATACGATAATGCATTCCAAGATGAACGCCGGCCCTCCTCAAGCCTGTTCCTAACTTTCCTCTGGGCTGATATTTCAGATCGGGGTGGGTTTGATGGCAGGAGGGGGAGTCTCCTTTCAGGAAACCTGGCGGGTTGAAAACATTCCAGTCCCCTCCCCACTACAGTTGAGGGGTCAGACCCAAGAGAGTGAGCTTGGGGTCCCAATGCTTCACGCTGCTGTCTACCACCAGAATAAACCATCCCACATATTTGCAAGATCCTCTTCAGCTTCCTTGGGATGTTCATGCATCTTATATTAGCTCTTCCAGAGTGAATACTATTTTCGCAGATCACAAATGAGGAGGGCCCAGAGCTGGGCAGTTGGGAATGCACCTTTATCAGGAGTGCAAGGCCTGACCCCACTCCACCCACAATGGGCTCAGCTACTCCATTCCCTTGTTGGGTCTCAGATAATGAATGCCATTGTCAGCTGCAAGGTAGGATGAGATCCTGAGTCCCACAGTAGTGGCCTGAACAAGATTGGGAAGTCCTGTCCTCATGCTACAACTGAATGTTTATGTCCCCCCAAAAATACATATGGTGAATGAAACCTTGATGCCTGGTATAATGGTGTGTGGAGATGGGGCCTCTGGTAGGTGCTTAGGTTATGAAGGTGGAGCCTTCATGGTGGGAGAGATGCCCTTTTTTTTTTCTTTTTTCATACCAGGTATTAAACCCAGGGTGCTTAACCACTGAGTCACATCCCCAGCCACTTTTTTTTTATTTTGAGAAAGGGTCTCACCAAGTTGCTCAGGGCCTTGCTAAGTTACTAGGCTGAATTTGAACTTGTGATCCTCCTGCCTCAGCCTCCTGAGCCATGGGGATTACAGTTGTGCGCCACTGCACCCAGCTGGATGCCTTTTTAGGAGGAGGTGGGGAGAAATTGCTTCCACTCTCTCTGCACCCTACCATGTGTGGGCACAGTAATGATGGCCAGCTGAGAACCAGGAAGAGGGCCCTCACCAGAACCCCCCAGCCATGCTGGCATCCTGATCTCAGACTTCTAACCTCCAGAACTAAAAGAAATAAAGATTCATCATTTAAGCCATCAAATCTGTGGTGTTCTGTTAGAGCAGGCTTAATTGGCCAAGACCCCCTCTGTGACACTCCTTTAACACTTTAATGTATTGAAGGAATCTCTAAGAGCTGCTATCTTGGCTTGGGTTTCCCCTAAAAAAAGACTATGATCCCAAGATTTGAGTACAAGTAGCTTATCTGGAAGGTGATCCCTGGTGATCCCAGGGGAAAAGAAGGAGATAGACTAAGCCATAAAAAAGAGCTCTCAGCCAGGCGCAGTGGTGCACATCTGTAATCCCAGCAGCTCCAGAAGCTGAAGCAGGAGGATCTCGAGTTCAAAGCCAGCCTCAGCAACTTAGCGAGGCCCAAAACAACAAGACCTAGCTCTAAAAAAAGAAAAACTTAAAAATAAAAAGGCTGGGGATGTGGCTGAGTTGTTAAGCACCCCTGAGTTCAATCCCTGGTACAAAAGAAAAAAAAAAAAAAAGAATTATCAGCCAGGAGCAGTGGCTCACATCTGTAATCCCAGCAACTCAGGAAGCTGCAGCAGAATGACTGCACATTCAAAACCAGCCTCCACCACTTAGCAAGACCCTGTTTGAAAATAAAAAATAAAAACGGCCAGGGTTGTAGCTCAGAGGTAAAGTCCCCTTGAATTCCATCCCCACTCCCATTAAAAAAAAAAAAAAAAAAGACAAACAGAAAGAAAGTTTTCTCTGTTGGCAATTTGAGTTTACTTCCCCAGTAGGCAATGGTAGGAATATAAGCCATAGATTTATCCCAGTCTTGGAGGGAGGAAATTAGGGTATGTACATACCTGCACCTGCCAGTCATTGGTTGGAGTGAGAAGGAGTTTTAGAGAGAAGGTTCTAGCACAGTCAAGCATTTGCAGAAAACCCTCAAGCAGAGAGGCAGTTGGAAATCTAGCCCAGCACACATGGTAAGGCCTGAAGGCACAGGAGGGCCCCTCACAGATTCAGTTATAGGCCGAGGTTGTGGTTTACAGGGCTTGTTTAATCCTGAAACTCTGAAGGAAACAGCTCCTAGGACTCATGTTCCACTGAAGAGTCCCTGGGAACATGGAGCTAGGAACTCTCCAAAGGCTACACAGCTCTAGAAGTCCAAAGCCATAACCTTGTAATGAGAAGTGACCAAGAGCCACTTCTCACCACCTCCCAAGAGCTGGACAGATGGATCCTCACAGACAGAAGCTGGCCTCTGAACCAGAACATGCTGCTGCATTTTGAACACCCTATATCCAATCCCGATCGGGACCATTCCACCTGATCTCATACCCATACAGCAAATTTCCACTAAAGTAGGCATTTAATACTACTGCTCTCAGGGCCCAGCATCTCCTCCTGGGTTCCCAAGGTTGGTTGAAAACAGAAATGACCCCCAGGGTGATTCCTCTACTCACCCTCTTCTCCCATTGCTCAGCTGCACCTGCTGCTGTATTTCTGAAAATTAAATAACAATAACTCAAGGAGAGGGAGATAACGGTCTAGGTACCGGAATCGAATCATGCTTCACTCCTCACTCACCTCTCTGTCGTCTCCGATTTCTACAAAATAGAAATGATGATGATACTTTTCTCGTAGAGCTATCAGATTTGTTAAATGTTGTTAGGATGCACGGTACCTGGGAACAGTAAATGTGCAGCAACATTGTTACCAGTAATAATGGTAAGAGAGCACCTAATGCTTATTGAGCTCTCATCACATGCCAGGACAAGCCTAAGCACTACTAGGTACTAAGTCATTGAATGCCAGCTACCTACCTACCTGCCTACCTGTGCTCTTCTTGTCATTCTACAGATGTGAAAAGAGGTTCAGAGCAGTCACACAGCCGTCCCAAATTCACTATATGGTTAAGCAACCAGGAATAACATTTCAATCATTCAGGAATGGCTGCCTAAGGGTGGCATCCCAGGCAGTGACGAACAAGGCTGAGTGCTGCTCAGAGCCACTGCGTTTGCCTATGCCAACCGATCCTTACTCCTGCATCCCAGAAATCATGGTTCTCCTCAGGCCCCAAGATCAGTACTTGATCCAACTCGGAAGCAGATGCTCTCTACCCTGTCTTCTCTGCCTATCAAAGCCTGACCCACACCAGAAGGCCCATTTCTTCCAGGAAGCCTCCCACCATCCTCCCACACCCAACTACAAAGGTGGGGTTATGGCGTGGCTCTTGAGTGACCCCCCCACCAAAAGCTCATGTGTTGAAGGCTTGATCCCCAATGCAGCTGTGTTCAGAGATGGGGTTTTGGAGTCTCGTGTTTATTCTCATGAGCAGGTATGGCTGCTTCACAAAGGCAGAGGCATTGCCTCAAACCCCCCCGGCCATAATGCCGAGGTCAGGCAGTACCTGACACAGGACCCAATAAAGAGCCAAGAACCTTCACACTGAGAAAGACCTGGGAAATCCTCAAGTGCATCCCCAAAACCAAGATGCCGAAAGAGGTGCCAGCCTGCTCAAATCACCTCGAAGGTAATCAAGGAACCAAACAAATCCAGTATTTCAGACCTCCAGACCAATGCTCTCACTTTGAAGCCTCAGATCATTGTCTCAGCATGAGTTGCGATATTAAAATAATAGTATTTCTAGCAAAGGGCTCACACACACCATCTTCCCACACCACCATTATTAGGACCCTGAGTCTCCCCTCCTCTCTCTGACCTACTTGCTCCTTTTCTCCCAGCTGCGACTTCTCTGCAAACCAGCCTACAGTCTGCAGGTTTATTTTCCACTGGCGAGATGATGAGATGTCAGCCATCCGTCTCCATTCTCCGCACTCCAAATGAGAGGCCGAGATTAATGAAGCATCTTGTCTCAATCACAAGGCCATTTCAGG
Source organism: Glaucomys volans (assembly GCA_020662805.1). NCBI lineage: Eukaryota > Metazoa > Chordata > Mammalia > Rodentia > Sciuridae > Glaucomys > Glaucomys volans. The sequence continues at coordinate 64,023 of JAJEJO010001404.1, forward strand.
TTGTGCTTTTTAAGCCCAGTGAGTCGTGCAGATGAATTAATACCGTTTGACCTTTTATTTTCCATGAGATTTGTGGTGCTTTCCCCAACCCCAACCCCACCCCTCCCCCTAGTGAGGAGGAGACTAGCTCCCTGCCACTTCCCTGACTGCAGGGGAAGAGTGAGACCCAGCAGGAGGGGCCATCTCAACACTATGATCACTCCAGGGAGTAACTGGTGACGGGGAAGAAGGTGGGTGTAACTTCTGCATTCTCCCCAAACTCAACCCATCTGTACCCATAAGGACACAAAAGACCCTCCTCCCTCAACCAGCAGACAGAGCCTGGGGATGGGGGCAGTGACAGGCTGAAGTAGATGGGCCCAAACACTGCCCAGCCCAGTCCAGGTGTGCAGTGGAGGCCCAGAGCTGAGTTTGGAACTAGGCCAGGGTGATATTCAAATTAGGTAAGAGCAAAGTATGGCCCAAGTCCTTTTAAGTCACCAGAATGCCACAAGGACACATCCTGGGGACTATCAACTAGAGACAGAGCATGTGTTCTTCCTAAGAAATGGGAAGTATTGAGGTGGAGAGAGAGAAAGCAGAGAAAAGAGGCCCAAGGAACATACTGGAAGGATAGAACCCAAGTAATGGAAATAGGGAAAAGAAAGAAGGGAGGAGAAAGCCAGAGAAGAGAGAGAGAGGATTCAAGAAAAAGAAAAGAGGGAGGGAGGGGGTGAAAGAAGGAGGGGAGGGAGGGGAAGAAGAAGAAAAGGAGTATAATCTTAAATTTTAGGCTACTTGTGTTTTGGCGACATAAACACTCCTTCTTCAGAACCCTTCAGTGAAGACACCTATACACACAAACGCCCTGAGAAAAGTGTGTGTGTGTGTGTGTGTGTGTGTGTGTGTGCGCGCGCGCAGAGTAACAGGGAAAGGGCTGAATCCTACATCTGTCTCCCATATCTAATAGACAGAAAAAGCCCAGGAGGGATCCCTCGGCCTCACTAAACTGAACTAATTCAGCAGAAGCTCAGAACCAGAGATAACCATGAGCCACTCAGGAATTTTTAAAAGTCTTAGAGTCACAGTTGCTCTTAACAAATACAGTCAATGTCCAAGGAACATTAGGTTCAAAGAAATCGTATCCAGATCTGAACAGGCAGAGTGATCCAAGGTGACATTTAAATTACATGTGCAAGAATGAAGTCTTCCTCTCTACCCCCAGCACCCACCATGTCCCCAGCAAGGTGACTAAATGCCACCCCCGGAAAGCAAGACCAAAATCTAGAGTCATCCTTGCCCCTGTGCTCACACTGAGTGAGACCAATGCTATTGGATGCTGTCATGGTTTGGATGTGAGGTGTCCCCCAAAAGCTCATGTGTGAGACAAATGCAAGAAGGTTCAGAGGAGAAATGATTGCATTATGAGAGCCTTAACCTAATCAGTGCATTCATCCCCTGTAGGGATTAATTGGTGGTCACTCTAGGCAGGTAGGGTGTGGATGGAGGAGGTGGATCCTTGGGGGCATGCCTTTGGGGTTTATATTTTGTCCTTGTGAGTACAGCTGGTGCTCTAGCTCTCTCTCTCTCTCTCCACCCCCTCCCCTTGGTGGCCATGTCCTGACCTGATTTCCTTCGACCATACTCTTCTACCTTGATATCCTGCCTTACCTCAGGCCCTGAGCAATGGATTCAGCCATTGATGGACTAAGACCTCTAAATTTTTCCTCCTCAAATTGTTTTTGTCAGGTCTTTTGGTCACAGCAGTGAAAAAGCTGACAAAAACAGATGCCTTCCCAGTATCCATTCCCACTATTAGAGCAATTCTCCACTTCTCAGCTAACAGATCCCTGATTTGCTTTTGGCAGTGTACCCAACAAGTGGAAATGAAATTGTTCTGAACCAATAATAACACCTCATTCTTCACATTCCCTGCCTCCCTTGCAGCTAGGAAAGGTCATACAATCCAGACCTGGCCAATGACATCCAAACCAGAAGACTACTGGGCATAATGCTGGCTATTATCCCAACGTTTAGTTGGTTCTTCCGATACAAAAAACAGATGGAATTTGCACTGCCTTCCTCTCATTCCTCTCTTGGATATAGATGAGATGACTGGAGTCTGAGCAACTCTCTTGTGACAACAATCAAAAACATGGGTTCCAAAAGTACTCTGTAGCTGAACCACTGCCTGCAACTTCCTGTGCTCAGATGTACTGGTACATGAGAAAATGAACACTGTGTATGTGAGCCACAACAGTCAAGGTTTCTGTGCTCACACCTGAACACATCCTAGGTGATCCACTCTCCTGCTCACACATCCAAATGATCACCAAGTTCTAGTGACTCCACCTTTGAGCACATGCCTCCCTCTGAGCACCTCCTGATCGCCACCTCTGCTCAGCCCAGTCCTTCACTCAGACACCAGAATAGTCTTTCTAAACTGCAGATCCATGTAAAGCCCCACAGTGGCTCACATTGCTTTATGCAAAGATTAAGTTCAAGGTTCTTAATATGGTCATCAATGTTCTTTATGACATGAGCCACCTGCCTTCCTCAAGCCTCATCTCCCATTAGCCCCCTCCCCGAAGCACATGTGCACATACACACACACACACACACACACACACACACACACAAACGAAGTACATGCACCAAACACACAGCCAGCCACATCAAATCGCTCCCCATGACCAGAAACACAAGGCTCCCTCAGGCTGTGCGCCTTGACACATGTTGTTCGCTCCATGTGAAGCCCTCCCCAAATCTTGCTCTTAGGAAAATCTTGCTCCATTTGCTTAATGGAGCAGGGGCCATTTGAGCTGGATCTTAAAGAAGGAAGATATTTCCAGTGTGAAGGTCTCTCTCCCTGTGCTTTGATAGTAAATCTGCTCTTGTCACCACTGAAGCATTCGCTTTGTCAGTATCTACTTCCACGTCTCCTCTTTAGGAAGTAGGTTCAGAGCAGAGCATCCTGCTTCTGCCTTTCTCTGTCTTCAACACTCAGCACGTGCTCAGGCCAGAACCACTGTCCTATTTCTCATTCCCACTGGAACAGAAAGGTGCTCTACCAGAACAGTATTATGCTTGAATCTTAAAGGTCCCCCAAAGGCCCTATGTGAAAGGCTTTGTCACCAGCCTGTGGCACTATTGGGAAGTGATGGGACCTTTAGGAGGTGGGCCTAGTGGAAGTTAGTTAAGTCAGTGGGGACATGTCCTTGGAGGCTATCTGAGGACCTCACCCTGTTCTGTCTCTTTTCTTCCCAGTTACGATAAGGTGAGCAGACCTCCTCTCCCACCTCCTCCCACCATGATGTACTGTGCCAACACAGGCTCAGAGCAGCAGAGCCAAGCAACCAGACTGACACCTCCCAAACCATGAGCCAAAATAAACCTTTCCTCCTTTTTTTTTTTTTTTTTTTTTTTTTTTTGGTACTAGGTATTGAACCCAGGGGCACTCGGCCACTGAGCCACATCCCCAGCCCCCTTTCCTCCTTTTAAGTTGGTTATCTCAGGCATTTTGTCACAGCAATAGAAAGCTGACTAACATACTAGGGGAAAGGCCACATGCAAGATGGTATTAATCAGGTTATGTTTGAGATGAAAAATAGCAGATGAACTTGTGGGAGGAGAATGGACAGCTGAAGTCTTGGGGTTCAATATCTCCTGATATTTCCTGAGTGAAACTTGTCTCTTCACTTTTCACATGCATGAACAGACCAGCATTATCTCACATGCAGCGACCACACACCCACAAACACACTTGCACATACCTGCTAATAGCAGTGATGGTGGTGGTGGTGACAATAATGATGTGACAATACTGACACACAGATCTGCACTGGTTTCCAAGCTGAGGATGGTACCATCTGTGCCCAGTGCTACACATCCCAAAAGGAAGCTAGTGCTTGAGTTTTTGTTTATTCACTCAGCAAACAGTGTCTCCCATGTGCCAGGACCTGTGCTAGGTGGCAGGGTGACCCAAATGGACCCAAGAAGTTTCTTCTGGCCTCAAAGAAAGAAAGCAGTTATTTCAAACAGGAATCACGTGAGGTTATTTAAGTCCAGAACACATGGGAGGAGCACAGAGAAGGAAAGGAGGAGGTGGCATTAGCTGATCCAGAAGGAGCGAGGGGATTTGGACAGGAAGAGGAACCAGAAGGGCGTCCTACAGAGGACACGGCATGAGTGATGACCCTCTCATTCTCTGCTTTACTTGGTGCTGCTGTTAAAGCTTGTCAATATTTTTTCTGCTTTTAAAAAAAAAAAAGGAAAGAAAGAAAAGAAAATGACATTTAGAGCCTGGAGCCAGTTAGGAAGATTATAGTGATGGATGAGCCACCAAAAGAGGGTACGGGAGGAGGTGGCTGAGGTTTCTGGCCTGGATGGCCCGGGAGAGGAATTTGGACTGTATTCAACATGAAGCCATCTAAGGTCTCAGGGCCTGGTGACAACTGCCTTTACTCTGAGCCCAGAGAGCAGAGGACAGAGGCAGGGACTTGGCTGTTTCTTTGAGGCTGTGAAGCAGCCACCTGTTTCCAAGGCAGCTTCTTGCTCCCACCCATGTTCCCAAGGCTCCTAATGAGGCCCCCACCCTCCTGCACAAAGGAAAGCCTTCGCTCACGTAAAATCACTCCTCCATCATTTTTCCCCTTTGCCAATAAGGGGAGAAAGTGCCTTTGCTCTCTGCTCACAGTTGTGGTTCACACATGTTCACTCTGGCTAGGACAAAGGCCCTGGGGGTTTCTCCAGAGGACAGAGACTTGGTACTGGCTGGGTCAGAGCTGGCCTGACACCTGCCTGGGCACCCAGCAAGCTTCACGGCCCCCAAGTGCACATGGCAGCTGTGGATCCTGATGGGTCAGCAAGCTGCCTCTACCATGGCATCCAGGGGGAAATCCAAGATCAGACAACCCTGACCAGCAGGAAGCAAAACCTGCCCCAAAAGAAAAAGAGAACCCAGCCTCCCACCACACCGGGCCTCACTCGCCATCCAAACACCCAGGCTGAAAGTCTGTCTTATTTGGTGCTGCTTTGATAATGCGTCAATAAATATTTTCTGTTTTAAAAACTACTTTGGCTTCCTTGTAGGAAAATGTACTCTCCTTATATCAACATATCTAAAGCTTTATGACCAAAGTTTTTAACAAGCTGATAGAAATCCAAAGGGAAATACATCCTGAAATATGCAAAAACATGACACCCCCCAAAAAATAACCCCACCACAGCACATGTGCAGCTCCCAGGCCAGGCCTGTTCTCCAGAGCCCCGAAAGCTTCCTTGCCCTTGGCAGCCAGGCTGAGGAGCACCCCCCAACTCTGCCCCAAATCCCCACCATCTGGCATTTTTGTCTGCAAAGCACAGGCCCTGCTACCCTGGGCTGCCTGCCCATCCTATGGATGGAGCCCAGACGCTGGAGAGGGCTGCCTGGGCTCTGCCTCCCTGACATGGTAACAAGACACACACACACACACACACACACACACACACACACACACACACTGAACAATACAGGGAGCTCTGCTGCCTCCTGGCCCTGTCATCATGGGCATAAGCCAGCCCTCCGTCTTCTGCCAGCTCTTTCCTAACCCCACCTTCCCCACTCCCCCACTCACCCGCCAAGGGGAGCAAATGTGAGGGAGGGAGAGGGGGGTAAAGAGGGAGGGAGGGAGGAAGCAGCCGCAGGGGCGCCAGCAGGACTGCAGGGAGGAAGCAAAGCCCTCGGGAGGGTGAGCAGGCAGGTGGCAGAGGGGCCTTCATTTGCTGGACCATCTGTCAGGAGCCAAGGGAAAGCCCCCAGCTCCACAGCCAGGCCCTCCCCCCGCATGCACACACACAGAAACACATATACAACCTTATGCACACACATGCTTACACTAACACAGCCCTCATTCATTATGTAGCCAAATGCATGCACACTGATACTCACATAATCCCACAATCATACATACACACCCAGCCAGCCCCACACACACCCACGCACAAACACATGGGTGCACACCCAGACACACAGATGCATGCACATATTCAATCATATGCAATCCCACACACATGTGGATACACTCACACACATTCTCTCACACATGCATACACATTCCCACACACACATACCAATACTATGTGCACACACATGCCACTGAAATAATCACACGCATCCACACACAAATGTATACAATCATCCAACAGTATCTAAGGGGTCTGTTCTAGGAACCCCTCCCCCAGGGTACCTAAACCCACAGAAGCTCAAGTCCTTTCTATGAAATGGCGTAGTATTTGCTTATAGCCTACACACCTTCTCCTGTGTACTTTTAAATCTCCCTAGATCACTTATAATACCTAATACAAGGCCAATGTTGTGTAAATAATCACTTTGTGACATTCTTTATGGAACAATGACAAGAAAAAGAAGTTGTGCCTCTTCAGTACACATGAAATTTTTTTCCAAATGTTTTACATCTGAGGTTGGTTGAATCTATGAATGCAAAACTCATGGGTACAGTGAGACAGCTGTATAACCTTCTCTCTCTCTCTCTCTCTCTCTTTCTGTCACACACACACACACACACACACACACAAACACAAACACACACACAGGCCCAGCCCACCAGACACCTCTTAAAGAGGACCCTTGTTGGGGCTGGGGATGTTGCTCATTGGTAGGGTGCTTGCCCAGCATGCATAACGCCCTGGGTTCAGTCCCCAGCACCCCCAAGAGAAAGAGAGAGAGGGAAAAAATCCCATTACTTCCAGGGCCCTGGAGGGGACGCCCGAAGGGCCCTCAACCATACATCTGCAGGAGTAAGCACAGCTGCTGCCATCTCCCCCACAACCCAACAGGAACTCACATCCACTCTCCCGGGTCTGCACCACCTGGACAACCTTTACTGCCCAGCAGGAAGAGGTCTGGTCAGGCAGCTCTGAGGCCTGGCCCCACGCTGGGCCCCCTGGAGACCCTTCACCAGTACTGATCTGGAGTCCTGCCACAGAGCTTCCAACCTAACTCACCCGAGGAGGCGCCTCAGTGTTGAGGATTTCTTAAGTTCTCCAGGCTTTCTGGTATAAATCCCCATTCCCAGATTCATAACCTTAGGGAACTACTGAACCCTCCTAACCTTACTTTATAGCCTATTTTATAGGATTGCTCTAAGGATCAAATCAAATAATCCATCTAAAACATGTAACACCTGGCCCATAGCAGAGCATAAATGTTAGGTGGTGTTACCATTGCTGATATCATAGCACCACAGTGTATCCCTGAACACACCAAGTTCAGGACCTTAAAATGTGAAAGCCCCTGAAATCTGTATAACTCAAACACCATGTGGCCAGACTCCTTCTGATCCCTGTCCCTTGCAGGAGCCGTGGCGCCCTGCTTCTACCACCAGCCAGAAGTCCTTAGGGGTGCGGGAGGGATTACGTATAACCCGCTTCCAGATTTTTATTTTCTACTCCATTTTTTTTCCAGTGTAAATAACAACAGAGAAGCTGCCCTCACATGCCCAAACTTGCAAGTCAGGAGTGGGCCACCACCATCTAATTTCATCATCGCTCCAGCCTGGCAGGGGTGTCTGGTCACCATTTTCATTAAAAGAAAACAGTTGGGGCTGGGGATACAGCTCAGTTGGGAGAGTGCTTGCCTCACAAGCACAAGGCCCTGGGTTCAATCCCCAGCACCACCAGAAAAGAAAAAGAAAACAGTCAGAGAAAGCTTGAGAGATTTACACTGAGTCTCGTGGTTAGCCAGCCTCGATGCCTCTGGATGCACCTCCAGAGCTCTTACCTGTCACCACCTGGTCAGCTTTCAAGTCCTCTGCCTCAGTCCTCTGTGCTTCCTCCATCCTCTGCACCCTGCCCACCACCCAGTGCCTCCATGACATGCCAGCCTGTCCTTCTCATGACAGCGAGGGGTACAGGGACTGGATGGCAAACAGTCTCACACCAGAGTGACAGGTGGGTGATCACAGTCCTGTTCTGGGGGTACCAACACTGGAAGGAGAAGGAAAAGGCACCAACAGCAGTAGATGACTCTGGCTTGACTGTTTTGCTGAAACAGAACCTAGGCAAGGGAAAGACAAGTATTTCCTGCAACCTCCTGGGCCTCGGGCCCTACTAGGTAGGACCCTGTTGCAGGGAAGATGGTAGATGCTCAAGTTCATTGCACCTTGCTGAGAATCACAGCCATGCCACACCTGGCTGAATGATCTTAGTTTCTTAGCTTCTTTGAGCTAAGATGGGACCATACCCTACTCATCAGGAAATTATGGGGTGTGTGTCGATAATACCTGAATGTGATCACCTGGTGCCTGATGCATGCTAAGAACTCAATAAGCTGATTTTAATCTTGTTAATTATTATCCATATTTCAAATTTTATTTTAAAATCACAATACAGCCCAGGATGGTGGCACACACCTGTATTCCAAGCTACTTGGGAAGATGAGGAAGGAAGATTGCAAGTTCAACATCAATCTCAGCAATTTATAGAGGCATAGTCTCAAAATAAAACAATAAAGGAAGGGGTGCTGGGGATGTAGCTCAGTGGTAGAGTCCTTGCCTAGCATGTGCAAATCCCCAGTTCTCCAGGACAGGAAGAAGGAGGAAAAAAAAACATAATACAGGCAAGGACTCTAGATTGTTTATTTCGGAAATATATTGTATTTTACCCAGGAGCAGTAGCACATGCCTATAATCCCAGCAGCTCAGGAGGCTGAGACAAGAGGATCACAAGTTCAATGCCAGCCTCAGAAACTCAGCAAGGCCCTGAGCAACTTATCAAGACCCTATCTCAGAATTTTAAAAAAGTAATAAAAAGAGGGCTGGGGATATGGCTCAGTGTTTAAGTGCCCCTGGGTTCAATCCCCAGTACAAAAAAAGAAAAATCTATCCTGAATGAACTACAATAGTGTCCATTGGCTGGACTCTGCTGTTACTACTGCCCAGCAATACTAACTTCCACTGTGATATGAATCTGTTCCCTTTTTGTAACCATGGAGAACACAACCCCTGCTTCCAAGGAGTTTAGATTATCCTAAAAAAGAGGAAGAACTCTAGAAATAAACACCATATAAGCAAGTAGATGAAAAACGAGCTGGGCACAGTGGTGCATTCCAATAATCCCAGCGGCTCAGGAGGCTGAGGCAGAAGGATCACAAGTTCAAAGCCTGTCTCAGCAACTTAGCAAGGCCCTAAGCAACTTAGCAAGATCCTGTCTCAAAATAAAATGTTTAAAAGGGGCTGGAGATGTGGCTCAGTGGTTAAGTACCCCCAGGTTCAATCCCCAGTACCAAAAGAAACAGAAAAATGAAGTAAACAATCCACCTCCCTTGGCAAGTAAGGAAAATGAGACTCTGAGAAGCAAAAAGACTTGCCCAAAGACACACAGCCAATAAAGGACAGGTCAGGGGTGGGAGTGCAGGTCTGCCTGGATGTCAATCTCATGTTATTTCCTCTGTACATTTGAGCTCAGAGGATTCCATTTCAGAGCAGGTATAAATCCTGGCAAACTGAAGCAGTGGATCCCTCATCACATAGTCTGCACCTCTCAGAGCACCTCAGCCTGGGAGAAAATATGAAGGCCAAGGAAATGAATATAGAAGAGATAATGAGAAATTTTAACTCTCCCATCCACAAACACAGCAAAACACATAAACAATGCAGAAAGGACCTCACAGGAGATCACAACACTATCCATTTTCACAGAGGGATTTACAAGACCTGAATAAATGGGGAGACATGCCGTATTTCTAGATTTGAGGAGTGCTATGGAGAAAACATTCATTTTTCCAACTCAGCACATGACTTGAACCAATTCTAATCAAACTCCTAAGGGAATTTTCTTTAGAACTTGGAAAGATGATCCTAAGTCTCATCTGGAAGGATGAACACAGTTGGGCAAGAAATTATGAACAAAGAAACAGTGACAGAGAAAAACAGACTGGTTGGGAACATTTGGTGTGCCTCTATGAAATTAAAACAGCAGTGCTAGGGAGAGGACACGCAGGTCGATGAAACAGAAGACGCAGCCAGGAACAGGTGCAGGAGCCTGTGAGAACTTCACCCCCAATCCAGGATGTTCCGTGGGGGGCGAGATCAGGACGGATGATGGAACCTTCCAAGTCAGGAGAACTGGATACTTAGGGGGAAATCCTACTGGAGCCTCACCTCGTGGCATTAATACAAAAAGCCAAACAAGGAGGAAATGCAGTGGAATATTTATCTGGGTTCTTTCTAAACACAAATCGTAGGGGAAACTTCAGATTCAACTATGTACAAATTTGAAACTTCTGAAAGTCAAAAATCAACGTCTGACAATGGCTGAAACTGGATGGTGGGTACATGGGGTGGGTCATTACTTTGTCTCTGCTTTTTTGTATGTTTGAAAATGTCCATGATGAAAAATGAGCTTTTTTAAAAGTTTCAAAAAGCAATATAAATTTAAAAGGTAAACAAAGGAAAAGTACATCTACTACTAACATTTATCATGAAACATTATAATCTTTAAAGTGTAAAGAACTTCTTCAAGTGACAAAAATACACTAAAACCTCAGTACTCAGGAAGTGACCATGCGTTGACAACCCTCTCAGCATCCAGGTCCCCTTCATTATTCTTCAGGGGACTTGGTTTCCATTAAGAACCCACAAGGTCCTGGAGAAGTGAATTTCATCCCCCTTAGCTGGTCTGGAAGGGATCATGTGACCTGGCTCCTCCAATCAGAACATCCCATTCCTTAGCACTGTGATTGGCTGAGGAAGGGGCACATGAATCTCCGGGCTTCTGGTGGGAAGTTAGGGACAAAGAAGTTTTCTTTCCTACATTAGGACATTAATGTAATCCCAGAACCCTGGACCAGGAGTCCAGGGAAGAAGCCCCCTGAAAACATAGTCAACCCTAGGAGGCAAAGCTAAGACATCAAGAGAAAGAGAGAGCTAGCTCTGGGACACTTCTTGAACCCTTGATCAAGTTCCACTTAAAATCGGCCCTTAAAGCTAATCTTGTTTAAGTGCATTGGACCAAGAAAAACAACCAATCTAACACAAGCTAAATGGGCCTAAATGTGTAGAGGCCTCCAAGCATGCCTGCTCAGCAGGGAACAGAAAAATGGGTTTGCACATGCTCTGCCTTTGGGCAAGGGGGCTCAGGGAGGGCTGGGGCCAGGCTGCTTCCCTCCCACAGAGGTTGGAGACCTCCCTCCTCTGCTCTGGCTCCCCTCTGGGTTCCCAAGGCCCCTTTCTCCCTTCCGAGAGAATAGACTTGACACCACTGGAGTCCTCTGGAATCACCAAGGCAAGACAGACCGCCCTCAGTGGCATGAGGTGCTCTGCTCAGGAATGTGCTGAGACCCCTGGGGCAACTGTTTGGACTACTGCGGTACAGACAGCCAGAATCTCTGAAGTTTCCTCCTCCTGTCCATGGACTGGAAAGCAGACCAGGGAAACTTCCAGCAGAATGCCCCTTCATAGGAAGTACTCAGCATTGCCTGAGGGCTGCCAGACCAACTTCACTCACAATCTTGCAGGGCCTTTTCATCTTTGCTAGGACAAAATGGGGACTTCTCTAAACACTCAGAGAGGACCAACTGTAGTGACAGCAAAATCAAAACACTTTTGGGCAAATCCGAGAACCAGTATATTTCTCCACCATAGTAGCCTTCTCCAGTCATCTCAGTTCCTGAAGTGGCCTAATGAATATGGTATGTGGCCCAGTGATTGGAGCTGACCACTGCACAGGGCCTGTCTTGAGTGGCCCGAACACCGAATACCTCACCTGAAATTCCAGATGCCTAGACTCAGCACAAAATGACCTTTGCTCAATTTGCTTCCAGGAATCCCACTTTTCTAAGAGTTCTTTTCTAGAATCACATTGTGATGTGTGTTTCTTTGATTCCTTTCCAGGTTGTTATCTTTGTACTCTTTCTAATTACCTTTGGATAATATTTGATAGAGACAAAAGAATAACACATACAAAGTAAGCTGTATAATATTAACATGACCACCTCTCAGTTTTCGACCCAAATCAAAAGCTAGATCATCACCAATAACTTGTATCCATCTAACCCATCCCCAAAGGAGTCAAATCTTCAATTTTGCATGCGTCATTCCTTTATGTTTTGTGTATCATGCTTACATATATGAATGAATTATAGAACTGAGTCATGCTACGTGTAGTCTCTGTAGACTTGCTTCTTTCACTCAATGGTATGTTCCCAAGACACAGCATATTGTTCCAAATGGTGGAGGCTTATTCAAATGCTCCTTTGTATATCCATCCGCAGTCTAAAGTCTTTTGAGTTGCTGTGGTTTATGTGCTGTACTTCTACAAACATGTTGAAGTGCATCTGCAATGCCCACATGCACGAGTGTGCCCCTAGGAGTGCCATGGATTGGTCAGTGCATATTCAAATGTTTGATTTCACAAGATAACACCTAATTGTGTTCCCACATGTACTGTTTGAGTGAGTAGTTCCCTCTATATTGGTCCCATTGTCACTCCCCAAACTTGAAGAGCATGGCTTACCATCTCTGCCCATGCCTGATGCTTGCAGTATGACTCTCTGCCATGTAGCTCATGTTGGTCCATGGAACATGAGCAGAAGCAACACGTCCTTTAGCTAAGCAGAAACTTTAGGAGCCATCTCAAGATTCAGCCCTTGCTCTTTTCCCTCTGCCATGAGAACACCATGACCCAGGTGGGAACTGTTCCACCAGGATGGATCCTATGATGAACAAATAGAGCAACATAAATAACAAAAGATATGAATGAGAAATAAATCTTTATTGTCATACGCCATTAAGTCTGGGGGTTGTTTGTTATTGCATCATTATATAGCAAAATCTGCTGTTCCAAGATCTTTGACTAATATATATTGAGCATCTCCCACATACTGGCCATATGACTAGCTCTGTGAAAGCAAGACTGTCCATAGCACACAAAGTTCATGGCTGTAAAAAATACACCCTGGATGAACAGCAGGTCCCAGAGGCTTTCTAGTATACCCCACAGAAACAAACTCACCAGTCGGGTCCCTTTCTATTGAAAGTGAAAACTTGATAAAGAAAGATAGGAATTTACTGATTGTCACGGATGAAAAGTCCAGGGATTAAGCTTGAAGCAGGGACAGATCCAGAAGCAAACAGTTTTATCAGGGCCCACCCTCTCTATCTCTCAGCTCAGTTTTCTTCTGTGTCTATCTCCATCCTCAGACAACCACTCCTCTCATGGGGCAAAATGGTCAGGCTTCCTCTTTGCAGTTATAAGACCATCAACTCCTACAAAAGTCCTAGATAGGACACCCAGAGCCACATTGAGTCACAAGCCCATCTTAATCAAAGTCCAAGGAGATGCGATATATTGAGGGGCCCTGTCCTGGACCTTGAGCCATCCCAGGAGCCCATGACAAAGTTGCCCTCACAAGCCCCATGGACTGAGAATAGAATATGTGTAGTACCCTCAGGAAAAATCAGGACCTTCTTACCAGAAGAGAGACCAGATGCTGGGCAGGCAAACCACAAATCCCAAGCAGCAACCTCACATTCCCTTACCAATGGTACCTGGGAGCCGACCCACACGGGCTCATGAGAGATGATTACACACACCTCTTCCAAACTCCACATCCAGAGATATCCTACCAGGAGCATGAAATCAACCACTGTGGGAGTGTTTACACTATGGAAATAGGCAATCATGGTAAATCGGGTTTCTGTCTTCCCTGAGAACCAGTTGTTACACATTACCAGCACAACACGGCCCGGCCGTTTCCCCAAGTGTCTTCTTGTTTAGAGATACAGCTCTGCCTCACATAACAGTGTCACCTAGACAAGTCCCTGGTTCCTCCTGGACTTGATTTTTTTTTTTCAGACCTAAAGTGGGAAAGGTAGGCTCACTCCTCTTGAAGTTATTTTCTATCACTGACAGTTTGAGACCCTGAAAAGGATGTGTGTGTGTGTGTGTGTGTGTGTGCACGCATGTGCATGCGCAAGTTTAAATTTGCTTTCCCTGCATCAGAAATCATAAATGCAGGCACTGGCTATAAACTCCAATACGATTTGGTGAGCTGTACCTCTTCACTTGGGCTATTAAATCATTTTCCCTCCAAAGGTACACATGTTGTGGCATAAGGAGCAAACTGTTGACAGATGGTGGAGAAACTTCACAGGCCCATAATTGAGACTTATTTTCATACATTCGTGCCAGTTTGAAATCTAATTGCCAATAAAACAATACTGTGATACTGCCACATCTAATACCTCTGCCACTCTCCAAAGTTACACTTGAATCCACTAGTAAATTCTAATCTCCCAGAGAAAAATATTTCCCCCTCTCTGTCGGAAAAGCAGCACCATAAATCCACGTACAGTGGTTCATTTTCAAATGCGAACCTCCTTTCCCAGGTCCCCAAAGAGCCCTTACTGGGCTAATGTTAGTGCCTGCCTGAGAGCAGTAGATATTCTCTGTTTACTTGACAGAAGAGCAGATGTGGCATGGCAAGCCTGAGATGGGGTCTTTTGCAGAGAGATGCACAAGGTTCCTTTGGGCCAAGTTACCTTCCTCCCCTCCCTAGTATCTCCATACTCTGCTTTGGTGATAGTTTGTCCCAATAATGGGAAGAGACCCAGCACCATCCACTGAGGGAGGAAGATAAGAGGAGCCCTGGCCTCCCCTCCCTGCTTCTCTGTTTTCACTCTCTTGATGAAAAGGTTTGAGGATAGATCGATCCAGATCAATTTGAAGCTGTAAATAAAAAACGAGCTTTCAGTGGGATGAAGCAGTGCAGGGGCTGGGTTGGTTTGTGTGGATTGAAAAATTCAACCTGTCACCTCGAACCAAAAGCCTGCTAAGAGCAGTAATAGCCATTCCTTCCCAAGTCAGAGTGTTGCCCAGTTTACAAAGAAATAGTTACAGCCGAGGGCAGAATCTCTGCCAAGCTGTGGCAAAGAGAGCAAACAGTCCTTGCCTGAATCACCTTTACCTTAGCCCTGGATGCTAATATATTATTTTTCCATTTTACAGATAGCAAACTGAGGCTCAGAGAGGGTACTTAAGTCTTTCTTCAGGGTGCACTGTGATTTACAGATGTGAGATTTGGACTCAGTTTATCGGATTTACCTCCAAGTCCAGTTCTTCTGTTACAGGATTGCAATGTCACTATAGGAGCTTTGCAAAGCCCTGCACCCTCCCTCCCTCCCCAGTGCCCTCCTGCTGTCCGTGGTCCCAGCTATCCCACTCAGCACCACGGCTTCCCAACCTCCCACACAACAGGCCTTGAAATACTTGAATAAAGTTATCATAGCTTCCTGGAGGCTTTCCTGGTCCATACAAAATATAATCATTTTCTTCAGACATTCCCCAAAGTCAAGAACTGAATTCTAAACCAGGGCTTCTCAAACCCAAGTCAGATCAGGGATCATCTGAGGAACTTGCTGAAATACAAATTTTAACTCAGGGAGTCTAAGTAGAGCCTGAGATTCTGCATCCCTAATCAGCTCCCCTAATCAGCATCCCTAATACAGAGGCTGCTGGTCCACAGACCACACTTTGAGTAGCAAAGGAGTAGACCGGAACTATTCAATATTGGTAGCCACTTGCTAGATGTGCCTATTAAGCACTTTAAGTGGTGTTAGTCTCGCCAAGAAATCAATTTCTTATTGGATGAATTTTACTTACTTAAAATTTAAATTTAAAAAACCAGAGCAGTATGAAATATTTTCCCACTAAAATCAACTTAAACAACTTTTTGTTTTGGTAGGGCTATATTTCATTTTAACAATTGAAAATTTAACGTCTAAATTGAGAGGCACTAGAAGTGTAGAATACACACTAGATTCCAAAGGCTTAGTAAAATACTGATCTCAGAGGGAGGTTAGATAATGAGAACCAAAATACAGTTATACAAGAGGAATAAGGTCCAACATTCTACACAGTAGGGCAACTATCAGTCTCCGAAATTTATTATATATTTTATAAAGAACAAAAAAGAGGAGTTAGAAGTTTCCCAACACAAAGAAATGGTAAAAGTTTAAGGAGATGGGAATGCTAATTATCCCGATTTGATCATCACACATTGTGAACATGTCTCGAATTATCACACTGTATCACGTAACTACGTACAATTATGACATGTCAATTTAAAGATACTTAGAGAAAAAAGAATGTAATATCTTGATAATAATGTGTTTATATGGAATACATACAGAAATTACAATGTTTTGGATGTGTTGACTTATCTCAAGCATATTGTTGGCAGCTTATGTAGCATTGTGATATTGTGAAATATGTGACTATTTGGCCTTGGCCTACAACTCCTAAAATCCCTGTAATCTTGAAGTGGTAAGTGTCCTTTTGTAGGCTATAAAGTTGACTACTGGCTGGCTACCTGTACATAGCATCAGCATTGGGCTGGTCCCCTGAAAGAGAAATTTGGATTAAAGGATTGGAATTATCAGGCTTACTCCCCAATCTCCAGGGAAGTTTAAGCTGACTGCCAGTGGCCAATGATTTAATCAATCACGCCTTCTATAGTGAAGCCTCCATAAAAACCCAGAGGACAGTGTTCAGAGAGCTCTGACAGCCAAACGCAAGAAGGTTCCTGGAAGGTGGAGCACCCAGAGAGGGCGTGGAAGCTGCATGTTCCTTCCCCTATACCCTGCCCTCTCCACCTGTCTCAGTCCGTTTTCTGTTACTATACAAAATACTTGAGGCTGGGTACTTTATAAAGAAAAGAGATTTATTTAGCTCACAGTTTTGGAGACTGAATCCAAACAGCATGCTACAGGGTCTGGGAATGGCCCCTCTAGCTGTATCACATTATGGTAGGTGACATCATGGCAGGAATATGTGGGAGGTGAGATCATATGGCAGGAGACCAGACACATGCACATGCACACACACACACACACACACACACACACACACTTGCACATGCTGGCCTCTCTCCATCTTCTAATAAAGCCACCAGGATTCCATCATGGGGGATTCACCCTATTCACCTTACCCAATCCTAGTCACCTTCTTAGGGCCCCACCTCTAAATGCTATAGTCAGATTGTTTCCACCCTTCTGATATCCCACAATGGGGATTAAGTTTGAACATGAGTTTCCAAAAGGGTCAATCCATATTCAAGCTATAGTATCATCCCCTTTATAATAAACTAGTAAAGTAAGTGTTCCCCCGAGTTCAGTGAGCCACTCCAGATCCAAATCGGTTGGATCTGAGGAGGAGGTATGAGAATTCCAGTTGATAGCAATGGGTCAGAAGCACAGGTAAAACCACCTGGGGCTCGGGACTGCCAACTTAAGGGGTAGTCTTGGGGACTGAACCCTCGACCACTGGGATCTGACCCTGTCTCCAGGCAGATGATGTCAGAATTGCATTGAATTAGATGGCACCCAGCTCGTGTCCCCTGCAGAACTGATTGCTTTCTTGGTGCATGGAAACACACACACATACACAAACACACACACACACATCAGGTCACAGAAATCTTTGGTACTGACTGTTGAGTGTGAGTATAGGAAACTGATTTTGGTTTTCCCACATTCTCAGATGGATGTTTGTATCTGGCATATTGTTATATTTCTCTCAAGCAATCAGGGTCTAGATTCCACAAGAGCCTGATCACCAGCTTCACTTTATCAACACCTTACATACACGTGGTCTGAACTACACTCAGGTTGATACAACCAGAAGTTGTATCATATCACACCAAACCCTGTATCTTTCCGAATGACCTGATGTCCAACCAGGTCTCCCCCAGATGACTTAGATTTCAGAACAATTTTCACTGTGAGCACGTTACAGTCTTCCTTTCTCAATTTATCCTGTCTGTTCTTGCCCTTTCTCCCTGCCAGTGAGGGTCTTCTGGCATCTCAATTGTGTCATTCACCATATCCCTCTCAACCTCAAGGCTCCCTCACGTTTGACAAGCCTGTCTTCATGTGTTCAACCAGGGTAGCAATTAAATTGCTGGGGGAGATAGACCAAGCCTAGAATTTACCTCTTGCCCCCAGAGTCCTGCATCTGGGAAGACAGCAGCCCATGTACCAGCAGCCTTTTTGGTCGTTTGCCTCTCTTCACCTGCCTCTCTGCCATGGCCCAAAATCCACCCCTTCCTGTCTCTGAGGCAGTGAAAGAGCGTATGCACAGCTCGGCTGGAATGTCATTGCTACAGATGGAATTTTCCAAGGGAAATAGCCATGGATGTATATAAAAATAAAGCCAGAAGGAAGTTCATAACAGTGCTATTTATAGTAGAAAATAGTAAGCAACAACTTACACGATGTCTAAAATAGGAATTGGTTAAAACGGACGAAAAGTCCACCTACTGGAATGATCTGCATGCATCTTTTTTTAAATGATGTTATAGAAAGACATATAATGCCATGGAAATTTGTCCTTAATATATTTTAAGTGCTAAAAGTATGTTACAGAACTATACATGAAGGACACTATTTTTAAGTATTTATTTCTTTCTATATTGGGGGAAAAGACTGGCACAAAAAGCGCATGGAAATGGTAACCATGGTTGTTTCCGTAGCAAAATCACTTTCATTTTCCATGCCCAGGGTTCTGTGTGCACTCTCTTGTTTAACATTTGCTGTGACTGGGCAGAAGAGAAGGCCTCATCTGAATTTTATCAGAGACCAAAACTGAAGCCCAAAGAGGTCACTCAGCCCATCTTTGTCCCTCATTGGGAAGTACAGGGCCACCGGAGATCCAGTATTCCTGTGGAAAAAGCCAGAGGACCCCTCCCCAAGGTTGCTGCCTCCCTCCTAGTAGGTGGAACCTGGAGGGTCCCATAAGTTCAGGATAGCCAGATCCCCACAAAATGTCTAATTACAGAACTGCCACCTGTGCATTAGACCCCTCTTGCCTACTCAAGGACAAGGTTGAGGCCACATCTCCTGTTTCTCCCACATCGTTACATGTCCCCTCTCTACAGGATCATTCCTTTCAGCATACATACATGCTTTTATTAATTTTTTTAATTAAAGAAAACAACTGTAGGTGGTGGGTATAGCTCAGTGGTAAAGTGCTTGCCTATCATGCACCAGACCCTGGGTTTGATTCCCAGCATTGAAAAAAAAAAAAACCTGCCTCTCCAAATTCCAACTTTCCCTCCAGTTGCCACTCCATTTCTGTCCCCTTTTCAGCAAACCTCCTTGAAAGAAGAGCACAGATACAACAAGTGGTGGCAATTATTAGGAACTCATCAAACAAGGAAATGAGATGATAGGGTAACCAACGTTGTAGAACAATTCCTAACAATTGTGTCCAGTGGAACTCAGAGTCAATGTAGCAGGACACAGAACACTCCACCATTTTACAACCTATCCACTTGGAGGGTAAGAGGTGAACTTGGAAGCGGCAGGAGCACCATCAGAGCCAGGGTCTGCTGGATCCCAGAAGTACCTACAGAAGGAATATGATGGAACTCCTGGGACCATGCCCAGATCATAGCCAGTGACAGCATCAGCAATGGCTCCTCCCAAGGATGAGCAGTAAACCTGTGCAGGCTAGCCTTCTGTATACATCATAAGATCCTCAACACCATTTTCTGTTTTCCAAGCACTTGTCATCTTGCCTAATGGAAAGTGCATGGCCTCTGAGGTGAGACAGATCTCTTCTTGAACCCCAGCTCTGCTACTTACTAGCTGTGTGACCTCGGGAAAGTTATCAAACCTCACTGAACCTCTGTTCCCTTCATGGTAAGTGAATTGCCCTAAAGACCAAGAGAGACCGCAAACGTACATTGTTAGAAAACTTGATGCCTAGAACACAGATGCTAGAACAGGTACCAATCAACAGTAGCTGCTGACCTTCACAACAGCACTGAGAGGTAGCATAATGGTAAGGGTCCATTTTTAGGGGCACTGGCCCTCCAAACAAATGTCACCTTATAAGATGTTTCCCTTGTGGTCACCAGCCTGTCCCCTGCATAGGTTGAAGTCTCTTGTCTCAAGGCATAGGAAGAGCCTACAACTCAGCTTGCAGTGGGTTTGGTGTATACAAAAACTGCTGGGGACTAATTATTAGAGCTTCTAGCGGGGCGATGACATAGATCATAGCAACGTAGGGGTTTACTCCTGGGTGCTCTAGCTTGTGAAGACCTGGCTCTCTCCATAACAGCAGTCCCTCCCAGGTGGCCCCACACAAAACAATAGCCTCACCGCCCCACCAAGTTTCCTCTGCAGGGCAGCCTGGGCCGCTGCTGTAGCAGCTTGGGTGGAATTTCCCTTCTGCCCCTGCACACTCACAGTGGACGCAGCACTTCCTCTGCGGACACCTTCCCGATTCCCAGATGACAGGCCCCAGGTAGCCATCACCAGTGAGCACCACACCGTCCGTGTGCACCACAGGCCCGATAACCCTTTACTCTCCCCAAGGACGGGGCTCCCACTGCCTTCTCAGCTGCCCCTAAGGAGCAGGAGGCAGAATCATTCCCTGTGTTGCTTTACTGGCCCCCGGGGAGGGTGTGTTCTCTGGATGAGAGCCAAGTTGTTTCAAGAGGGGAAAAGTCAGCCCTTAGCTCCCTGGAACTAATTCAGCTCTGACAGTGAGTAAAGCAAAATGTCTGTAACTTTAGATTCTCTATACAATTTAGGTATTATCACCTGGTAATAATAATGGTGCCTCAGTGCTGTGGACTAAATTTTGTCCCCAGAAACATATATGTTGAAGCCTTAACCCTCAATTTGATGCTATTTGGAGATGAGGCCTTGGGGATGTAATTGGGCTTCGATGAGGTCACAAGGGTGGGGCTCTCATAATGGGATTAGCGCTCTTCTAAGAAAAGACTCCAGAGCACTTTTGAACCCAGGAAAGGCCATGTGAGGACACAGCGAGAAGAGAGCCATCCACAACCCAGTGAGAGCCCGCTCCAGACACCAGCCCCACTTCCAAGTCTCAAGAACTATGAGAAGTAAACCTCTGTTGTTTAAGCCACTTCGTCAATGGAATCTTGTTATGGCAATCCAAGTTAAGACAGTCATTTGATTTGACTTTTTTAAATGATATTTTTGGAATACTTATCATAACCAGAATCATTACTTAAACAGTTACCCTTATAAGTCAACCAAAAGTCAGGTTCAAAAATGATGTTTATAAGTTCTTTGTGAAGAAAATGATTCTGAGATAATTCAGTGCTACTTTCATGCATCACAGATCTTTGCATTATCCCCACCTCTGACCTTGGGTGGAAGGCAATAGTTTTCTTTTCTTTTCTTTTCTTTTTTTTTTTTTCTTTTTTTTTTTTTGTACCAGGGATTGAACCCAGGAGCACTTAACCACTGAGCCACATCCCCAGCCCTTTTTATTTTTTATTTAGAGACAGGGTCTCATTAAGTTGCTCAGGGCCTTGCTAAGTTGCTAAGACTGGCTTTGAAACTGCAATCCTCCTGGAGAGGCAAGAGTTTTCTTGAAGATTTCCAAAGAAATCAAAAAGAATATGCACTCTCTGAAAAGACCAATGCAGAACTAAAGTGGACAACCAGAAATCAAGAGTGCAGGAGAGAAACAGAAGAAAGCAAGAAAAATAGTTACAGAAATGCTTAGAAGGAACCAAAAAAAGTAGAAACAGGAAAGGCAATGTTAGAAAGATAAACAGAACAAACAAGCCAAGAGATAATCTCTTTCAGTAACATGACAGATACCAAGGATAGATACATGACAGCAATAAGCACTTACAAGGGGCTCCTGAAGAAGAGAACAAAACGGGTAAAGCAGAAAAGTAGTCAAAGATACAATAGAAGACATTCTAAAACAAAGGAAGACCTGAAACTGTAGGCCAAATTTGCAAATATGAGATTTGTGATCTCAGACTAATTTACTCAAAAAGTAAAATCATCAATGGTCATTCCAGCCAAAAGGTCAAGTCAGCAATGCAGGTCACAGTGAGATTTCCCCAGTGTTCCTTTCCGTAAGAGTCACTGTCCAAAAAATAAATAAGTAAAATTTTAAAAAAAGCAACTCCTGCAGAAATCAGAGATTCACTGCAGGATGTGACTCAAAACTTTTATATACATAGCCAAAGTGTCAACCCAGTATAAAAACAACTAGGAAATTCTCTCGAAATATAACACCAGTCAAATGCTTCCTCATGAAAAGGATCGAGCCAACCAGTACATGAATCCAAAAGCGGCTTGCACCATCATCAGATCACTGGTGGGCTGCGGACACCAGCCAGATCATAAGAAGCCCCTGGAGCATCCAGGAAGAAGGGGCTCTGCCTTCTGCCAGCATTGCTCGGCTGGTAGGATGGAAGCCTAGAGCTCCTGCTGGCTGGTTTTTGGAAACTTTGTCTGAGAAGTAAGCCAACAAGGAAAACAAAGTCTCAAGACATTCAGGATATTAAAATGGACCCAGCCATTGCTGGATTTGCATACTTTTCACCAATGAATCAATAAATCCCTCCTTTTTCCTTATCTAGTTGTGCTGGGATTTTCTTTGGCTAAGATCTCCTCTACAATGCTGAACAGAAGTGGAAAGAACAGACATCCTTGTCCTGCTCCTGATCTTAGAAGGGAAGCAGTCTTTCATATCAAGTATGATGTTAGCTGTGGGTTTTCCATGGGTGCATTTTATTAGGCTGAGGAAGTCGCCCCTTTGCCTTAGTTTCTTAGGGCTGCCAGAGCAGATTCCCATAAAACAACAGAAATGTATTCTCTCACAATTCCAGAGAAAGGAGTCTAAAATCAAGGCGTCACAAAACCATGCCCCTCCAACAGCTCTAGAGAATCCTTTCCTGCCTGTTCTGGCTGCTGGCGACTCTAGGTATTCCTCAGCTTGTGGGTGCATTACTCCATCTTCTGCCTCCATCTTCACATGGCCTCCTTCCCTGTGACTCTGTACCTCTTGTATCTCTTATAAAGACTCATGTCATTAGATTTAGGGCACAAATAATCCAGGAGTGATCTCATCTCTAGACACTTAATTATGTCTTGAAAGACCCCTTTTCTAAATAAGATCAGATTCACAGGTACATATTTGGGGGAACTACCATTCAATCTACTACATCTTCTATTCCTAGTCTGTTCACTGGTTTTACTTTGAAAGACTGTTGTGTTTCGTCAAATACATTTTCTGTGTCAATTGAGATTACGATGTAGTCATTCATTCTAGTCATATGATATGCTACATTGATGGATTTTCCGATGTAAAACCAAGCTTGCATTCCTAGAATAAAGGCCACTTGATCATGGTGTATAGTCAGTCCTCATTATGTGTTGCTGGATTCTATTTACTAGGATTTTGCTCCAGATTTTTATATCTAGAATCAGGTGTGATAGTGCACACCTCTAAGTCCAAATACTTGGGAGGCTGAGGCAGGAGGCTCACAGGCCAGCCTAGGCAACTTAGCCAAACACTCTAAAAATTTAAAAAATGAAAAAAATTTTTAAAAAAAGCTGGTGATATAGCTCAGTGGTAGTGCACCCCTAGATTCAATCCCTAGTACCAAAAAAAATATTTTTATCTATATTTGTAAAGAATATTGACCTGCAGTTTTATTTCCATGTGATGTCTTGGTCTGATTCTGGTGTTTGGGTAATATGGTAATTGATTTCATTGAATGTGTTGGGAAGTGTTCCTTCCTCTTCTTTTATTTGCAAGAGTTTATGATTGTTTTTGATTTTTCTCTATATCTTTGAGGGAACTCAGCAGTGAATTCTAGGTGTCGTCTCTACCTGGTATTTGCATGTGTGTGTATGAGCACATGGGAAGTTTAATTGCTAACTCATTCTCTTTACTTGTTATAGGTCTATTCAGATTTTCTGTTACTCTTGAGTCATTTTATATCTTTCTAGGAATTTGTCTATTTCATCAAAGTTATCTGATTTGTCATCATACAGTAATCTGAGTATCCCCTCTAATCTGTTTCTATAACATCAGTTCAGTAGTGACATCCTCTTTTAACTCCTGATTTTAGTCGCTTGATTTTTCTCTTGATTAGTCTAGCTAAAGATTTGTCAATTTTGTTGACCTTCTTGGAATAGAACCACCATTTGACCCAGCTGTCCCACTCGTCGGTTTATAACCAAAGGACTTAAAATCGGCATACTTGGTGATGCAGCCATATCAATATTTATAGCAGCTCAACTCACAATAGCTAAACTATGGAACCAACATAGATGCCCTTCAGCAGATGAGTGGATAAAGAAATTGTGGTATATATACACAATGGAATATTAGCCTTAAAGAAGAATGAAATTATGGGATTTGCTGGTAAATGCATGGAACTGAAGAATATCATGCTAAGCAAAATAAGCCAATCCCAAAATACCTAAGGTCAAAAGTTTTCTCTGTTATGTGGATGCTAATTCACAATGGGGGAGGATAGGAAAGAATAGAGGTACTTTGGATTAGGTAGAGGGAAATGAAGGGAGGGGAGGGGGTATGAGAATAGGAAGGATAGTAGAATGAATCAGACATTATTACCCTATGAGCAAATATGACTACACAACTGGTGTGAATCTGTATCATGTACAACCAGAAGAATGCGAAGTGATACTCCATTTATGTATGATGTGTCAAAGTGCATTCTAATGTCGTGTATGACTAATTAGAACAAATACTTTGCTTTTCATCAGCCTTCTCTGTTGTTTTCTTTCTTCTATTTTAAGTTTATTGAAACTTGCTTTAGGACCTCATATATGGTCTAACCTGAGGAATGTTCCATGTGCCCTTGAGAAGAATGTGCATTTTGCCTTTTTGGAGTAAAGTGTTCTTCAGATATTCTAAAGATATTCTAGGTCTGTTTGGTTTAGAGCATTGCTCAACTTTATTTTTATTGGTTGATCTTCTGCCTTGTTGTTCCGTCCATTATGGAAAGTGAGGTATGGAAGTCTCCAATGATCTTTGTTGAATTGTTTATTTCTTCCCTCAGTTATGTCAGATTTTTGCCTCTTGTATTCAGGCTCTGTTGTTAGGTCCACATGTTTTTATAATTACTATGTCTTCCTGATGCACCAGTCCTTTATTGTTATGAATGTCTTCTTTGCCCCTAGTTACAACTTCTCTCTTTATTACTGTTCACATGGTGCATCTTTTCCATCCTTTTGCTTACCATCTGTGCCCTTGAATGGAATCAACATGGTCCCTGTGTCCTCAGAGCTCTCAAGCCCCTCTCTCTCATACACAGATGGATGGCTAAGGATCAGCAGACATTTGAGGCAAGCTCCCACCATGAAAGCAAGAGAACAAGAGATAGAGAAAAATAGGCCCACGAAGAAGGGTATTTTTAAAAAGATGAAGAAGAGAGCCAGACAGAAGCTAAATGGGTGAATGAAAGCAAATTTTATTTGGAACAACTTCCATGGGGCAAAGAGACCCCAGCATGGAATTGTGCTCCATTCTGAATAGAGCAAGGCTAAGAGGGTATTTATAGCCAGGAAGCAGGAGGGCAGGAGATGGAATATTACTAAGATGAGACATCAAGTCTGGGAGGAATTCTGGCTACATAAAACTAACAGGATATTTGCTGAAGGTAAGCAGATACTAAGAGTGTAGAATGAGGAATTTCGGTCAGATTTGAGGGTGATCAAATATCAAGAGAGAAGGATTCTTGCTAAATTGACTTAGCAGGATTCTTGGCTAAAACTGGATTTCACAAGGAAATTCACAGATGGGTGGAGGACACAGTCCAGAAACCTGACTAAAGTTTGGTCAAGCAAAGAATCTTTGTCAGAACTTAATGATCGTTCAGCAAACAGATAAACAGAGAGATTCAAGAAGATACTTCACTCATGAAACAAGAAATACAAGACACAAAGCAAGTTCAATGTTTGACAAAAAGCAGAACCAAAAAAAGTTGCTGGGAATGTGAAACAAGATGATCAAAATAAAGTTTTCCACACAATGGCCAAACTATGGAGCCAGCCTAGGTGTCCATCAACAGATAAATGGATAAAGAAAATGTGCTGTATATACACAACAGATTTTATTCAGCCATAAAGAAAAATGAAATTATGTCCTTTGCAGAAAAATGGGTGGAACTTGAGACCATTATATTAAGTGAAATAAGCCAGATTCAGAAGGTCAAGGGTAGTATGTTTTCTCCTATATGCAGAAGCAAGGGAGGAAAAAGGGAAAGAAAGATGGTGGTGATAGCATGAAAAGCAAAGTAAGATCAGTAGAAAAGAGGAAAGGGACCAGGGGGACGGAGGAGGGGAGGGAGGGCAAAGAGCTGGGGAGAGATATTGGTCAAATTATATTGTCACATTGTGTGCAGATACTAATATGTAACAACAAATCCCATCAATATGTTCGACTATAATGCACCAATAAAAAAGTGAGGAGGAAAAAATAAAGTTTTCCATAACAATCAGAAGATAAAATCAAGAAAATTCTCCACAAAATGAAACAAAGGAAATGTATAAAAATAGCCGAAAGGGAGAATACCGTAATTCATCTAAGAGATCTAACATTTGATGACTAGGAGTTGGAGAAACAGAAAAAAAGAGAACTATGGCTTCACCACAGAGGGTTCATTGGGCGTGAAAGGACAGGCAGTCTAGACGAAGGGGACAGCATGGGCACACACAGAAGCCTGGAGAGCACCCACTGCTTGAGGAGCTGCAGGCAGGGCAGGGTTGCTGGGAGGAATGGCAGGGAGACAGCAGAAGTAGAACCAGAAGGTTCTTAAATACCATATGAAGCAGTTGGTTTCCTTCCTGCAGTCTTTTTTTTTTTTT